>JAPTHN010000004.1:14501938-15101938 GCA_026936325.1 Platynereis dumerilii
AGGGATCAACCCACACTATTATTACCTACCTATCACAAAGAGAGGAATATACATGTAGTCATGTAGTAGGTTACGCTTGACTTGTTTTCTAAGGAATGCGGTAATTTCGGGTAATTTTGTGTAATTTTCACTTTTTTCTGTATTCCAGCTGTCATCGCGGACGTTACAACTCACCGCACAAGTCAGACTTCCCAAGGAAATGATAATAGTCCGATTTCGACTGTAAAACTTTCTACTCCAACACCGGAAGATGTCATGCTAACAACCGATGAAAGTATGACAAATGTATTCGTCACAACAAAAACTCCAAATGCACTACATACTACAGACGGCACAGATGACGCACAGAATATGCCAACCAGTATTTCAAATGATATCGAAACAACAACGAAAATTGTCCCCGATGTTGCAGAAACAACAATTGATGATGTCACTAAACTTCATGATGTCACAACAATTGATGATGTCACAACAATGATGGCTCCCCAAGAGATGAAAGAAGCAACAACCACAGACATGGATGTCACCAATGCAGAAAGTGATCCAACAACAACTACAGATGGTAACGAAGAAGGGACAACAATGTCACTTAGTCCGTTTGACAGGGCACAAGAACTTCCTGACGGTCAACAAAACGCAGGATCAAATAAGTTGGATCTCACCTCCAAGAAACCAGCAACTAAATCAAAATCAACAACATCGACAAAATCTGCTATTTCAACCACAACAAGCACAAAACAGCCCACTTCAACATCATTGACGCCGTCCACACCATCGCCAACCTCATCAACATTGCAATCAATCAAACCCGCAATGATGTCAAGCACAACAACAACTACAAACCAAGGCACATCATCAACATTATTTTCAACATCTTCAACAGCGACAGAGTCACCCTCAACAATTTCAACAATCCAATCAACTGCTTCGACAGCAAGTAAATCAAATTCAACAACCGCACAAATGAGTTCCACATCAAATCAGCCAACAAGCAAGTCAACAATGTTGACAAGCACATCTTCAGCAAAACGATCAGCATCTAGTGCAGTGATGACATTGCAAACAATGTTGCCAACATCCGCAATAACACAGACAGAAGCACAAACAATGTTACCGGCAACATCTACAACTTCCAATTCTTTTAGTGTCTCCTCAACAGCGACAATGTTGACTGACATACAGACAAGCTCCACTGCAACAACAATGACAAAACCTACAATACAATCTACAATAGAACCAACAACTTTGACAATTGGTGCTGTCACCTCAAGATCGACAACAGTGAAACCAACAAATGCAACAATGTTGACAGTGCCTAATATTAAAGTGTCCTCACAATCAACAGCATTAAAAACAACAATGTTGCCAACTGAAAAATCAACATTATCAACACCAGAAACAACAACAGGTGCACAGACCTCAACAACAAAGACAGTACCAAGTTCAACTTCACAAACAACAACAAAGAAGCCAGTATCAAGAACAACAATTTTGTCAACAACTCCTACAACTCCAAGAACATCACTGAGATCTTCAGCAACAAAATCAACGGCAACATTAAGTACAACATTAAAACCACCATCGAAAACAACACGGTCAACCATATCATCAACACCTCAGACAACACCATTGCCGATAGTTGTCAGTGATGTTGACTTCGAAACAACAGCAATACCAGATTACGATGACACAACTCCAATAATTGTGAAAGTCACTGACCCAACTGAAGTTACGACATCTCCTTCAGCCTTTTCCGGACCAATCATCGGATTGATTGTTGGAGTTACTGTTCTCGCTATCGTCTTGATTGTCGTTATTGCATCTTTATTATGCAGGTAATATTTAATTCCAATCTCAGTGATTTCCTATACATGTATACATGTTCCAGGGGTGCCAGAACAGGGAGGGGACCAAGGGGGGACAATTGCCCCCCTGCCCTAGCCCAAGGGGGGCAGGGGAGCAAGGTGCCCGCTTGATTTCAAAGAAAAAAGTTTTATGTAATTCTGCTTATTTTAATAATTGCACAAATCCTGTATTTAAATTTTGTCAAGCAAAATTGGCGCTAATATGATTCGCCCTTTTTGTCCGACTGCCCCTGCTGCCCGCATCTCCTTCTGGCACCCCTGAAATGTTCTGCCTTTTTACGCATTTGACATATCGGGTTGTTCTCTTTTTCGCACCAAAACTGACTTATTAAATTTTACAATGTCTTACATATAGTACATCTGTGAGGGACCTTCCTTAGTAAAGAGTTCTTTCTAATTGTATGATGTGAAGGGTTTAATTTTGGGGGAAAAGTGACACCAGCTCTAAGAGGAAAGGATGAAAAACAGTTTAACTTTATTTTCTGTCAGAATATTTTTTTTCCATTGTTTTATTGTTGCTCTAAGTTATAAATCGCAATAAAATAAACTGGTTTTATTCTATCACACATTTTCAAAAGATCGTCCAGTGCTTATCATAACCATCTGCTAATGTTATCAATTTCTGAATTTTCTAGTTTGTAATACTACCATCTGTTTGGATGAACTATATGGCAATTATTGTTGTAATTTCAAAACTTACACTTGTTATCAAAATCGTATTTCTTATCACTTCAGAAAGAAGCAAAAACGTCACCAAGGGTCTACCAGTAAGCAAAATGGTAAGAAATATCATTTTTAACATATAAAAATAAATATCAAAAGGCTTGAAATTTAAATAGGCCTACCTGCACCAGTTGAGGACATAGACATTAGACAAACATGTACATCAGTGGTTTTCCAAATAGCCCACACGTCTAATTCTCCATCCAGAGCCTCAGTACAGTGCGCTTGACCGGTCTGGTGGAAATGAAAACTGCATGCTGCTGCCACAAAATTGGTTTTATATGCTGCAGCGTTACTGTTCCTTAGAAATAGTTCCAATTTCATTGTACATCCACAAAGCTTCTTTTCAATACTGAGGTAGACCTGAGTCAGACTGGGCAATCACATTGTCTGAGGAAGTAGACAAGGCCATCAGCACACTCAGAAACAGCCCTGGTTTCTTCTAGCAAAAGTTTTGCGAGTTCCTCACACTCAGTTTTTTGTGGACAGCTCGAAGAGCTTGTGGAATAACACACTAGCGCACTAGGTGGCAAGTTGGCAACACATGATTGCATATGTTCTGCAAAAGGCTGGAAAAAGCAGTGGCAATGATACAGCGGTCAACTTGTAGACAAGCTCTTGACACAGGATTAAAATGCCAAAAATGTTTTGGACCCGGGACAGGAACCGAACCTGGGTCCTTGAGGCTAAAATTCGAGTGAGATACCGTTGTCCACTGACCTAAGCTTCTGTCCTTATTGGGAAATGTGAATGCTTGCACATAGATAACATCATATTAAATCTATAATAATGACATTGGGTATTCGTGTTTTTCAGAAGAAGAAGTCGGTGAGTTAAAAATCTGATATTTTGTGTGTTTTACGATCCGACAAATTCCCACCCGATTCAACCATAATCCACTCTATCCCTCGTGTAATCATTCTCACTGTTTAACAATGAACTTTGCTTGTAGAAACCTTCATAATAAAGTTTTAAGCCTTCAACAATCGCTTTACAGATGATTTCATATTTGTAGACATAAGGACTGAACGTGAATTTTTTACTCGGACATGTATTCTATAGGGAAAAGTGACATCAAAAAAATATGACATCACTTTTCCCCAAAGGATAACATGTCCTAGAAAAAAAATTCAGTTTCAGTTTTTGTGTCTTCAAATATGAAATCATCTGTAATGTGAGAAATTCAAAATCATAACAGAAATCAACATTTTGACGACCATGTCTTATAATCCCGAGGAAAACTGTTTGCTACAGCTTCTTATACAAAGAAGTCTCTGGGCTCTGTCTTTTCTCATGTTTTGCCCAAAGTTTTTTCTTGCGGCTCATTCTTTAAACTCTTGACCGGGTAATATGACTACATATTATCAGCAATTAAAGCATAAAAAGTCATATTTGCAGGCAAAATTTTGTTGAAAAAATTACATCAATATGCACAACAAGTCGTTAGATTATACAATTTAACACCACGTCATCTCTTCATAATTAATTTTGATTCATTCCAGGGTGCGACTTCAAGGAGCTCGCTTCCATCCAACATGGCAGCCACCCGGAGAAAGTGGACGACTCGTTACCTCGTCCGACTCCTATTGGCCAATCGGATAACATCGACTCAAGTTCGCTGAGGCCTTCACCAATAGGAAAGACCGACTCTAAACAAGAACACCAACAACCACCCCAAGCGCCTCAAATGCCACAATCCATTCTAAAAAAGCCATCGAAGTTAAAACGGTCCTCCCGCCATATTGAATCCAACCCTTCTCTGCACATCATGTTGCAAAATATTGAAATCAGTTCAGATGTAAACCAACTAGCAATCAATGGTATCGGCGCAGAGAATAATGCAGGTTTCGATTATAACGAAATCGCTGAAGATGGAGGCTACGAACAGTTTCAAGCGATCTATTACAACACGAGTCCCGCCTCACGACCTATTCCCATAACGAGGTTTCCACAATACATGAAGGAGAAGAAGGCAACACCTGCTATTCTCCCAGAAGAATATTTGGTACGTATTTATCTGCACTTTTGATCTTTACAGCCTGTCCATTAGTTGTGCAAAAAGAAAGGATCAGTTCACTGTAAAAATCAGATCTATGCATAATCCTTTCGTTTGGCTGTCACCAACAACTTGGCAACAAGCGGGATAAGTCTCCTTAAATCACATTAACATTCAAAGTATTGGGTATGATCATGACAAATAATCAGCATGATGACACACGAAGTGCCATTTTCACATTGCAACAGTCCACTCTTTTTCTATGTCAAAGTGACAGACTGTAAGAGAGGAAGACTTCAAAAGTACGAGTAAAATGACCAAAGGACAGGAAACCCTAACCGGAGCTGAGGGACAGGCAGTTCAAAATTCAATTAGAAAATTGCAAAGGGATGGGAATTCAAAATTAGGCCTAGTATATGGTCATTGGCCAAGGGACAGGGGACGCAAAACCCCATCCAGAGCCTCACTCATGCAACCACATAAGAGAGACGGCCTTAAATTAGTAAAAAATACACTTAGAGCCAAGGAAGTCACGACCAAAACAAAAAATAGCATGCAATGCATGCATCGGGTCCTTGGGCCTCTTCAATATTCTACCAACAGTCTATCAAGTTAGGTATAAGAAAGCAGTATATTGTGACTATGCACAAGAGGGTAGCACAGTCCCAACTTGTGGTGTGTATACAGAAACCAGTTTTTGTGTGAAGGGCTGACAGCTCAGAAGAAATATGTTTAATAGAAGAAAATTTGAGCACTGATAAGCACAATATTGTAGCCAGGGGTGCATAAGCACCATCTTGATCACAAGGCACATCTGTTGGGGTTGTCATTTTGTCTGTGAAATGTTTTAGCGATTACACCAACTTTGCCTGTTCACAGGAAATGAAGCTGACGACAATGGTCTTGGAATGAATTCCAAGGACCCAAAAATAGTATGAAGAATTCAGCAGCATAAAGGGTCTAAGAGGCAGTGGGTGTGAAATTTGTCCATTTTTTTTATCTGACATTCTTTATGCTTCCTTGAGATTTCCTGATATGAAATTCAATCCACATTGGTTTTCTAAATGTTTTGAATTATAAACACTGCAAACACTGAACAACTACAGTGCCACCTGTAAGTAAGTGAAACGCATGACATTGTGCCATTGCATCAATGTTAAACATCCTTAATCAAAATGCTTCTGGAAGGACGAATTCTCATCCGATGAGAGGAAAACATTTTAGGTCATAAAGGCCGATATGTGGGATAAAAATATCAGCCAATTTTCTTTGCTGTAGTTGGAGTTAGGTATGGGTCAAAGTCTTTGATAAGTTAGTGAAACGCAGGCCCAATGTTAAAAGATAGGGAAGGGTGGTTCACTTACTTATCAAAGACTTTGACCCATACCTAACTCCGACTACAGCGAAGAAAATGGGCTGCTATTTTTATCCCACTTGCCTCACACATCGGCCTTTATAACCCACTTTGTTTCCCTTTCATCCGATGAGAATTCATGCCTCCACAAGCAGTTTGGCTGAGGATGTTTAGCATTGATGCAATGGCACAATGTCATGCGTTTCACATACTTACAGGCGGCACTGTATGGAGTCAACTTTGCAATATTTGTCCACTGCTCAAAAGTTTTGATCATTTAATCAGATGATGATTTTGGCATATGGGACAATAAAATAATCAAGCTTGTCAAATATACAAATTTTAAGTGCCCTTTTAACTGAAAATAATTAGTTTAAAAGAGATAAAAGATAAGTTGGGAAGTGAGAATGATCTGACAACATCTTCGCAAGTCTCACTGGGTGCTTAGAACCCCAGAAAAAAAAAATGGTTAGAGCAGCCCTCTAAGCCCAGTTCTTGACACTCACGAGGGTTGATTGATGAGATGGGAGAGATAGCAAGAGTCAACAACATGCCCCCCCCCACTGCCAGGCCACCAGTTTATCTAGTTAGAAACTAGACTTGTCGATCTATTACAGTCTGTATGTGTAAATGTTACGGAAAAAGAGTGGACTCAAGGGTGCCGGAAAGAAACTAGGGCGGCAGGGGCAGTCGGTCAAGAAAGGGCAAATCTTATTCGCGCGACAAAAAATTTAATGTAGCGGCAATAATAATTTTGAATATACTTGAAAATTTTTGCCTAAATGCACTGTAAATTAAGGCCTAATAATGTTTTTTCTTTGAGATCAAGAGGGCAGCATTGCCCCCCCCCCCCACCCCTCCTGGCCAAGGGCCTGTTCCGGCACCCTTGAGTGGACTTTGACAGTTTAACTTGATTTTATTTTAAAAGATTAATCCCGCTTGTTGGTGACATGCAAACGAAAGGATTATGCATCTGATTTTTACTCTAAGATCAGTTTTGACAAGTCAAATGGCCTTCTCTTGATCATGACTAATCAAACAACCTCTATATTTCCCATGTTGAAAGTAGAGAAGATGTTACTTCATCAGCTATCATGAGTCACAAAGTGCATTTTTCACAGTGAACTGCATGGTCCTTTTTTTCTCTATCAAACTCAAAGTGACAGACTGTAAGAACTGCAGTACCCTTCTCCGTCCCTCTCCCATTTCTGTTCTTTTCTCTATTTTTGCACAATTGAAATCTCTACAGCGAAACACTTTGATATAGAATTAGAGTGGACTGTGGCACTGTGAATCTGGCACTTCGTGACTCATGATAGCCGATGAAGTGTCATCTTCTCTGCTATCAACATGGGAAACATAGAGGCTGTTTGATTAGTCATGATCAAGAGAAAGCCATTTGACTGCTCATAACAAATTTTACAGTGAAAATCAGATGCATAATCCTTTCGTTTGGCTGTCACCAACAAGTGGGATAAGTCTCCTTCAATCAAATTAACATTGAAAGTATTGGGTTTGATCATGACAAATCATCAGCATGATGACTCACGAAGTGCCATTTTCACAGTGCCACAGTCCACTCAAATTCTATATCAAAGTTTTTCGCTGTAATTGAAGACTTGTAGCAACTTTGAAAAAAAAAAAGATTTCTGCATTTCCTTACCATTTCCACAATATCTTAGATATATATCTTTAATATCCTTGCTTTATTTTCCAGGGCATTCTTCAGGGATTACTGGCAGAGAGTTGGTCAGGATTACACCCTTCGAATTTACAGAAGAACAAATACTCAAACGTGATTGCTTGTGAGTCAGATATATTTGTTTGCTTATGAGCCATGTATGAAATTGTATGGTATTTGTATTCAAAATGTGGTTGTACAGTCATGTCATGTTTTGTGACATATTTGTGAGTTCATGTATACTCGAGAATGTAAACGTATAGTGTTTTGCTTCTTCTGTTTTTTGTTGCATGTAAATTTTAAAATTCCTTTTAAAATGGAAACATTTATCAATCTTATTTTGAAAAGTTGTTTTGAAGTAGATTTTCATGAGCAGATGAGCTTTGGAATTTATTTTAAAAACTCGTAATTTGTTGTTTAAATTTTTCACATTGCTTCAAGACGTTTGTTGAGTTTTAGTTTACTGCTTTAATTAAGCAAAAAAAATTGCTTCGCATTCAGTGGCGGATTTATTTTAAAACACAGGGCCCCCCAAGACCACTGAGGTTAATAATAGTATTTTCAAGAAAATATGTGGCGACACGGGCCCGTGAATGCCCAAAATACGCGGCAACAAAACCCCGTGAATGCCGAAACACCCCGAGACCCCCCCCCCTAGAAGACCTGGTCTGGATCCGCCACTGGCATGTGGTCTACACATCAATTAAACCTCTTCTTTCTGTAGAGTAGCCTTTGAGGAGACTAAAATTCATCTTTAAAAAATACCTTTTGATCGAGAGGGAGCACCTAAAAGGCGTGGCTGGGGCACGGGACAGGACATGACATACTGGACAAACTAAATGGCGTGACAGTGTTTCGGGACAGCATTCATATGTTTAACTTACTTCAATTGATTTTTTAAAAAGGGCTAAGAAGTGAGAATTCAGAATCAAGATTGCGTAGCTATTACAGATGATTTCATATTTGTAGCCATAAGGACTGAATGTGAATTTTTTTCTGGGACATGTATTCTATAGGGAAAAATGACATCAGAAAACATATGACATCACTTTTCCCCATAGGATACCATGTCCTGGAAAAAAATTCACATTTCGTCCTTTGGTCTACAAATATGAAATCATCTGTAACAAATGATTGAATCTTACACAGGACACTGGACACAGCGAGCTTGAAAAAACTCAACAAAGCCTGTTACAATGCTGTTATAGGTTTATCACACCCTGCCAGTCTGGATGAAGTGGTACATACTTTCTGCAGAGACAATGACTGTATATTTTTACCTCTGAATAATGACTTTTATCTTAGATATTACCTAACAGGAAAAATGGGCAGTTTTGATCATTTTTAGATGGAGATTCCATGCTAACAATAGGGTGTGATAAATGAAAAGTTTAAAACGCAAATATCTCAAAAAATTCCCAACAGATTTTTTTCCTTTGATACATCAAAATGTTCGCCTGATCTTCCTCTATATCACTGCGCTAATCGTTTTCTTGGTCAATTTTTTTAACCCCAAAGTTTGTTCAAGCTCGCTGTGTGGAGACAAACTAAACAGTGTGACAGTGTTGCGAAGGTATTGATAAAATGATTAAAGCATGCGTAATTATTTCCAGATGACCATTCGAGGGTTCGATTGACCACCGGCCCACATCAAACCGACCACACTTATTATGGAGGTTATATCAATGCAAGCTATATTAGTGTAAGAATATTTAATATAATTATTTATATATTTTTATCTTCATCCATACAATCACTCATTTCAATATGAAAGATAGGAACTGCATCACTGATGTTCACAAACAGGCAAATGAAACTACTCATAATTCCATGGCTATAGGACTACATTTGATATGAACCATATCTTGGAAATTATACTGTAAACATTTCTTGTATTTGTCCTTTACTTCACTGCAGGGTTTCAACCACGTGAAGAATATGTACATAGCTACTCAAGGTAAATAATCATTTTATATCATATATAATACAGTTTCTTTTCTAAGCCTTCAGTTCATATTCAATATCAGAGTGCAGTGCATATGGAATTCATTAAAACTGGGAAAGCATGGATGATGTATGATGCTTTTAATTTGTTTTTTACTTGTCAAAGAGTGAATGAAAGACTTTCTCAAAATCATTTGTGGAAAAAAGGAGTGCATTAGAAACTAAAGTATTGCTATTGTGCATGCTAACTAAATCATTGCAAAGTTGGAACGCCTCTTGCTGTATTAATTTATTTGGTGTTGCAAAAAAATCTTATAAGTCAGTTCCACAATGTCACACCATGAGATCTGCATCATACTTGTATACCTTTTTGTTGCGAACTTTGAAAAATGTTGGTAAAAATTGGTTTTTGGAAACACCAAATGGATTTTTGACAATCTTGGTGGTTTTTTCTTTTAAACTGTTTCCTAAAATTGCAGGTCCTACCAGTCGCACGGTCAATGACTTCTGGTTGATGGTTTGGGAAACTTGCGCAAGCAGAATCGTCATGCTCTGTGACCTCAGGGAAGACGGACGGGTAAGATATATTTTTAATTGTTGTCTTTGTTGCTGTGTGGCAAAATATTTGGGGGATATTGCATATTATGTCCCCTGTGGCAAACAATGTGGACATGTCTACCCCTTACCATCTTCCAAGAAATTGCATCCCTGCCTAGAAAGAATATAAACAGTTCAACGAAAATAAGTCCCCCTTTACGAAAATGCGAATATCTCAAAGACCTCTTCTCCTATTTCTCTAAAAGTTGGCCAGTTTGTAAGGCTGCATAATGACAATGTGGGGGGAGGGGGGATTTGTAGTTTATCGCTTGATTTTTGTCTGAGCCAGCAGACCCCAAGTGCGCATACCCCTGTTTTTAAATATTTGAAGTTTTTGGTTTTCCAAAAAATAAATTACCGAAAGTTGTTTAAACTCCACTCAAAATGATTTGTTATTTCATCCAAGGAACCTAAACTATAAAATTGTTACAAAAGAAGTCCTTAGTTACCTTCTAAATATGATTGAGAAACAAATTTTCTCCAGACACGAGATGAGTTTATCCAGCTGGTGGCTCCCTCGCATATTGAAATTTTTCATATCCATTGGAAAAGCCATGAACTTTTGAAAACAGGGATAGGCTCACTCGAAGGCTGCTGACTCAGCCAGGAATAATGCCACTGAGCTATAAATACACGCTTTAGTCAGGCGGCATATGTGATCTACGTTGGAGTGCCTGCCAACTTTGATTTCTCGCTGCTATATCTTCATTAACATTCCAAGGAATAAATCTAAGCTTGTTGTCATGTCTACATTGGCTTTATTAATTATTTTTTCACATTATGAAGTTTCCCATCAAAAAAGCTAAAAAAATACCTCGGGGGGCCGGATGCCAGTTTTTTGGACGACCACACTTTAACTGCTGTGAAAGACAGACAGATTAATTTATTTTGACCAAAAAAAAATATCACACTTTACATCGTAGCAATATGATTTAAACATATATAATTGGTCTGGGAGGCATACACTTTGGCTTTGGCCTCTGGTATGCATGCCCCCCTACTTACAATTTCGTTAATTTTTTAATTTCAAATCATGCTGCATAGCTTTATAACTGTATAAAGAAAGTATTGTCAATATGAGTGTGAAAGTATTATTAACTATTCAACTTAAATTTAATCTGTGTGCACAGATAAATAGTGCTACATAGGCTAGTTGTCAGATAACTTGACAAATTTTACGTGACAAACTTTTTCATGACAGGCTACTACATGGTGGGTACACTGATTATGCTGCATTTAAGTATTCTAGCTGTTTGTAACATTGATAACATTTAACATTTCTGGGCTACCTGTGAAAGGTTGTAGCATATGGATTGGATGCTTAGACCCTCAGGAACATCCTTCAGGTCCACAACCTTTCAAATTGGCTGCTCAATCCATGTTATTCAAGATGGCGTCCAAGATGGCCGCCGTAAACTAGTTCTTTGTTAATTCGGTCACTATTTCTCTTATTTGTTCAAGCGATACATCAAATTAGGGGTATTTCAGGTCAAGGAATCCAAAAATGATGGTTTCAGGGGATTGGAGGTGATTTATGACCCCTCTGTTGAAGAATCATGATAATATGAAAAATAACAAAGCTTGTCATAACAGTTTCGACATCTGACATTATGAATCTGGATTCACTCAATAACAGCTTCCTCTGTTTACCAGTGAGTGGCAACAGGTTGCTGTATCTATAAACTATACACTGTTTGAAATAAAGCAATTGTGTTCAAAAAGTTTGTGTCAAGGTGGTCAAAATGGTGACTGATGTGGTGTTTTACCCCTAATTTGATGTATCACATGAACAGATCATAGAAATAGAGACCGAGTTAATAAAGAACGAGTGTAACATGGACAGAGCACCTATTTGAAAAGGCAGTTGTTCCTGTCAGAGGGTCTAATTAATTAATTAATCCATCCATATTACACAACCTTTTACAGAAGCTCGTGTCTGGTTGAACCCTCTGGCCCCCTAGGTAATTTTTTTTTTTTTGAGATATCAGTTGAAAACTATTTCAAAACTTTAAAGGTCATAAATAAACCTTAGACATCACCTTTGATTAATATGACACTAAAAAGAAACAAATCTCTTGTTTGGATGCATATATTAGGACTAAAGGTTGCATGTGATGGTCTGTCCTGGGGATTCTTCCAATAACATATATATATGTTGGCGTACAGGGATGTACCTCCATTCTAAGCTTCTTTTTTTTGCTTAAAGATGATCTGGGGCACCAGACAAGATGCTCTGATGTCACGGTGATGTGCAATTGTGGGTGGGTGGCAGTAAAAGATTCTTTTAAGAACTTGCAAACTAGCAAACCAGTAGTAATCAGCAGATGGCAGAAGATGTGGACTGTCGTGGACATGTCTTCTAGTATGCTGAAAATGTACACGTATGGGGAATCAGTGCGCTGTATACCAGGGGCAGTTGTTTTCCCTCCTTTCCTTTTTGGAAAGTGGTTCCCATCTTAACTGTCAAATTTCTGTCTCATTGCTTGTGACTCCAAATTATGGATCATAGATGTTGTGTGTCATCTGCTTGCAGAATGCCTTTTAATAAAATGAGCCAGTATTTTCACCTTATTTATTTAAAAAACACTATCATATCGTCAGCTCTGTTTTCTCCTTACCAATTCAGGTATCTATAGGTGTCTTGTATGCATAATCACCCAACTTTACTCCTAACCAAGGTTGTCTAATTATAGGAATATGTGGTTATACATGAAAAGCTATCAAGAGATTGAAGGCAGTATCCACTGAGAACACACAAAGAGTTGTATCTGGATACTTATGCATGACATCAAATACTTTTAAGATGACCAGTTGGTCACCCTCTTCCGAATTATTGTGTTCATCTTTCATTTTAGATATGGCCTACTGATCAGACAGGAGTACAACAACTAGCTAATAGTAGCATTCATTCAACTGATACCCATGTCTTGACCAGAAGCTGTGGTGGAAGATGAGGTTCCTGATACATTATAAATTTATAATCAGATATGTCTTTCAAATAAAAGGATGGTCCTGTGCAGGGGGTTCGGTTCCACCTTTGGTTCTGTGGTGGAAGATGAGGTTCCTGGTCTTTTAGGCCATTATATAATCAGGCAAACTCTGGTTGACAGTTAGCCACAACAGCTTACCCGGAAGGGAATTGTCTCTCTCACCTGGTGGTTTTCTGTGGGCCATTCACATACTTTGTGAATTTTCAAAGTTCAGAGAATTTGACCATTCTCATAGAAATTATAAATGTTTGCAATATCTGCCAAGTGCCAACCATTCCCAATATCACACTGCACTTGTGACTTGTTACAACAACTTAGGTCATTGCATTAAGTGTATAACATAGGTCTTGTTTGAGGGACTATTCTACTTAGTGAGGATTTAGACAATTTTGGTAACATTCAGGGTCATCTTGCTCCTTCCTCCCATTCCATCACTCATGATGAAGTGAACATACCTTTCATGGTTCAACTCAAGAATTATCTTTTTATTTCTTGTACAACCCTGGAAAGGCAGAGTGCAATGGAGAAATATACTTTTCAAGAGCATTACCACTGACTGCGAGTCGAAGATAGCCATATTCATCATCTTGTGCTATTGATTCAGATCTGGCTGTAAATGAAATGTCATTTTATGAAATTACACAATATCATTGTTGCTGTCATCCAAACTTTTCCAGGCTTGAGGATCCATGCTTTGTAGTTTTAACATACAAGCAATGTACAATGCGTTCGAGACAGTTTTCAGCAGCAGACATCAGACTTTGGAGGTAATGTTACTGTTAGCTAAACTTGTCTTTGATGGTAGAGAAAAGCTGGTTGAAAAATAAGTTAATCACACTAACATGCCATAAAACTTCCATTTCTGAGGACAATCAACCTATTCTCTTCAAAATGCTCCTATTGAAGATACTCATTTACAGTGTCCATGTTTTCCAATTGGATGGAATTTTGACCACTGCAAATTCTGTGATCACCAGTAATTTCTAAAAAGCAAATACTAAAAAAGCAAATACAATCAGCGAAAAGCTTGCTTAATGCTATTCCAAATGTCTTTGGAAGGTGGCGCTAAGCAAGTTCTGAGTAACTTCGCCAGTTCAAGAGTTCAGAAGCACAAAATAAACTTTCCTTTCTTCATTTAAATCTTTAGAATACCAATCTGAAGATCATGACAACTAATCACAGAAGATTTTCAATCACCAGATGAAGTTTGGTGGTAGGAGACACGGGTACCTAACTTTCTTGTTGCACCTAAGAATGATAAGATACAATTAGTATTGTTTTTAAATGCTTAAGGGAATTCATTTTGCCATCACTATTTACTACCCCTTCTCAATAGATGAAAATGAAGAACTTTGGATTAGATGGGTCTTCTCATTAAAAACAATTTGAAGTCAAACATGAAGCTATCCATTTGTGACACTGAGATTGGAATCCTGGCAACTCTTCCCAGGGTATTGGTCATGAGCAATTGAGCATGGAAGCAAATTAAGATATGTGCATAAATCACTGATGATCCAAATTATCAATTCTTGTAACTATTTGATATTTCATGGTCTGTAGAAGTACCAAATAAATGCCAGTGCTTGTGGTTTTGATTAACCTCGACACTCCAAACAAATTTGTAATTTATGACACCAAATAGGTCATTATTGTAAAAAATTAACTTATATTATAATAATTATGATATCTATAGTTATCCACCAGACTGGCACCTTAATGATAAGATCATTCATCAAGAAAAATTAATAATATTACATGCATTATGATGCACATATTGACTACAAAGCTGTATCAAATTGCGATTTTATGCTAATTAATTAGCGAAATTTGATTTGATTACAAAATAATTAAAAATCAATGTGTGATGTTGACAACAAGTTGGATTACCTTTATTATAGTGTGAACCACAAAGTTCAAGTGAAAAACTAGAGTTGGCAGCTTGTCTAAAGTAGCCTTGCAATTTTAACAAATGCCGCCTGACTACTTGTAAGGTTAATATGCGGGGCTATAATTCAGCCAACTGACATAAAAATCAAAGAGGGAATCTGTGAGATGTTTAAGTTTATTTTTGTTGAACTGTTTATTCGGCCATTCCCCCACTGACCATTTCAAACTTCTACAGATCACTCCGAGTTGATCAATTTTATTCTTTTTCAATTTGGGTTTGTTTTTTCTCGTATAAATATATATATGTTTGCTTTTAAATCCTTACGATGTTCCTTGCAGCCTCTTTGCACCCAATATTGGCCAACCGGAGGACAGGTTGTCTTTGGTGATATTTCTGTTTCCATGTCGAACACCTGGACGTATGCGGACCACATCATTCGGCTGTTCACTGTCACTCGAGGGGTAACTATAACTACAGTGATCTTTATTTTTGTTATAATAATATCTGGATACATTAGTGCACTGTACTTGATTATCATCCGCTACAAACAAGTAAAGGGGCAGCCATTAGATTTCTAGGATGAGGCCTTCGCATTTTCCTCAGTGAAAAATTATTATTTTGCAGTAATGGTGACTGTAATTATTTATTCAAAGCATGCGACATCCCGAAATATTCCTCTCTGAATTTAGCAACACACTCTTAAAAAGTACCTTCACCAAAAATTAATTATCTGAAGACTGCCCAAAATTAACTTACTTATTTCACTGAGTCTGATTTTTAGGACTACTAGTAGTCTGGTAGGTCACCATCGCTTTGGTAAGCACGATCATGTTAGTTTAAACGGTCCATTGCATTAGAGAACGGCAAACTGGTTCACGGTGGATTGCCAAATTTTTGGTGTTATTGTAAAATTTATCAAATTTTTGTTGCAGACAAGTTCCAGACTGATCCACCAGTACCACCTAATCTCTTGGCCTGACCAGGGTGTACCACGTGACCCAAAAACTCTCATAAACTTCAGGGAGAAGGTCAAAGGTCACGAGCCTGCAATTGGCCCTATTATCGTCCACTGCAAGTGAGTAGAAGGATGGGGATTTACAATTTATTGAAGTCTAAGTTTATGTTGAACTGCGAATAGATAATAAACAAGCAACTAATTTATATATTTCGCTATAAAAATAATTTCGAAATAAGCACCATCGTGAAAGACATCTTTGAATAAAATGGCTGCTCTATTTTTATTTTGTCCTGGACGTTTGATTTAGAAACTAATTAATATTTTGTTGTAAACATTCTTTTAAATAAGCTCTATTATTACACGAACTCTTCAACAATGACCAAAAATAGTTTTCGTACATCTTTATTTCGTCATTGCCCCTTCTTTTTGTATCGATGTCTTAACCTATAAAAAAACTTACATGTAATTATACTTCACAGTACATCGATTCATCAAGGTTAGGAAAATCTAGTGTGAAACTTTTTCCGTGTGAAACGTCATCAAAGATTGTGTACAATTTCAAGAGGGGACTCAATGCAAAACTTGGCCTAAAACCCTTAATAAACGTCCGATTTCCAAAATTTAAACACCTGCATATATCAAGTAAACTCCTCCGAATCCAAAGCACTTATTAATTTTGCTCTATTTGCAATATTTACTTCGTAAAAAGAGTTTCGGCGCATTACGCTGCAATGATGCAAATTTCCAGTGGGCAGAGCAAACCAGTGGCAGATTCATGATTTTTTTTTTTTGTGGAGGATATTTTTCAGGCCTCAAATCACAAACTGTTAAATAGTACTGAAAAACATGTACACTGTGCATGTAGCAATTGCCTACTTTAAGATATTAAAACCTTTTATTACATGCCACATACCCTCAGCTTCATGGTATAAGATCGATACAGTACCCTTTTTTAAGGGTACTTTTCTTGTTAGTCTGGCGACTATATATATATAAGGCCACGATTGCGTATTTGCAACCAGGGATGTTTATCAATTCCAGTTTTTTTTATGCTTTATCTTATACTCTGAATATTATCTTTTGTGACTTTTTTGTGTAATTTCAGCTCGGGTATCGGTGCCTCGGGAGTCTTTATTTCCTTGGATTACTTATTAGGCCAGGCTGCCATTGATGGTGGGATGGACATAGTAGCATGTGTAAGGAGGATGAGATGGCAGAGGCCAAATATGGTCCAGAATTTGGTAGGTTTCGATTCTGATAATTTTAAGCTGGCAGGCCTACAACATTTAGAAACTAATGGCTGATAATATATCATAGACAGCATGAAAGGTCGATTTTCTTAAGAGAATTTTACTACTTTATTGCTGCAATTTCAAGTGTAATTTTAAAAGTTAAAATCATGACATTTCTCGCGAACACACAGAAAAGGCACAGTTTATGTCTGTGGCCCGATCAGTGCAAATTTTCCCTCAAGAAAAACCTCAGCATCCATTGCAACTTCTGAAATGGAACCATTACATTTTCTAAGTGTACAATAGTCCTTTCTTTATAAACGGTGACCCTGCTGCCTAAAACCCCTCTCACACATTCCCGGTTTTGCCGTAGATGGCCTGACAGTGTATTACGGCGGTTTTCCTTGAGTATTTCAAGGTTAATCTTCGGAAAAAACGGCGGCAATCCTACGGAAATCCCACGTTTTTTCGTAGGAATTTGGCTGTTCATGAGTTTATCATGGACGGATACACGTAGTAACGTCGCAATAATAAACGGAGAAAGGCAGTAATGTCGGCGGCTTGACAAGTTTAACCCTTGGAAATAAGGTAATCCGACGATATTAAGGACTGTACTTACGGTTAAACGTTTCAATCAAGACAAAACGGCGTAATTACGTCGTATTTCTACGGCTCATTAGTTGCCATGGCTGCCTGGGGAGAAATCAAACATGTTTGATTTTACCCCGGACATCGCTCTCGTCCCCCAGAGTTGACGGTAAGTCGTAAAACGTGGGGGGGGGGGCTGTCGTCCGACTCTGCGGGACTGTCAGCGGACAATGCAGGACTGTCGGCAGACTGTGGCATATCCTGGATTTCAAGCTGCCGTCAGTGCTCTCACGGCAAAACCGGGAATGTGTGAAAGGGGCTTAACTAGAGAGCTAAAGGGCCGGCCCCCAAGCAAAGTGCTTCGGAGCAACCTATTATACTCCACCCACTATACTATATCCCCCAACTTCCCTGAGATTTTGACACACTCCGGTCAACAATTTCACCTCAATGCCACCTGCCACCATGAACAGGATGGAACCGGCTACCTCTGAATTTTCCTACACTAAAGCCTGCTATCTAGCTAAACGGCCGCCCCCCCCCCCAAGCCAAGTTCTTAAGAGCAACCTATTATACCCAACCCACCATACTATAAAAACAAATGAAAATTTAACATCCACACATAAATGTTTACTTACAGGAGCAGTACGCCTTCCTTTACGACTGCCTTCTTGCCGCTTTATATTCCAACTCGGACGACTACTTGCAACTTGTAACGGATTCCGCCATTGTTCCTCCTGATGGAAGGAGGAGCATCTTGGTTCAAGATCCGGACAAAAGAGATGGTATGCTTCTTTGTATTTTTAACTTTTTATCATAATTTTGATAAGATTATAGGCCCCATTTAAGCGTGTAACTCCCAAACGGAGCCTCCATTTGGGACTTCAGGGAGTTACGGGAGTTGACAGGAGTTACCAGGAGTTACGGGAGTTAGCAGAGTTGTGGGATTTAGCGGGAGTTACCGGGAGTTATGGGAGTTGACAGGAGTTAAATGGGAGTTACGGGAGTAATGGGAGTTAGCGGGAGTTAGTGGGAGTTACGGAGTTAGCAGGAGTTAGCAGGAGTTACGGGAGTTAGCGGAGTTACGGGAGTTAGAGGGAGTTAGCGGGAGTTAGTGGGAGTTATGGGAGTTAGCGGGAGTTAGCAGGAGTTAGTGGGACATAGCGGGAGTTGCAGGACGTCAAGGAGTTCCGGGAGTTACATGCTTAAATGGGGCCTGTCAAAATGCATTAACTTCTTGTTTTTGAATAAAATTGAAAAAAAGTAATTGCCCGAGTTAGGTTAGGGTTTAGGTTAGGGTTGGGGTAGGGTTTCAGAAAATTCTTGCTTTTCAAATTTTTATAATTAAGTTTTCGCCACTTATTTAGCATAGAAATTACCTGAATTTTGAATATTTTGCCTTTCTACAGCTAGTTGACCACTGGAGTTTCAGCAGATACCTGTTTATCATTGGCCAAAATCAGCATTTGAGGGGGGGGGGGGTGGCAACCATTGGATAATCACTGGTTTTCTGTAAGTGTAGAAGTAACATAAGTAACACTGGTAGCCAGCAACCACAGGGCGGTGACAAAACTTCACCACCCGTTTGCGGGCCAGTATTGGTGCAATGTAACTGTTGTGTGGTAGAGGGACATGTGCCCGAACGCTGGAAATCTTTCAGTGCCACTTTCGGGCCCCTGACCTAATTTGCCGTGACAGGGGTAATTTGTCTCAAAAATGCGAAAACGGAGGTTTTTGGCACTTTTCGGGCTGAGAAATGATGCGATTTTCATCATTTTTGCAGGAAATGCTGCTCTGCTAGTGTTGCTAAGTAACGTATCAAGACATTTAGCCAGGATACCTCCGGGTTGATTCTGACCGGAGGGCCTGTTTTCTAATCTTTTAGCATGCAAATGCCATAATGGGCCACATAGGCCTATGCACAGGTCTAGAATCACAAAACCATGCTATTCGATGGGCAAGGCATCCAGAAAGGCATTAAACTGCCACCGGCACCCGAACAATGCAGTTTTCAGCTTTTCCCGCCAAAAATCTGCGGCTTTTCTGCTGTGATCTGTTACCGGAGCAATCTTAGCCCATGTCACTGCCATAGTAATGCTAATCTACTCCATTTTAACCAGTTTCCATGGTAGTTACTGGCCTGCAGTGTGTATTTCAAAGTTTACCTGCATTAAGTCAACCAATCAGAGCACAGCTTTCTATTTTCTCCCGGCCTTAATCCTATAAGACCAATGTCGTCTGCTAGATATGTGCTTTCTGCATGCAGTTTAGCTTGCGGGTTACTAATGTAGCAGACAGCAGTGACTAGAATTAGAATATTTTGTCCTGTTGTGGCACCTAGACTACTGCATATCAGTTAAATGCCTGTTCTTGCACTTTTGCCACTGTTTATTGGGTAAACGTGAAGCAAACATACACAAAAAGGTTGCTTTAAGGCTTTTTCTGTATTGCGGATCCATCAAGGAGCTTCAGAAGGCTTTCATTGGGTGACTAAAAAAAAAAAAAAAAAAAGTTTAACTTGAAAAGGTTTTGAACCCAGGACTTCTCAGTTGCTGGCCCGACGCCTTAAACACTACACCACAGAGGATTGTTGCTGACATGTCGCTCGGATTCCACATAATTTCAGACCCTGCTGGAATAAATGTCAACCATTTTTCGTACTGTGGCAGCTAAGCAGCGGGGGATGGGGGGGGGGGGGCGGCAGAGAGAATAGCACTTTACAACCTTTATTTATGAAGTAACCTGGTTTTACGTTCTGAAAATATGTTTTTTAGGTCGGAAGTACAACTTTTTTTTTTCTGTTTTAGTTCTGTTTAACAAAAGATAATAAAAAATCTTTTTTGGCCAGAGAGGCCCCATTTAAGCGTGTAACTCCCAAACGGAGCCTCCATTTGGGACTTCAGGGAGTTACGGGAGTTGACAGGAGTTACCAGGAGTTACGGGAGTTAGCAGGAGTTGTGGGATTTAGCGGGAGTTAGCGGAGTTATGGGAGTTGACAGGAGTTAAATGGGAGTTACGAGAGTAATGGGAGTTAGCGGGAGTTAGTGGGAGTTACGGGAGTTAGCAGGAGTTAGCTGGAGTTACGGGAGTTAGCGGGAGTTACGGAGTTAGAGGGAGTTAGCGGGAGTTAGTGGGAGTTATGGGAGTTAGCGGGAGTTAGCAGAATTTAGTGGAACATAGCGGGAGTTGCAGGACGTCAAGGAGTTCCGGGAGTTACATGCTTAAATGGAGCCTGATTATGATGTTATGTTCTGGCAATGAGCCAGATCGGGAATGAATATGTGCCAAAATACTGCCAACATCGCTCCATATGTAGACTGTGGAGAGTAATGCAGGGTTATGAGTGTTGAAGAAAGAAGTTTTTAATTCATTTATTATTGTTCCGTAAAAGAAATGTCATAGCGCCAGATGAAAGTTGGCCACCTAATTTGCCCCACTGAATGGAAGACATGCCAACTTAAATTTCCTCACTGACACAGGTGGCCAAATTCCCAAGAAATCTGTGTCAATTGGGAAAAATCAGGGGCACCCCATTATCTGTTATACATATGTACTACATATCTGTTATGAAGCAGGTGCCCGGCTGGCTGGCAGACTGTCAGTTAGGATTTTCCCAGCTGGCAAAGGTGTCAGCTAGTAGTAAATTTTTGGCATTCAACCGATGAAATTTGCAATAATTTAATGAGAAAGTAGTTGAAGCGGCTGGCTGGGAAAAATAAGAATCATATCAGCTGGAGGGGATGTGCTGAATGACACTTGGGCTGGCTGGCAACCCAGCTGGCAGCAAAACAGATATTTTCTCCCAGTTGCATAAAAAAAATGAATCTAAGTGTCACAAAAGATGTGCAACCAAGACCTTACACTGATATGGGCATTATAATAACACACTATCATGAGGTGCCCCTGAAAAATGACATGTCTGCCATTCAGTGGGATAAACCATGCAGCCAACTTTTCCCCGGCTAGCCAACTTTACCCCATTCTATGGTAATTAATTGACATTCAGTCGAATCAAAACAGCTCTGATTGATTGCTTTATCAAATAAACTTTTTAATGTAGAATGGTGATGAAACTTTGGCAAGGAAGTCTTTTCTTTTGACTTCACTTTGGTTGACCAAAAAATGGTAAAAATATTTTGTCTATTTTGTAGAACTAAAGATTATGCTCACTGATAATAAATTATTTTTACTTTTGCTTCAGGAGCTTATGGCAGTAGAACCTTGCCTTTCGACCGCTCACCAGCTTACATTCAAACACCAGTTTCCACGGATGGGACGTACAACCAGCAAGTTACCAAAGCCCAGATCTACAACCATCCCTCGCATACAATAGCTCTGCCAACAAGAAGGCCGAGTAATTTTGCCCGGCAGCCTTCTTACGAACAGCCGAATATGTCGCAGACGTTGTATTTGCGGCCAGCGAGTCAGATAAGTCCACTGACCCCTCAACAAATCCAAATGACTCCCCAACAAGTTCCAATGACTCCCCAACAAATTCATATGACTCCCCAACAGGTTCAGATGACTCCAGTACCACTAATGACTCCCCACATGACTCCCCATCCTGTTCAGATGACCCAAGTTGGTCAGCCATCGACTCAAACTTATATGACTCCTGCTCAGGTGAATTCAACTTATATGACTCCGATGCAAGTCAACGCCCAACCGACTCACACGCCCCAAATGAGTCATATGCCAATGACTCCGCATCAGAGACAGGGTTACTCAACAATGGATCCAAGAATGTTGTCTCAATCAAATACGACTCATCAGTTAAATACACCTCAGACTGTGACTCTGAATAGAGTCAATACGCCTCATAATGTAGCGCCGAAACCATCGCAAACGATGACGCTACAGAGACTGAGCAAGAATCCAAACTCAAACAACGCACAAACCAACAACAATGTGATACCTCAAACAATGACATTACAAAGACCAACTGGCGGTCAGGAGTTTAAATTCTCATCGCAACGACCGAGTCCTTTCGTCCAAGATGTCCGCCGACCCAGTGATCCTCTCCCTGTGATAGAAATGCGCCAAGTACCAGACGTGCCGATCGTAAATCCACGACGCACGAGTCAAGTACACTTTGACGAAAGCACTCTGTCAAACGATAAGAAGAAAGACCATGTGTACGCCAAGATCGCCCGCCCTGACATCTACGCGAGAGTCGTGAAACCAAAACAGAAACAAAACCCAGTGCTACCCCAAAACACAGACATTTACAATCTCCATAATATCAATAGGGATGAACTTAAACCGGACGAAAGTATTAACATAGATAACCCTGGATACAGCAATACGGATGAAACTGCTGGCGGTGACATCAAACAGGACAAAACGAAACCAACAGGGACGGGCTTGTCCAATGTAGCTGTTCTGTACTAAATAACCACTGTGACTGACTAATTCTTCTTTTTGGATCAATTTTAATTCATTCTGACTTTAATCCAACAATCCAACAATCGAGTGTCCGTGCTGTTAAGAAATAGGGAGGGCTGGACAGATAGATAAAAGTCTAGAGGCTCAGGATAAGATTTTCCTTCCTCCTGTCCCTCGGTCATGTCATTTCTAAATTCCCTATCCCTTTGTATTTCTTTATAATTGAATTCCTCGTCCCTAAACTCTTGATGAGTTGTATCTCTCTCATTTTTCTTGGCCATTTTACATTTGAATTCCCTGTGCCTTGGCCATTTTAATTGTTGAAAGATTCTTTGTGCCTTGGCCATTTTACTTTTGAATTTCCTGAGTCTTGGCCATTTCACTTTGAATTCCCTGTGTCTTGGTAATATCACTTTTGATTTCCTTGTCCCACGCGACCCCGCACCCGAAGCTTCAGTCATGATTGATAGATGCATATAATTTTTTTGTATCCGAATAACAAAATTAATTGTGACAAAAATCCCTCACTGGAGAAAAGGTTCAGATAATGAACAATAAGACAATTAGCAATCAGGAATGTTTTCTGATTTTGATTTACTAACTTTTAAAATAACTTCATACCCTGTTGGCTCATTGTGTATGCTCAATTAATAAATTACCATTGAGTGCTATTACTGTTGACTAACAATAGCTTAATTAGCTTATACATTGAACTAAAATTATTGTTTAATGCCATTATTATTGATTTACTACATTAGGAGGTAACTATAATTATTCATGATGATTTTGATACTGAAGTCTTTCAAAAACAGTAACTGTTGCAGGCAACTATAATACTGTGTTTTTTTTAATATATTTTAAAAGAACCATGTAGGGGAAGCTTGGGAGAGTTGGGCCGCAGGGAGGGTTGGGCCACCCTGATTTTTGAGGAAACTAAAAATTTTTTAAGAAAGCTGCAGCCACCAAAATTTTATAAAAATATAAATCTTTCAATGGACGTAACATTTCTGGCTAATTTGCTTGTCACGATCTTTAGAGAGAAGAAAATTCAAATTTGGATGAAAAAAGGAAAAACTGAGCCATTTTACGAGTTTTTAATTGTCTGTCAGACAACAAGGACTGAGAAAATTTTCTATGGCATGCATGGTAGGCTTGATTATTCAGTTGTTATTAACATATTTTGGAAAATTATCAGACAACCGGTTTTGTCATAATTGGGATTTAGAGAAAAATGGTGGAATGGGGGAGAGTTGGGACAGTGCTAATACTCTCCCCACATGTGTTGCATTCACCCAGATTTATTTTTATTAAGACAGAAGAATTTGTCTAGAGCAATTTTCAACAGAGATTGAATATTTTTAGGCCTTAATAATTATTCATAATCTAATAAAATTAGATATCAGGAAATCTAGATGGGGAGAGTTGGGTCATCAGGCCGAGGCTTAAGTCCGACAGCAAACTAGAGTTGCAAGAGGCCTCAATTCAGGATTAATGACTTCTATGACCACCACACTACAGGTTAAAAATATTATGGCCTCAAGTGCAGCTTAACCGAACCTGATGTATTGCAATGGCCCAAGTCTCCCTCCTGAATGGCCCAAGTCTCCCACTTGATGGGGAGAGTTGGGCCAATTTTTTTCCAATTTTCATGGGGCTGTAGCTCATATGTTCTTGGGCAAATATCAATGCAAACCTAAAGAAATTTTTCTGAAATATTTCAAGATACAATACATGCATTTAGCATGTTTATATAATCATTATTGTCAGCAGGAGGTGCAAGAATGTAAAAAGTGGCCCAACTCTCCCAAGCTTCCCTTACTGAATAACATTAATTATGTTAGTTAGTTTCGTTTCTAACTATGGGGAGTCTTCATTTCACATTTGATTTAAAAAATAATAAAATCATGTTAACGACAAAGCTTATAAATCTTCGAAGAATTTTGTTGTTCATACATTGTATACTTTTAATACATGAACATGCTAAGATTTCACTGAGAAATAAAAATCAACTAAACTCTTCATGTTGATGCTTTGACATTTATTGACAATCAAAATATACAACAGATAACATAATATATCAACAGATGATAACAAAACAAACTAATTATGATGTAATATATCCACACATATAATAACATATCAGACTATTATATTTACAATATTAGCGACAAGCCATGAAAAGTCATGTAACTCAATAAATCTAATACATTTTTAAGGCTATAGCAGATTTTTCTGAGCCAAAAGTTAACAGTGAACATACAGTCCTCGTCATATTTATGTTGAATCTCATGCTGTTGAACTGTGATGTCAGATGTGACTCTCTTCTAACATTGCAATATATAAATAAGGAAATAAACTATAAGCTGTGATGTCATATCAATCTGGATCATATTCCCCGTCTTCTAGCCAATGTGAATCCCCCTGAACCGAGCATCACAGTTTCAGCTCAATGTAAGAGTGAAAATTGGGTCTGGGAAAACCCATGCAAGTTCCACATCACAGCTTGTCAGCCAATGGGCTGCCAGAACAACTATACATCACATAATCCATGAGTTCACAAAAATTGTCAAAGCTTTTTGTTTACACCAAGTTCCGTCAAAGTTTAAAGTTGTAAATTAGCAAGTTTGTAGATTAATCGAACAATTCTGTTGGAATTATAACAGTTGTCTACTGTGAATGCTGAGGAAGCTGCCGTTAATTGTAGGATTAGACTGGTGATTGCCAGTGATAGAACATTGGTATCACAAATGTAATGCTGCCTTCAATATATCAATGTTTGAAGTGTGATGCATAGTTCACTGTCAGCCCATTGGCTGACAGGGCTTTGATGATTTTTGTTACAGGGGCTAATTCTGATGAAATGCTCACTCTGACACTGTGTTGAAACTGTGATGCTCAGTTCAGGTGGATCCTCATTGGCCAGAAGCTGGGGAATCTGACCCAGTTTAAAATGACATCACAGCTTTTAATTATTTTATATATGGCAATGCTAGAGAATAGGGTTGTCTCTGACATCACAGTTCAACGGCATGGAAAAGAACTTGGAATTCCACGTAAATATGACGAGGACTGTAAACTCATGATGTGTTGGCCTATCTTCACAAAGAAACGGGTGTATTACAATCTATGCATAGGCCTACATTAGCCCAATAGCAGCACATCCCTCATTTCACTATTTTCAAGCTGGGCCAATCATTTGCTTTTCCTGTTTTTCCCAATGTGTCAGTCATAAAACATTGCCAGGTGTGGTTTTTGTAGTAAAGATTCCTGACCCAAAGTCTTTGGAGAGATCTATCTTCATATATCTTTATATTAGGCAACTCACATCAGGTTATATAATTTGTTTGAGACAATACCAAAATATGTACAAGAATGATCAGTTGAGGTTTCAGAGAGCCAGCTCCTAGGCCTATACATAATTATCATAATGGTAATGCCTGGTATAAAGTCAATCAATAAGATATATGTATATATAGGCCTATATATATATATAGGTCCTATACCATTCAACAATTCAACAATAATTGACACATTAATTTTGTAGTCCAATATAATTATATGGCATTATCATATCAGTAATGTAAGTGTATCAACAACAGAGGAGTCCTATGCCCTATGGTGCCCTATTATCGGGCTGGGCCTATGTAATATCAGTGTATAAATTGAATTCCAACTTTTCGATCAGAAGGTTCTCGACCAAACAAATCTTGACGGGTTTGCTGTCGCGAACTCTGGACATTTATGGACAACAGTTGCTTTGGGTCAAGTTCCTAATTTTCAGCATGTATTCAACATGATTTGTAGCGATAGAATACATATATTTCACATCGGAATTCTCGGATAATCAAAATAATATAATATTGGCTGTTGCCGTAAAAGTTGAGAGTTTATTTTTCACCTTTAACGAACCGAACCCGCTGGTGTAGTATATCTTGGTCCACTAATTTCAAAAGTTTGAGATGCAAACCTTCGGCCACCAGTGTTTCTTGAAGTCAATTACAACAGAGATGATCCAGTGTTTGGCCGTGAGGAGGAGCCACTGATCGAATCGGAACGTTTGAAAATGAGGCTTAATGAGTTCATCTTTGTCTTCCAACTGGAGCTGATCTCTGCGATTCGGAGGCAGTGGAACCAGAATATGAAAACCCCTTGGAAGTTGAGGCCCACTATGAAAATTATCTGCAACAAAATAATATATATAAATGGCAATATTTGAGGTGTGCGGCATATACAAATGGCTGCCAATTTTCTTTGCTGCATTTAGAGTTATTTTATAGTTATACGTTGATCAAACTTTATGATAAGTAAGCAAAACACAAGGCCTATGCAATTTTTATGGTGAAGGAGGGTTCAATTATTTATCAAAGGTTTTGATCAATATGTTATAATTGCTTGTAGAGCATAGAAATTTGGCAGCCATTTTTATCCATTATGACTGAAGCATTGTCCCTTATATATGAGTTATGACCCTACATATTTTCTTTCACATCAAATAACTATACTTGGTTCCACAAGCATTTTTGTTGAGGAGGTTTAGCATTGACCCAATTGCAAAACATCACTGTTTCACTTACAGGTGGCACTGTATATAACATTGATGATGAACCAGTCTGCAACTTCAGTCTTACCATGTTATTGTCAGTAACTTACTAACTCAGTCACTCTAGGGGTAGGGCCCTATATAAGCATGAGGTGACTGACTTGAGAACCCTCTGGTGTTGATTTTAATCATTTTCTTTTCTTTGAGTATTTTTCCTTTAAAAGGTCTGGGAACAGTGTTACTTGAGTATTAATGCCGGAGAAGACATAAAATTATTCAAACTTGGAAGCATCTATAAAAGATGTAGGTAGGGCTACCTACATGGAAAATGAGCTCAGTGAGAGCAAGTGTGTCACCAGAATCATCCTCAATGACCCCAAAAACACCAAATATCCAAGGAACACCCAGCAGGACCAACATGGCCACTGCCCCAGACAAGCGCACCATCTTGTTCTGACGCATCTCTGGAAAAAATGGAAAAAATCCAACCGTAAAAAGGCAATCAAGAGAGTGATTTATTTTATCAATAATTTATTACTTGTATGTAGGCTTGTCTTAAGGGGTCACCTAGCTTATTAGTGTAATTAATTTGATTCTTTCTTGGACTGTCTTTTAGGGGCCGACCAGACAATAGTCGGGGGGAGCGCTTTGGCTTTTGCCCCTGTGAATAACATTTTGCTTGCGAAGTGTCGACGAACTATTTTTTCATATGTGAACGTGCGACAAACTATTTTATCGCAATTTTAACATTACAATACCCAGCTACAGGTGGAAAAAACATCTTTTTCAGTGCCAAGACGGAAACAAACTTTTTTTTTCACCACCAAAAAACCATAGCCCCCCCCCCCCCAAACATCATTTGTTCGACCCCAGAGCAAATAAAGTGAATTTTAGTAAACATGATGATCCAGAATATCTTAAGGTTGCCCCAGAATAAACACCTGAAAACCCACATTCATATCTTTAACAATGAAACCATTTTTAAACAAGAATTAGTTAAAACACCCCCTTACCTGAACTAGGAGTGGACCCTTGTTTAGCAATAATAACGCGAAGCACGAGGGTGAAAACCGTCAAGTTGAAGATCATGATTATCCCAAGAGGCAAGAGGAAAGCCAGGTACAGGGTGATCCTTGGCAGGGAGCAACTGTAAAATGAGACATTTAATTAGCATTAATCAGTGAATGCTTCAATTCACATTGGATGACATCTGCTTCAGGAAATTTACATGAACCATCCAATTTGATCATTATTGAGGCGTTTTGAAGACTAAAATTAAGTGGGAGCAGTTGAAACAACATGAGAAATGACAAAGCACTTCTTGATATCAATAAGAGATCAGATACTTAGCAAGAAGTAAGCATGATGCATCTTACATAATTATACATGTATCAAGATATTAAGTGACAGATGGCTGGCTAATAAAATTTACACTACCACAGCTGGTTTTGTAGATAGGGCTCCAAAATATATTATGTGTTTAATTTGTTTGGTGAAGTCCCTTAAATTTGAAATAATAGTAATTTGACGAAAATCATTTTATTTGAACAATTTTGTTTTATCAAGGTTTCTGTGTGCAGCTCAAAACTTTTGCCAGGAAGGAACCAGGGCGGCTCCAGAGTATACTGAAGATCCCTTGTCCACTTTCTAAGGGAACATACTGTCTACATGACTGATGATTTTTCACATGCCTTAAATTTGTTCAGACACAATTTAAACTAATATCATCACAAGGCAGTCTGGTGAAAATGAGAACTGCATGCTGCTGCCACCTGGCACAAACTTAGTTTTGCATGCTTCAGCATTGCAGCTCGAAAGAAATAGTTCCAATTTCGTGGCACATTCACAAAGTTTCTCTTCAACTTTGAGATAAACAATAAGACTCGCAAATCACATTCTCTAAGGAAGTAAGCCCTGGCTTCTTCCAGACAAAATGTTGCGAGTTCCCCACACTCAATTTATGTGGACAACTCGCTGGAGTTCAAGGAATTTCACACTTGCCACTAGGTGGAAACACATGATAGCATATGTTCTGCCAAGGCTGGAAAAAGCAGTGGCAATAAAACAGCGGTCCACTTGCAGACAGGTCAAAAGGTCCTCAACAACAAACTATCTGATTATAATTACGTTAAATACACGAAAAAGCATTCATTTATGCAAAAAAAAGTAATACTTACGTGAATTGACAATCAATCCACTCTCCGTCGAAACTGAACTTGTTGATGATCAAACTAATCCCTACAGGAATGATCGGAACGCCCCAAGCCACGACGCCAGCTTTTATTATGAATTTCTCCACAGTTGCATTGAATACTTGGATAAGCAGCAAATACATATTCACTGCCTCCACCCCATTCCACATCAACGAGACGAGCACGAAATATAATCGCAGACCGTTAGCGATTCGGCATCCCATGTAGGTGTCAGTCATCGCTATGGAAACGTAGAACACAACGTCAACACACAACATGGCCACCACCAAGTTGAGGAGAATGTTGGTAAGGACGCCTCTGTGAGCTTTTCTGAAAAATCAAACATTGTTAAACATTGTTAAACCTTATTGAACATTGTTAAACATTGTTAAACATTGTTAAACTTTGTTGACCATTTTTAAACATTCTTAAATATTGCTTAACATTGTTAAACATTCTCATTGTTGAACTTGTTGACCATTGTTAAACAATGTCTCAGAAAAATATAACTTTTTTGAAATCGCTTCACTACACTACAAGTATGACAGTGTTATTTATGGTCATAAAATTCTACGTAAATATTCGTAAAACATTACAATGTCACCCAACATTGGTGCAAAGTAGATGTACCCATTGGGAGTTACTTTAAAAATTGATACTATTTCAGTGGCGGATACAGGGGGGGGCCTAGGGGGCCCGGGCCCCCCCCCTAGACCACCAAGATTAATAGTAGCATTTTAAAGAAAAAATGCGATAACGCGGGCCCCCAAATGCCGAAACACGTCCGGGCCCCCCCTAGACTATCGTGTCTGGATCCGCCACTGTATTTACTCACCTGAATAACCCGTACGACAATAACGTCAGTAGCAGACAAACTGTTGAAATTCCCTTTAAAACGTAACCGAAAATGGTCAACTCAAATTTGTAGGGAAACCTCTGAAAAAATAACATCATTTTTTTCATTTTGCCTTAGGGAAACAAAAGACATTCGACATAAAATGTAGTAAAAAAACCACATGTTGACGTAATTAGAAATTATATGGAAATTTACCAGAAATACTCCAACATCCGAAGGGTCGCTGTCAACCATAGGAGGGATATATGAATCATCCTAAAATTAGCAAAAAATATTTGTAAGTTATGTCAAATAAGCTTTTCCTCTGCCACTGGTGGACAAAAAGCAGTGCAACAGACCTATAAAAGGAAATTATAAAATTATAAGGTTTTTTTTCTGATTTCAATGTCTGAATCGACATTTTGGTAGAGGCTAGTCAATATGTCCTCAAACCAGATCAAGTCCACTGTCGTGGAAAGGCCCATGTGTTTTTCTTTTTGTGATTGCAATGTGTACAAGCAAAATCGTTGGTACATTTTGGTCAGTGTGATACCACTTCAATGTAAAATCTAACCATTGCCTTAAATTGTAAGACGTTTGCAATGCCAATTACCTTTTAAAACAAACTTCACTTTATTCAAGACCAAATAAAGAGAGTAAAAGTTTTGTTTAGAAAGATGAAAATATAGTAAATATAATGGAATCATGGCTCTCAAAATTGAATGTTATGATAAAAGAAATCATTCTTACAAAAACATAATGTGGTAGGATAATAGGAATCCAAAAAGGATTATTAAAATTACTTTATATATAATTTCCTACCTTAGCATAAAATAGAGTAAACAAGGCCCCTCCAGTTGCAGAGACGGTGCATTGGCAGGACACATATTTGGAACTGGCATCATTTTGCGTAACACAATTTCTGGAAGAATATTCATCAGAAGATCGCTGAGAGCCATCACCTTTAAAAAGAAAAGCGAGATAAATTTCAGTTTAACAATGAGTTAGGAGCTTCAGGATGAAGATATAATTTTTAAAATACATTCCAAGGAAATTAATTAAACTCCGTCACAACAATAAAAAACTTAGAGCTCTTTACAGATTGGCGGTCCACTGGAAATTTTATATATTTTTTTCAATTTGCAAACTGGCTTTGCCACGTCATTGGTAGTTTTCTGTTGGTCTCCTAATCTTCTTATTTGATGGAAGTACCTTAAGTCATAAAGGAGTTTGTGTATTGTCACATATGCTGCTTGATATGATTAACCTTAACTGACACAAACAAAACATTTTTAAGTCTATGACATCACACGCCCAAGTTGAAAGTTAATTTTGAAACTGTTTGGACCGCTGATCTGCTAAGATATAAGGTATAAAATATCACAATTAAAGACAAATGAGAGAAGTAAAGTAATCACCTGCAGTCTCAGGACTAGAAAATTTGGAGTACGAACACAAAACAATGGACTCATCAGCCTGGAAAGTTAATGGCAATATTAGTCAAGTTATTATTCTTCTTTATCAATCACTGGAATTCACTACATTAGGCAGAATTTGACGAGTCCATGCAGTGCTTAGGGCTCCTGATCCGCTGAGCATATATGCATACACTCTTAACAAAAATGTTTTATATGGAACCTTTAAGGGTTCTATCAGCTGGTATAGATAAGGAACCATTAAAGGTTCACCACTCAACTTTAAAAGGTTCCAACAGCAAACAAAAACTACATTTAGATAATTCAGCTGCACTGAACTCCCACAATGGAACCCCTTTCTCTCAAGTTCGGAGCATAGGGTCCTATCATAGGGCCTTCCGATCAAGAATTGAACCTTTTCAATTCAATTGAACCCCATAAAAGAAATGTAGAACCTTTTTTCTGCTGTGGGTTCTTTATAAATTATACTATGAAGAACCTTTTGTGTTAAGAGTGTAGGCTAGTTCCCAAGCAGAACAGAACATTCATACAAAACATTGCTGATTTGTGGAGGGCTCACCAGTTGTTACATTGAAATGTACGGTACAGAAGGATTATTCTGTTGCTGCAAAGTGAACACAATCTTGAGTTTTTATAATACATTTTGACAACGTCGCCACATCAGTGTGTATCGGCTTAAATCATATATGGTATTATTGACATTGCTTCACAAAATTCTGACAACATGGTTTCTACCATGCAATTCTTTGAAGTTTAATTGTGACAATATCATTTCTAACATATACGTACACTTTCTGTCATTAACTATAATATTCCGACATTGTCACAATTTTGTCACAACTTTATCACAACATTGTCACAATGTTGCTATAGCATACAGTGCCATCTGTAAGTTTGCGAACCAGGTGATGTTATTCCATTGCAGCAATGCTAAACATCTTCAACTAAACTGCTTGTAGAGGCATGAATTCTCATCCAATGACAGGAAAACATATTGGGTCACAAAGGTCAATATTTGAGGCATGTGGGATAACAATGGCTGTAAATTTTCAGTGCTGTACTTTGAGTTAGCTAAGGGCCAAATTCTTTGATAAGTAAGTGAACCATCCTTCCCATTGAAATAACATTGGGCTTGTGTTTCACTTACTCAGCTAAGACTTTGACCTATACCTAACTGCGAGTACAGCAAAGGAAATTGACAGCTGTGGTGGCCCGTACCACCGCTTGGTGCCGCTGTACGTCATCTCAGGTCTTCTCGCGGTGCGGCGAGATCTGGCGAGGTTTGGCAGACGATATACTCAAGCTGAAGCGACGAGACGCATCTCCGCTCCCGCTTGTATACTCTCTCCACAGTGGTTAGGTAAGCATACCACGATCACCACATTAGCGCAGTCGACCTCAGAACCTAATTGGGCAGAAGATTTGAATCATCAAGTGCTATTTTTGACAAATTTCGACGATTTCTGGCCTGTTGTGAAGGACGCCGGTCGGCCGTCATCTTGGATTTCGCCCGGAGGCACCAGCTTCAAATCACCAAAAAGTGAGCTGTAAATGCTGTTCTGCTAATGTATGCTGGTTATTTGATTGTGCAGACAATTAAGCCGTTGTCTGTGTGTATTTTTGACATTCTGGAGTGGGTTGACATCATCTCAGCTTTGAGACAGCAGGTGAAATCCCTCCAGACTTCACCTGTCAAATTTTGACAGCTGTCACAATAACTGTCAAAAACATCCTATATCCACTCTCAATGCAATATAGGCCTATTATATCACATATTAGACACACTGTTGCCTGATTGTAGTTATTGGCCTATATCTGTGCAATTTATCTGTGTTACAGAAAAGGAAAAAAATTCTGCAAATAAATGCAATATCTCAGCAGGCCTAATTGAAATAATTAAGGCCTACTACTTATAGATATTTATATGACCAGCCATAGCAATTGTACAGCACAGCCTTATAGTGGTGTAGCAAATTGGGCCAAATTGTAAAAATTAGTAGCCCACTTTCTACAAATTAGTTTGTGATTTCATTTAGTGAATTGGTCTTGTGTTTAATTCACGTTGAAGCCAATTCTACATTTGCTAATTAATTTTCTGTCATTTTGAAAGCGCCATCTATCTATTCATCTACCAGCAGTGCTGACATCCATCTGTGGGCACTGCAGGAGATATCTACAATGGCAACAATTAACATCAATACTGCGGGAAAGGAAGACTTGATGAAAATACCTGGCATTGGACCCGTCAGAGCTGACAAATTGTTGGAGCAAAGGATGACTCATGTTATCACTTCTTGGAAGTTGTTCCATTCCATCACCAACATCGACTTCGAGACCACCCAGCAGATGCATATTGAAAAGACCATCGCCTCGAGCATCAAGATCTTCGAAAACATAGACTGGGATGCCAATAATCCATTGGAAGTAAGGATGGCCAAGTTGAAAGATTTTGAGCATCATGAAGACCAATGGTATGAGACCCTCCGATGTGCAATAAGCAGTGTGAAAGAAAATATTGACCGCCTTGAAGTGTCAACAACTGAGAAGTTCATCGGTCTAGAAGAGAAGATGTTGAAGAATCATGAGAGGTTACAAGTGAGCATCAGTGGTTTGTCAGATGGCTTGGATAAACTTACCACTAAGGTGGATACAATATTGTCAGACACCTTAGTGCAACTCAACACAAAAGTTGATACCCTTATGCTGGAACGGGGAAAAGGGAGGGACCCAGGAAGTCCCACGCATCCTCAATTTCCAAGCATCCCTGAGACTGGACCAAAGCTTCATCAGGGGTCACCAACAGAAACTCCCCGATGAACCGCATAAAATGGAGGTGACAAAGACCAACACTGTGTCCTACTCTGAACAACGCAAGGACGACAGAGTAGACGCTGCAAGCACAAGTGGGGGCAGAGGGACCACCATCGAAGTTCCTACTGAATTGGGATCTAAGGGGTGTCCGAAAGGAAATGCCGCTTAATCCCAATCTACTCCAAAGTTTTGTGGTATAGGCCGTGGACACACAGTGAAACCTGACAGACCACCTTCTATTGCATCTATCTTGTCAAATTCCCTCAACAAGGGGCCCTTGGGGGACAAAAAAAGAAAATCCTCCAAGGACTCCATGAAGAGCCAGTATAGGGAGTCGCATAGCTCTATGGGCTACTCTGCATCTGCTGATCCCGAAAGACACTATGATGAGGAGGCACCTGTTGGGGACTTCTGCGATTTCTCCGCTGATGAGGAGGAGGATGAGCGGGGCCCCCAGGGTTATTCAATGGATGCCAGGAATATCCGAAATGAAAAATTTTCTGGCAAAATAATGGGTGAGTGGGACACCTGGTTCCAACAGTTCAAATTTATTGCCAGGGCGTGCAAGTGGACCCGAGAGAAAAGTTGTTTCGCTTAACTACTGCTCTCACGGGGTCTGCTCTAAATGCCCACATGAGTCTCCCACAGGAAACTAGGGCATGCTTTGAAACCCTGTGTGATTTTATGCAGAAAAAATATGGGAAAAGTCGAAAAAGTACGAAAGCCAATCTTTGCGCTCAACTGGAGAACCTCGTGCAGAAGGAAGGACAAGATTTGGAGGAATTTGCAGATAAAGTTATGAGTATGGTTACAACAGGCTATCCTACAGAAACACCAAAGCCAGTCCTGGAGACGCTGGCTATTGATAAATTCACCAAGGGCTGCAAGGATAAGGCTTCTGCTCTGCTGTCTTCAACTGTGGCCATGTCTGAAACAATGTTTGAAGCTGTTGAACATATGCGGTTGATCCAGGCCAACAAGCAAAGACTGGGCATGAAATCTGATGGGCGTCGGGTTAGCTTCGACAACAAAGACAGCTGTGAGTCTACAGTGAGGTCCATCAGGGCTGAGACTTGTTTCACGTACGAGGGCAACCACTACTATACAGAAGAGCGCCCTAATGGACGCATGCATTCACCATCACTATTGAGGTGCTACACTTGTGGTGGTATCGGACACATTGCTAGAGAATGTGTTGGCAGCGATTCTCCACCTTGAAACACCTCATATGGCTCTCCCCAATTTAGCCGAGGGAGATCAAACAGGTCCCCTTCGCCCGCTGATAGGGGCAGTGATTCTCCCAATTGGAGAGTTACGTCAGGCCCATTACAAGGGGACAGAAGGACATCCCGGAAGGACTTTGAAAACAAAAAGCCCTTCCTGAACAAATCTGCATAGATTGGCAATCAGGGGCCAACCTGTTCGGACGTATCCATTTGGAGCACCGTACAGACCCACTGTTTGTCATTTGTAGAGTGTTTTTAACAAATGTTTTTACTAGCATGTGTTAACAAGGCCTACCCCCGGGGAATCCTTGGCAGCATTATAGCTATGGCTTTTATGAAGCCCAAGGGCAATAGCAACTCAGCATGTCCTGCTCTGTTTTTAAATTTTTAACTTTTTGAGGGACTCGCCATTATTTTTGGAATTCCTCAGTATTTTAATGCTACCAATTTTTGTTAAGGGGCACACTCTAGCTGCATGCTCCTTAATAGTATCCATAAGGCCCTGAGTGTTTCTGAAACATCGACCTATGGATATTTTAATTTTTTTGTTTTTTCAGGAGGGAGAGGGGTGCTACACATTCAGCTCTTGCAGTGCACATATTTCAATAGGCCCACTCAAAAAGCTGTTCAATGGGCCCCCTCAGGAAGCTGAAAATATGACGGGGAGGAGTTTGGTGGCCCGTACCACCGCTTGGTGCCGCTGTATGTCATCTCGGGTCTCGCAGTGCGGCGAGATCTGGCGAGGTTTGGCAGACGATATACTGAAGCTGAAGCGACGAGATGCATCTCCGCTCCTGCTTGTATACTCTCACCACAGTGGTTAGGTAAGCATACGGGTCATTTTCGCGAAAACGCGCAATTTGATTTCCTCGATTCGTGTGTGTCTACCTTTGTAGGACTGAAATTGATTTTTGGCCAAATATTAAGAATAACATTTTTCCTAGAAGAAAACCAAAATTTGCATGGGTGCGGCCATGTTGAACCTGCTATATCACGCATTAAGTAGTCCAAATGTCCTTACCGTGGCATGTCCGCAACTCAACATTTTAATTTAAAACTCGTGCAAATTGAAAACTACTGCATAAAATGTGACATGCAAAGTGTCTATTTCTAGAAATATGTTATATTAACTACCTAGAAGTGTTTTTTCTGAAATATGCCTAATTTATCCACATCTCAGGGCGCGTCGAAGCTGTGTCCCAATTTTGAGATTACCACCGTCTTTACCGTGACCAAAGAGTTTAAGTGGCCACCAGGGTAAGTTAATACAGTATGATGTCTCCAGGTGCCACAAGAGTGTAAAGAACCAGGATGTAACTACTTTTTTGTCATATCATTGGGAAAGCCAGAGTAGAGCTGCCATCTGTTAGTCAGACGATGAAATAGGTTTTATCTTGACTTTGTCGCAACTTAACTTCGTCTTTACCGAACCCTCAACAGCAGAAGGAGTTCAAAAGGTATGAGGATATAAATTACACCATTGGTTTAGGAGGCTGTTCCTGAAGTAGTTGTGGTACTCTGAATGATGTAGTCCACTTTTTCTGGATGAAATGCTGCATAACATGTCTTTACCGTGGCCAAATATGTCTTTACCGTGGTCAAATCAATGCAAATATACTGTGACACGGTAAAGACAAGGCTGGCCACGGTAAAGACATCAGAGTAAATTTGCTTTGATTTTATTGTGCACGGTAAAGACAATTTTTCAAAATAATTGAAAATGTCACATATTCACCCAAACTAGTTATCCTGTCACATGCAGCATTGTAGTACTACATATTGCATTATGTAAAAAGAAAAAAATATCAGTTGAATATTATTGGCTCAGCTTCCTGACATAAATAATTGGCTATGTCTTTACCGTTACTGCGCGTTTTCGTGAAAATGACCCATACCACGATCACCACACAGCCATTATTATCCCGCATGCCTCAAACATTGGCCTTTATGACCCAATATGTTTTCCTCCCATTGGATGAGAATTCATGCCTCTACAAGCAGTTTGGGGGCGGATGTTTAGCATTGCGGCAATGGCAACATTTCCCCCATTTCACTAAATTACAGGCGCCACTGTAGATGTGCCTGTTAGGGAGACAGAAACAGCCGTCTGACATGGTGCTACACCCTTGGATAATGACAATGTACATTTGACAATAAACTTGAGAAGATTATTATGTAATTGTTAACGACATACCCAAGGTGGAATCCTGACTTTAGGAAAGGATATTTTCACTTTCAACCTCCCCGCATTCAGATCGGTGCCGCCATCTGTGTGGATTTCTGTGAAGATTACTGTTCCATGCTGGAAATACGTTCTGCTGAAAATGAAAAATCAAGGGAAAAAACTTTAATCTTTTAAGTATGAGCAAACTGTACTAGGTAGATGAATGTATACACAAAAGAAGTGCGTGTTTAAGCACATTTGTTTTATATATATAGATAGATAGATAGATAGATAGATAGATAGATAGATAGATAGATAGATAGATTCTACCAAAATAGTAGATACTAGCCGCTGAGTTACCAAATGACAAGAACTGTTCCATTCTAAAATTAAAACTGCAATGATCAAAGTTGTATAGCTGTGAACAGTCAACAACATTTTGGAGTTGTTAAGATTTAAGTAAAAAGAAGGCCTGCTCAAAATTTGGCTTTTTATCACATTTTCTTCTGGGCACAAGCATCCCTCAAAACGCCAAAACACGACATAAAAGTCATAAAAGTAATTATTACATGACCACTATGTTAGAGCAAATCTGATTGGCCAAAATCAGTCACATCCCTATCAGCGTGCCTCCGCGGTCCAACGTCAGCCCGAAGCTGGTCCGATGCTACTGACATCGGACTAACGCTGGGCCGACGTTGGACCGCCGATGCATGCTGACAGGATGACGACATCATAAAAACTCGTATTGCATGGTTCGAGTGCAATATGAGATTTTTTACAAATTTTTTCATATTGCATGTGATTAGAGTGCATGAGTTTTTTGCTTTTTTTTTATATTAAAACCATCTCTTTCTCCTATTTTTTTATTTTTATTTTTGGACACAAAGTAGACAAATTTCACATTTTTTTCTCCGAATTTTTTTTTTCAGAATGCAACATTATATTGGAAGCATAGTGGTCATGTAATGACACAAATACGGCACTTATTATTTTGCAATATGAAAATTTATTTGCACTCATACCATGCCGTATTTGTTTAATGTATCAGTACCTTTTCAGATTTTTACTGGAGGAAGATTCATCTGAAGGGATGGCAAAGTTGAACTCATGCTTTACCAGCTTCTGGTCTTTAAATGCCACAACTGCCAAATCGCACACTTCACCTGTAATGGGAAAGACATTTTAAAATTATCCACTGCTAGGCTGGAGTGGATATAGTTTTCGTATGAAAGAATTTACACACTTTGTAAGATTTCCAGACAGTGCAGCTTCATCCTGCCTTCACTTTCTATGTTCCCCTTTCAATATGTTTTCCAAGATACCTTTCCCCAATGTGTCAGACCTTTTAAAAAAATACATTTCAGTGACATCAATTTTTCATAAATGGTTATAGAGTGTAATTTTTCTGCCTTTTCTCCACTGTCCACACCACAAATTCTGCCCCCTCCTGTTAGTACACCCCCTCTTGGCCTGTTGGAGCTGTAACTGGGAGGGGGCGCTGCAAAAAAAAAATCGATGAGGGGGGCACTACAAAAAAAAATCGATTAGTATTTAAAAACAAAATGAAAAAAGGCAAATAAATAGGACAGATATAGAATTTTCAAAGAACTTTAAAATATAAATTCTGATTGAGGGAGAAGAGGAGAGCTGCACCCAGCTGCAGTGGATCGTGCACTGCCGGCAGTTTGTATGGGGGACCCTCTAGTATTGCACATTATCTTATTCTTCAGTTACTTTTATATTCTGGTTGACATGTTTATAGTCCCTAACATAATTAGGGACCGTTCAGAATTTATGACTGGGGGGGTGGGAGTTTTGCTGGAACTTCCCGTCAAAAATTGATACCCCCCTTGAGTTTCATGCGGATTTTTAGTACCCCACCCTTAGGTTTCACATGTATTTTTAGTACCCCCCCCCCTCGACATACAAAGCAATGCACACATATATACTGTTATACACGGCCACGCGTACAGATTCGCGTCATTTTGCGGGTAAAAAAGTCCAAATAAAATTATTTTAATGCGTGTTTTTAAACATTTTTTCTTTGTTAAAATTTCTTAACCCCCTTGGAAGTGTTTTCAAAAATTAATCCCCCCCCCCTTCAAACACGTGTGAAAAGTTAGTACCCCATCGGCCAAAACTCCCTCCCCCCCCCAGTCATAAATTCTGAACGGTCCGTTACATGAAATCCAAGTTACTTTCCATGCTGTTGAAGTCTGATTAGTAGTTATTACAGCGACGACTCAGTGTCGCATCTCGCATCCCTATTCTCTAGCATTGCAATATATGTCAAATAACTACAAGCTGTGATGTCATTTTAAACTGGGTCAGATTCCCCAGCTTCTAGCCAATGTGAATCCTCCTCTACCATGAATCATGGTTTTAATACAATGTCTGACTAAACATTTTGTCAGATGATGTAAATTAATGTGAATGTAGGATTTTATAGTTTTTTAAGTCCACTACACAGACGAAGTCAGTCTCAACAGACTTGACAATTACAACTTCGGCAGGCCTGTTCAAGCATGAGCCTTACTCAACTCCCCAGGGAGTATACAGCCAGGCAGCCGTTTCCAGCACACACAATTTGCTAAGGCACTCTACAATATCTATACCCGCCTATCAGCAAGTACTCCAATGTGTCTCTACTCTGTATCTACAAATATATTGAATTTGACAATTTTAACTGTACAGTAGAAACCTCCACGTCAGCACCTGAGTAGTAATTACATGTAGTTCTGAGAAGTCTTGATTATTCAAATGTTCCATGATTATTCTGAGAAATCTACCTGAGTTAACGCAAGCACCTGGTGACGCGAAATAACAAAAACAACCTGTTGAGGGTAATCAGGAGCAATTATGGCATTCAATTAGGCATCACAATTAATTTCCTCTTTAATCAACTTGTTCCTAATGAAAAGCCTTCCATGGATGCCAATGTTGACAGCCTATTACTCTGGTGATTGTGTAATTCGCGTTCACAACAGACAATGGATGGATGATTGGGGCTTTACGTCCTGTATTTATACACTTGGTAGGCTAATTGCGACAGGAGGAGGAAACGGCAATGAGGCGAAGGATGATGAAACAGTCATCCAACATAGGCCCTGGTCACCCGGCAAGAGCTGGATTCCAACCCTAGTCCCAGCGATTGGCTGTCCAGCACGCTATCACTGGACCAATCCTCCCCCCCCCTCCAGGACAGATATTGCGGGTTCAAATCTCACTCCTGGAACTCCATTTCGTCCGAGCCCATGGGACATTAAATGGAGGTGGTTACATGCAGCGTTCTATACCGGGGGCAAACTGAAAGACCATGGCAACCCTGAATGAATAGGGTAAACGCCAGACACCCAGTCTGCTAATCTCATTATCATACATCAAGCTCCAACTATAAATGTGCAGCTCCACAAGAAAGGGGGAGGGTTGGTCTAATGGTAGCATGCTGGGCTGCCAATCGCTGGGTCCAGAGTTCGAATCCAGCTCTTGCCAGGTCACCTGGGCCTATGTTGGACGGTTGTTTCAATCATCCTTCTCCTCATTGCCGTGTCCTCCTTCTGTCCTAATTAGCCTACCAAGTGCATAAATAAAGGACGTAAAGCCCCAAATCATCCATCCATCTCCGCAAGAAAGGAGGAAGAGCTACCCTGCTAATCCGGGGTATACCAGCATAATGCAGGTTAAGTCAGTACAGCTCCTATCTTTAACATAGAAGTGACAGGTTAATTTTTCATTTGGAGACTTGCAAAATGCACTGTTAAGTGCAATGACTCATTGACTGCCTTTGTTGGATAAAATGGCAAGCAAGGATATGACCCCACAACCTGACAAACTGGATGGAATCTTCAAACTCCATAAGATGAAAAGTATACAGGAACACAACTTCCCAAGGAACATTCTTTAAGCATTTCCCTGATAACTTGTAATTCCATGGCCATACACTCTTAAGGTGGCTCGATACTCGTGAACTTTCGAAGATAGGATTTCTTAATAATAGTTCAAAATGATCCAAAATATAGTTTATAGCAAGGATATATAAACAAAAGTGGTTGCTACCAGCCTTTTTTTCAAAATATTTGAGGATACGTAAAAGAAAGTCAGTTCACGGAAACCTGAAAAACGAAATTTTTTTCTTAATTTTTTTACTGTAAAGTTTTCCCTGCCATTCAGTGGTAATGCATTCCATATTATGTAATGAAGCATGAAATTAAAGAAGACAATTTTATCAAAAATCTCACTACAATTTCAAAGAGATAATTCAGTTCAAAGGACTTTCCATGGGGCTCGGAATAAAAGTTTTGATTTTGATAATTTTAACTTTTTTTATAAACCATGGTGCTAAAAAAAATTGACGGGATAGGATTTCTCATTTCTTTGCCATTTGGTCCCAAAAATAGTTAGGAACAATGTAATGCATAAGAGAAGGTTTGCTACCGCGATGGAAATTGAAATAAAAATTTATTTGTATCTCCAAGTCATTTTTGAGAAATTATACCTTCTTGCCGAAAATCGCTGGTAAAAATCTTCTATCTAGACTATAAAGCCAAAACTTAGTCAGATTTTAGTCCTTTTCATAGCGCATCTAATGCTTTAAACCAGAAGTCGCTAACCCTAATAGAAGTGGCGTAAATGGCAAACGAAACGTATGTATAAAGAACCCACAGCAAAAAAAAAGTTCTAAATTTTTTAAGGGTTCAACTGTGTTGAGGGAAAGTATTCCATGGAGAAAGACCTTCCTTTTTCAGTCCCGCAAGGTTCATGCATGGGGCCTGTGCTGTATCTTGCATATGCAAGTACGTTGAAGGACGCCGTGCCGCAAAACATCAGTTTGCATGGATACGCAGATGATCATGCTGTGAAACTCTCCTTTGATGTCAAAGACCCCCAAGCAGAGATACGTGCAGTGAGACAACTTGAAAATAGTGCCAGTGAGATTAACGATTGGATGAATAAAAACCGCCTGAAGATGAATCCTTCAAAGACAGAATTCATATTATTTGCATCAAGGCAACATCTCAAGAAATGCAAAACAAGGCAGTTAAATGTGTGCGGAGCCCCTGTCGAGAGGTCAAATGAAATCAAATATCTGGGTGTTGTCCTTGATAACAATTTGACATTAAAAAAGTTTATAACATCTAAGTGCAAAATCTCAATGTATAACATACAAAGGATACGACAGATTCGCCATATTTTAACAAAGGATGCGTGCGAGACATTAGTTTTGGGCCTGGTAATGTCACATCTAGATTTTTCAAATGCGCTACTGGTGGGCCTACCTGATTGTGACATTCGTAGAATCCAGAGGGTTCAGAATATCGCAGCCAAGCTTGTTTTGAACAGCAGTGAAAACTCGAAGGATTGCCTTAAAAGATTGCACTGGCTGCCAATACGTCTCAGAATCCAACATAAAGTGCTCACAATCGTTTTTAAATGTCTGAGAGGTGATGCACCTGACTACCTAAAGGATTTATTGAAGATTGATAACAGCGAGAGGCCAGGTTTACGAAGTGCAGTAGGGGGGACAAAACTGGTTGTGCCCAGGACAGTGCGGAAGACCTTTGCAGCAAGGGCTTTTAGTGTAGCAGGACCTACCTGGTGGAATGAGTTGCCACTCAGCATTAAGAACTCAACCAGTATCGATTGTTTCAAGCGCCAATTAAAAACACTTCTTTACGAAAAATTTTAACTTTCGATTTTATCTTGAATTTTAAGTGTACAAAAACTTTACCAATTTTAACTTAAATATTTATTCTACATTTTATATAATTTTATACAAAATCTATTTTTTATAATATTATTATATATAATTTTATACATGATGTTTTGTTAAGTGCATCTGATAATATTTTAATATGTTGAAGAATGCGCTATATAAATAAAATAATTTGAAAAATTTAATTTGAACTGAAAAGGTTCAATACTTGGTCGGAAGGCCCTATGATAGGACCTTATCCTCCCATTTGAGAGAAACTCAGAAAGGGGTTCCATGCAGGAGTTCAGTGCAGCTATAGATTATCCAAATGTTGTTGTTATTTTTGTTATAACCTTTTTAAAAGTTGAATTATGAACCTTTAGGGTTCCTTATCTATACCCGCTTATGGAACCTTTAAAGGTTCCATATAAAACTATTTTTTTTAGAGTGTAAAACACCGTTGCTCATAAATATTAATACTTCAGCAATCTCAAGAGAATCTGATAACTTTGACAACTTCTACAGGAGCACATGATGGTCCCATTCAATCGTATTACTTCCAATGACGTAAATAGGGAAGAACATGTCACGGTTAAAACTCGTGTTACTGCGTCAATCCCAAGTAGGCTGGGCTAATGCAGGGCGAAATATATAGAAATTCATTGGCTTTATGATAGGGTAAATCCAACCAAAAATTTTAAATGCTTGCTAAAACTAGAGTGTCCCCCATACAAACTGCCAGCAGTGTGCAATCCAATGCAGCTGAGTGCAGCTCTCCTCTCCTCTTTGAATCACAATGCATGTTTTTAATGTAATCTGTTCTGTGTCTCTATCAGCCTTTTTAAAAATAGTTCATTTTTATTAAGTTTGATTTTTTGTTTGATAATGCCCCCCCCAATTCATCCTTTTTTTGGCGGTGCCCCCCTCCAGATATAGCTCCAAGAAGGGCCAAGAGGAGGGGGGGTTCCAAAAGGAGGGGGGACAGAATTAGGAGGGCGGAGCCATGGACCATTATGACAGAGGACAAATACAGTGAATTATGACAGTTCTCACTCATTTACGGAAATGTGGGGTCTCTGATATTATATTTTAAGATCTTACACATTTAGAAAATGGTGTCCTGGAAAACATATTGAAAGGGGAACATTGAAAGTGAGCACAGGATGAAGCAGCACTGTCAAGAAATTTGGGAAAGTGTGAAAGTTTGTTTCCAAAGGAACCCTATACTCACTGCTTGCAGCTTACAGCTCGCCGTGGATATTAATATTCCATGCTTCCAAAGAGTGATTAGGGAAGATAATTATACCTTTTACGTAGACCTTGCTAGCATTTGAAATCTGGAATTTACTTTTATTTTTCTTTGCAATACTTTTTCAAAAAAAGTATTGCATAATGCATATTCATTAACAGGAGTGTAGTCTGTCCTGTTTTCAGGTCTCATTATAAAATCAAATTAAAGATGGAATTAGGTGCATCATAGGCCCTAATTAATTTTATGTTTGCCAAAATTAACTTTAATGTGCATTAATTTCTGAAGTAGTGCCAGTGAGTTGAATGAACGCGTTCTTAATTGGGTGAGCCTAATTGCACCTTAATGTGAATTAATTTCTGAAGTATCGCTAGTGGGTTGAATGAACGCTTTCTTAATTGGATCAAAAGTGTGCAAAACAAAGGACCTAAGTAATGAAGATGCTGTAATAATTGTAATCATAGTATGATGAGTCTGACAGGTAGTGATGTGGACCCTTGAGTATATGCATAAAACTGAGGGGAAAGAGCTCGAGTGAAAACACAACAACAAAAACTATAAAGAAAACAAACAAACAGGAACAGATGGTCCAAGCCCATGGGACCTAAAATGGAGGTGGGTTGCATCCAACGTTCTATGTACGGGCAACTGAAAGACCCTGGACATTAGGGTGGTCCACATTCCTATGGGAAAAATAAAATCTCCTAAAACCCTCAATTTGAAAGTGGAAATTGATGACCACATAAGTAAAACAAACACACGCAAAATTTCAGCCACATTTGTTAATATTAAGAGGTGGCACAAAGCCTTTGAAGTTTATCATGTAATTCCCCATTCGCGCAACTGAAAAAATGGTCAATTTCCCAGATCTTTCTCCGAAGTGAATATTTTTTTGAGTTTTTTTAGTATATGATAAAGTTGGCATGGCAAAGTAATATCTGGAGGTTATTTTTGATTTATTGTTCATAGTAAGTGAAATATTTGCCTGTTTTCATGAAAAAATGCTTGATAATTGACCCATGTAATATCTATGCTGACCTTCTACGAAACTTTTTAAGTCATAAAGAATATCAGGACTGGATTGGGCACCTTGACATACTAAAAAAAAGGTTATTTGATCAAAATAATTGGACATTATAGCAAGATTTGCAAATAACGACGATTTTTAGTTCTGCTGCTGGCGAATTGCATGTTAAACTTCAACGGCTTTGTGCCACCTCAAAATATTAATTGATTTTGCAGAAATTTTTACTCAATACCTTCTGTAGATATAAGATCACAATAAGAAATTTAGAAGAAGGTGTTTTTGGACCACCCTACTGGACATCTCTGAATGAATAGAGTATGCGCCAGACTCCCAGCCTTATCATCTCATACATCATACAGTGTACGGCGATCACCAACACAGAAGATTGAACCTGGTGCAAGTGCAGCCCCCTCAAAAATGAGGTTGAGCTACCCAGCGATCCGGGGTATACCAGCACAACGAGAGAAGAAAGAAGAAGAGCGGAAGTACTTGTAATTGATAGACATGATATAGGGTAATGTTCTTTGAGTCGGACACTTTGTGATTTACACCTTGAGTCGGACACTTTTCGAAGGGTCTAATTGACTAACTGAGAGCCTGCATACCTTAGTATTTGGTACCAATCTTTAGCTTATGACTTCTTTTATTCGTTCAGAAAGTATCACCATGATACTAGCAAGTAAAGTGGGGTTTTCATGGCCCTATAGATGGGGTAAAAAACCCGTTTTTTTTTCTAAATTTTGTGTCAGAAATTTGTGAATTTTAGTAGAATAATGTCCTGTTTCGATTATCTTTTACTGGCCTATGGCATTGATCCGACATCAGTTTCTGTGTCATTCAGTTAGAAGTAAGATTATCCTATTTTGTGCTCTGATATGGGCTTTTTTAATTGAAGGGAAGGCTCTAAAGCACCTGCATCTTGAAAGATACCCCACGTCAATTTTTATTTCATCAATTTAACCACTAATTTACTTCTTGCATTTTGCCAATTGTCAATTTTCTGTTAGATTTCGTAAAAATGTAAAATTTGATGCCCTGGTTGACAGCATGTAACCAATAAGTCAAGCATGATATCACTATTTTAAAATTAACAGAATCTAAGTGTCCAACTCAAAGAACATTACCCTATCAGGGCCTGTAAATCGATTCAGTGTATCCATATTATATACTAGCATATGACAAGCCAAAGAAATGCCCTGGAAATGTGTGTATAGATATACTTGTCACAGATTCTGTTAAATGTGACAGTTATTTATGAACAACATTTTCTCAATAATCACAGTTACTGTTGGGTGTTGTTGGTTCTATGTATAATGCTATGCGTGGGGATAATTAGCCCAAGTGACTCAAAATTGAAAATACACAATACTTACACTCTTCGGGCATCCTTACGACAACTGTCGTCGTCAGCTCTGGTCTTCTCAAGAACATCATGCTCAGCGAGACATCTTTCGGAATCCCAGCGTTCTTCTTCCATGTCAGCGCTTCCACCGATGACGAGTCGTAGCAGAGACTAACGGGGAGGGAGGTCAGTTGGCCGATGTAACTTGTTCTCATACACACGGTGGAGTAAATGTCTGGGAGGTCACTGTACGACCTGACAAAGTAAAAAATTATAATCAGATATCCAAGAATAGATAGATAGTTAGATAGATATGGTAAGTGCAGCCCTCTAAGCCCAATTCTGGGTGCTCACAAGGGTTGATTGATGAGATGGGAAACAGAGCGAGAGTCCTTAATATGTTACAAATTTACCCCATGTGAGGGATCTTTTACTTGCCCAGCATAGGCACTGATACAAGGGGCCGCCAATTTAACGTCTCAACCAAACGACATCCAGCTGGGATTTTGCTCATGAAGGTACACTGAAAAATGTGGGTTTCCCACCCAGGAATAAATTATTCCAAAAACAATCCAAAAAGGAGAGGGGAGCATTGTAAGCATTGTCTGGCATCAATCCCCTCCATACCCCCCAAACTTGTGCTCACTGAACAAAAATGTTAACAATGTAGTGACTTTACTGAGATGGATAACATTTTGAGTCAAGAAAGAAGGCATAATGATTCATTAATGAAGTGCCAAATATGATTTTTGTAGGGGAAATGCAATTTGACTGCGATACAAGTCAAGAATCTATAGTCAAGTCTTTTTTTTTTGGCAGTAAGTTTTTGGCTGATAATTAAAAACATACCTTAATCTTGACAAAAATACTTGTCTCCCCCTGTTCCTGACACCTTGACCAAGCAGTTTCATAAACATTTTGAAGTATTGGTATGTTGTAGCCCTGGTTTTGAGGTAATCCCATTGGAATAACATTGCTGTCAACACAGCTCAAGAAGCCATTTTCTTCTATTGCTGCTGTTGTGATGTCACCATTGTTTCAGTGATGTCATAGAGCCTACAATGCTGATGACGTCACAACAGAAGGCTAAAAATAGCTCTAAATGTGTTGAAGAGCAGCAGAAATTTAACATTGTAAGTGCCTGTATGATGAAGCTGAGGGATTAGAGGACACATATTTAATCCAAATCATGCTTGGTCATGGTGTACTCAGTCCAATAAACCAAAAATTAAACGTCAGATTTAATCATGGATTGTTTCATTGGCTAAAAACTTACTGCCAAAATAAAATGTCTTGACTTTAGACTCTATATTTGATGAGACACATTCAGAGTGTCATTTTGCAGAGCTTCTTTGTTACCATTATGAAATTTGATGCATCAACAATGCGTCAAATATTTCCAGGATACGTAAAAAGAGAGAAGGCTTTAAGAAGCGTCAAAAACAATCTATATATAAGTATTTTTAGGTAACTTGACCATAGACATACATAGAACGGACATGAGGCTGTATGATGTCACCTCAAGATGAGGTCACCAAATCCGCCATATTGGAACTGCCCTGAGACATGACGAACCAATAGACTAATTGTGATGCGACGTCATGCCATTGTTATAAGTGACATCACTGTTATTGGTGACATCACGGTTACATTGTGCCAGGATACAGGGCAGTTCCAAGAATGTGGTTTTGGTTGCCTCATCTGCAAGAGCCTCATGTCCGTTCTATGTATTTCTATGAACTTGACACAACAAGCATCTACATGCGCGCTTCTGCCATTCTCGCAGAAGTATTGCAAAAACGTATTCTGACAATATTATGACAGACAATCATTATGATGAAGTCCACCCACCTTGATAGATTTCCTTCATTGTAGATGACAGTGTGCACATTCGTAAGAAGAGAATCCCAGATGCGGTACGTCACTTTCGCATCTTCCTCACTTAACAGTTTCTGGGGTTTCGTAGGAGAATTCAACAGGAATTTGTAGAGCTGTATCCACTCATGAGATATCATTGCAATTTGTTTGTAGTTGATCATTGTCTTTTCCAAATAATGGGCACTTTTCATCATCCGCAGTTCTGGCGAAGATAATTCTGTATTTTCATAAGATGTCATCCCACTCGTCAGGAGAGTTACAGAGGCGTTTTGAGATTCTTCTAAAACGAGTTGCTGGGTAAAAAAAGAAACATTTCAAAATTAATTTTTCTTTTCAAAATCATAATTTAAAACAGCCACATGATTTTGGCTGAAGTAATAAAAATTACTTGGTCTATATGAAATTATATTTAAAAAAGTCTTCTTTTAATCTATAATCATGCCTTATCATAGTTCTCTATATCTTTGACTCACTTGAATTCACTCTAAAAAAATTCAGACAAAAAAAATCCATGTTGGTTTTTTGCGTTGAAATTTGGTTTTTCAAAAAACCATTTTGAATCTAAAAAACCAATTTTGTCTGAATTTTTTTAGAGTGAATTTCAATGCAAAACCAACATGGATTTTAAAAAAAAATCCATGTTGGTTTTTTGCATTGAAATTTTTTTTTGAATCTAAAAAACCAATTTTTTCCCGACATTTTTTAGAGTGTAAGGAGTTAGTATCTACCACTTTTTGTTTGGCCATTGGCATACTGGCAACGTTCATCATGACGACGTGTCAACAAATTCAGCAGAGGTTTTTCTACTGACTTTATGAATTATTTCGGGTATTGTTACATCAATGTGGGTTGCCTAGAGCAGTTTAGACTTCGTGATCGTCTTCTGCTATAAATTGTGACAATTGGAGGCACTGAGAACAGAGAAATTTCAAGAATCGGCGGAGGCCTTTTTCTGGCACTTAGCAACAAATGCCATTTTGAAATTTGAAAGCCCAGACAACAATTTTTCACAAGTCATTCACTTTCAAGCAGCCCAACAGTATAGACAAAACACCTGAAAACAATTGAAGCCGGCAGCATAGGGTGACTCCTCGCTATTTTCAGGGAGAATTTCATCCCCCCTGATTAAATAATTAAAAAAGTCATGGTTCTCCGCAGCCGCGCTATGTCCTGACGAATGGAAGAGCGTTACAGAAGAATACTGGATATTTGTGAGTGCAGGGTGGGAACTGTCAACAGAGTGAGAGCTAGGTACCAGGGGCTTGTTGACCTTCCATATATTATATAAATATTGGATGGGAAGGAGTCCAATATAGACTGTAATTGGATGAAGAAAAGTTATATTGGATGAGGCGCAGCCGAATCCAATATAACTTTTCTGAATCCAATTATACTCTATATTGGACGACTTACCATCCAATATCTAATATATTCTCCATCCAATATAAGTTACATTTTTCCTTTTAAGTTGACTTGCTGCCAAATGGTCAAAAAATATTCGTTCAGATGTTTTAAAGTTTCAGGATATGCTGCTGAGAGAGTATTTTTCCATTCTTAATTGAAACGAAAAAAAATTGCCAAACTTGAAAGGCAATTCAATACCACCCCAGGCTAATATCACTGGCAGCTGTAATTTTAGAGTTCAAACCATGAAAGAGCAGTCAATGGTGACGTCACCAAGTCCATTGTCAGTATGCTCCCATGATGTCATCAGTTGTGATGTCACAATGACAAGTTGACCATTATGACATCACCAGTGGTGACATCACAATTGAACAACAAGTAGTGAGGTGATTGTTCTTCATTTAAAAACTGTCTCGGATCCAATATAACTTTTTTAGGATCCAATATAACTTTTCAGGATCCAATATAACTTTTCTCAGCATAATATAGCAAGGATATTTTCCAAGAATACTTGCTTGTGATTGGCTGACACAATCCGAGTGGAGAATATTATATAAATATTGGATGGGAAGGAGTCCAATATAGAGTATAATTGGATGAAGAAAAGTTATATTGGATGAGGCGCAGCCGAATCCAATATAACTTTTCTGAATCCAATTATACTCTATATTGGACTCCTTCCCATCCGATATCTAATATATTCTCCAACCAATATAAGTTATATTTTCCTTTTAAGTTGACTTGCTGCCAAATGGTCAAAAAATATTTGTTCAGATGTTTTAAATTTTCAGGATATATGCTGCTAAGAGAGTATTTTTCCCCTCTTAATTGAAAAGAAAAAAAATTGCCAAAATTTGGAAGGCAATTCAATACCACCCCAGGCTAATATTATAGGCAGCTGTAATTTTAGTTCAAACCATGAAAGAGCAGTCAATGGTGACGTCACCAAGTCCATTGTCAGTATGCTCTCATGACGTCATCAGTAGTGATGTCACAATGACAAGTTGACCATTATGACATCACCAGTGGTGATGTCACAATTGAACAACAAGCAGTGAGGTGATTGTTCTTCATTTAAAAACTGTCTCGGATCCAATATAACTTTTTTAGGATCCAATATAACTTTTCAGAATCCAATATAACTTTTCTCAGCATAATATAGCAAGGATATTATCCAAGAATACTCGCTTGTGATTGGCTGACACAATCCGAGTGGAGAATATATACTATATATTTGCGCCCAGAAAGAGGCCAACACCATACAGAATGAATACAGAATGCCAATCTAAGGAAATGGTAAATGATTCCAATACCCTGTGCTTTTAGGCCAGTCCATGCTGCTAATAACATGCATAGTTTGTCACTTCAAGTAGAGGACAGACGTTTGGCCAGATATCCCAGCAACCACAAACCCAACTGGAGAAATACACATACTATGTACAGCTTAGCTCTTTTGTAATATAAATATCACATTTTTGTGATGTTTTGGTGACGTTTTTGTCCAATATTGGTCAATTTATGTAAATGGAAGTCCGATTTTGCAAAATGTTGACATTTGTGACGCTGCCAATCTGACCGTCAATGGGTGGTTACATGACAAAATGCACTTCATCGCCACCGCAGACTTAGTTCTAATCAAATTTGTATCAGCAAAACCACCAATATCATTGCGTTGATTTTTATGGACTGTAGTAACAATGCTAAATTTCTGTCAAAGTGCTTGACTTGACAAACTGTAATTGATGGGACTCAGATGGTTTTCGATTAAAGTTAATCACCCTAAAGTCCTAAAGTATTACCATATTTCTGAAATTGCAGTATGATGTTACTGGCCCTAAATGCTACACATCCAGCCAAAAAAAGTGTTCTATCCGCACTTACTTTTTCAGTAGGGCCAATTGAATTTACATTAAAATGTTAATAAAAACACTGAAATTATTAGTTTTTGTAGATAAAAAAAATGGTTGGAGTATTACCATGTTTTAAAAATTCTAACCAGATGATCTTTGCTTTATTTACTGTAAATTGGTAAAAAAACTGAAGTGGTCCATCCGCATATGTTTTTGAGCTGTGGTCAGTCAAAGCTACACACAACAGGCAAATTTAGCTGTTCTGTCTCTAATCCAATAGGGGCATGACGTCAAGTGCAATGGGAGCTTGGCTACTGTGACCTCGTCAGCTGTGGTGAAGTCACAATTGAACAACAGACAGTCATGTGATTCTGTATAGGCTTTGTTTATAGCAACCAGGCAAGCTCAAATAAACAATAGGTGTCTCTGGTGTACTTCAGGGTGATTAACTTTAAATGGAATAAACCTCACCTCTTCATTGACTACCCTCAGTGCCTCTGTGAGGGGTGTGTCAGGGCACAATGACATGTTCAGATTCAACCATATGGAATTCTTATTGTCTCCGGGCAAACACTCGAAGGACGCCACTCGCCAGTCTTCTTCGAAAGAATAGGGGCATCGCTGGAACCGCCTGCTTCCCACCGGGGTGGTCTCCCACAACAGGGTTCCTTTGAATTCATCATGTGTGGGCTCAAACTGGCAGAAATCTGAAAATAAAATATATTTAAAAGTTATACAATTTAGTACATTAAGTTGGTCTAAAGCAAAATTGGCCAAGGTCAGACCACAGGCGATTGCCTTAAGATATACAACAATCTCAGGTTATATCCAGACAGTGCAATCCAGGAATCCAGGGTGGGCCAGGTGCTTTTCTGCGCGTGCAGGCCACATTGTCATATTTTTTCTTCAAAACAGTATACTTTTCATCTCAGTGGTCTAGGAGGGGGGGGGGCATCCGCCACCTCTGGCAAACTATTACATTTGTTTTGCAGTTTTACACAAACATTGCTGTAGAGCGCATGACTAGGTCTATTGCCATTGACTGACCAGTGGGGTTTCGCTGGACATTCTAGGTTAATCCACATCTGCATGTCAGTAGCTACAATAGTTGTCCCTGACTCCCTGGCAGTAGTCCTGCCCTGCTGTTGACAACAACAGAACGGCATTAATTTGAGATGGCCCCAGGTCTTTCAATGTCCACATCTTCGACACCTCGGGCCAGTTGGGAGCAAAGGTCACTTCCAAATTGTCAAGCAGAGCCAGATGAACGCGCTCCTGGAAAGGTCCTCTGATCCCTCAAGAAAACTAGACACACCAGTTCAACACCGATTTGGAAACTAACTGACAAAAATGCATGTTACAAACTGACAAATATTTGTCTAACTGACTTAGACATCATACGCTTCTTCTATTATAAATACATTTTAACTTCTAATATTTGTAAAATTAACAATAATCTGATTGTTTGGTTTGTTAACAGTGTAATAATGCCCAGATATCACGGCACATTACGGGATGGTATTTCTTGGAAATTTGGATGAATTTTAGTTTCTTTATATTTTTTTCCATCACAGAAGGGCACCATTTTTTTTTCACATCCCACAGAGGTACTTTTTGTTTCCCTCAGGGGTTCCTAGAAATGGAAGAACTGCGCCGTGGATGTCAAAAAAGTTTCAACACGTTGAAATCCTTTTTTCCAAGTCGCCGGGATAGAGCCCAAATTTTTCTCGATTTTTGGATGTCCGGCGGGGGTTTTTTCAGTGAGAATGACTCAAAAACATCTCCAGCGGGATATTAGGACATCCCCTGCCCCTGTGGGCACCTCTCCTGGCCCTGTGGGATGTTTTTACTTTCCCTGTCTGACATTTTGCAACCTCGCCGGCAGTTTTTGACATCTCGCCGACAGTTTTTGACATCCCGCCGATGGTTTTTGACATCCCGTCATAGGCGTATCGGAGGGGGGGCAGGGGGGGCGGTCGCCCCCCCAAAAGTTTGGGAAACAGTAAGATTCGGGCAAGAAGGCTGAAAAATTTGGGCAGATGATTAAATAAACACTATTGAAAATTAATGATTTCTAGCCAATTTAATTTGAAATGGTACTAAAACTAGATCCAGAAATTCGGGCAAATGTCGCTCGCCCCCCCAAAAATTACGCGCGCCGTACGCCTATGCATCCCGTCGACGATTTTTGACATCCCACAGGCATTTAAATCTTGCCCCACAGGCATTTAGATCTTTCCCACAGGGATATGATCTTGTCTCCACCGATTTACGATCTTATCCCGCCGATTTACGATCTTATCCCACCGATTTACGATCTTATTCCACCGTGATATGCTTTTAATTAATTATTATAATCGTCATATAAACATTGTGTGTCGCCGGGTTGGCCATATTTTTCCTAGAATTCATCTCAAGTTATCCCTCAGGGATAAAAAGTTCTCCGGTTCCCGCCATGAGATTGGGGCATTATTAATCCTTAGCAGAGCGCTAACATGCAAAATTGTCAGTTAGATACAGGTTTTTCCATTGGTATAAGTATCTTGGTGATGTCTAACAACTGTTAAAGCTATACTAAGTCACAATACCCAGGAAATTGTGAAAATTTGGGAATTTCCTGTTATTGGCAAATTGAGCCTAGACTAAAAAAACTCAAACTCAAGACATTTATTACTTTCTGAAACTTATCCAGTTACAGTAAAGAGAGAGGACATCTCAAAGACAAGACTTTTGTCCCCCCCCCAAAAAAAAGTCTCGAATTTTCATCACAGACAGGTCCATCTATATAATCCCTCAACATTTTATTTCGATAGTGTGCATCTGTGGTAACCAGTGGCACGATGAGTGGTAAACTCTTAAAAAAAGGTTTTATAATGGAACCTTTAAAGGTTCTATAAGCTGGCATAGATAAGGAACCCTAAAGGGTTCATTATACAACTTTTTTTAAAGGTTCCAATATAGCAAATAAAAACAACAACCCCATTGTCTCAAGTTGGGAGCATATGGTCCTATCATCAGGCCTTCCCACCAAGCCGATGGGAGATGTTGGATTTTGCTGTCTCATTACTCCAGGATGACAACTAGGTGAAGTATTATTTCCTAGGTCAAGGCCAAAGGTCAAGGCTTGAGGAAGAGCCTGCCAATTAACTTTCAGGGTTCTAACATGCACTTGTATCAATTAGATCTGGACTGGGGGGTTTAACTTGCAGTTATGAACTGATCAGTGTCTGTGCTGCACCCAGCAAGTAAAAGTTTGTTTGTTGTTTGTTTGTGTTTTATGCCTCTGCAGCACCTTAGTGGGCTATATCGAGGCAGGCGATCGCCGTATGATGATGAGATGAGAAGACTGTGAGTCTGGCACATACCCTATTAATTCAGGGATGCCCAGGGTCTTTCAGTTGCCCCAGCATAGAATACTGGATACAACCCGCCTCCATTTAATGTCCCATGGGCTCGGACTAATGTGAGTTCCCGGGGTGAGATTTGAACCCACGCCCTCAAAGCCAGTTGACTAGTGCACTTACCAATTAGGCCACGGGGGAACTCTCAGCAAGTAAAAGATCCCTAACATGGAATAAATGCGTAGCATGTTGAGGACTCCCACTCTCTTTCTCTCCCATCTCATCAATCAGGTCTCATGGGTGTAGTATTGGGCTTAGAGGTAGTGTTTCCAATGAGACCGAAAATTCTCGAGAAGCCTCGAGATTTTAATGACTGAGCATTCTCTCGTCTCCCTGAGCAAGTCTCGAGAATTGAAATGTTGATCATTGTTTGACATGGTGTTCATGTGTTTGATGTTTATAACGGTTACAAAGCATTGGGTTGCTGTTTTGTTTTGCTTGATATTGTTATTGTGTGCTTGCTCCATTTTTCAATTTAAACATCTGTAGACGATAATCCCCATTATATACCTGATAAATGCTGAAGTTGAACTTGTACAAATGTTTTAAAATTGTATAATATCTGGATGTTTAGCTCTGATTTATAGAAAACCAAACACACAGATTAGCATTAAAACTACAAAAGATATCATACAAGCCAAAAATATGATCCAATGCATGATTAAATCTCTCTTGTTATATAATTGTGCCTTTGGAAGGACAGTGTCCTAGATTTCTCGAGAAATTCTCGAGTCTCGTTCACTAGACAGGGGCGTCAGTTTTATTTTAAAGGCAAATAGTGGTCACACCTTCGTGGAAGATGTCAGGGGAAAACTAATATTTTTTAAATTCAGAAACATGTATACTTTGGCAAAAAATGCCCCACCACACCAGCCCCATAGGAACTGATGCCACTGTCACTAGACCATGACCATTCTCGAGAGTCACGAGCGAGATTTGTTGGAAACATTACTACACCTACTATCTATATTAATTTTATCTATATCGTTTTATTGCAATGTTGTGATATTATTGTCAATATGCTGTATCTGTGGAGAAGAAATCTTCTCAAAAATGCAGGCAAGAGCTGCAATTGAATCTGGTACCCTGCAACAGGTCTGTCGCCATATGAGGATTAAGACAGGTATTATCGGTAGGTGGCACTACGATTAGGGGGTAGGGCTATTTTTGTCTTTGGGAAGCCCACCAGATGACGCCTTATCTGGTTTGTTTGAAAATTAAAAGAAATCCTGTGACCAACAGTTAATAATAATCTGGTTGTTAACATGTTATAATCCCCCTATCTCTATGATAACAACACTCTTTTCTGTTGAATTGCTGTTTTGAGAACATAATCAATACAGTGTAGCTGACCCAAACAATCAAACATTCAACAAACACACTCATTGAGTCAGACTCCTTGGCTTGGTCAACAACACCACCTGTTGAAAGGCAAAAGGGATTCCATCAGAGCTCCTATTGCTTGGAGACACCACCTGTACATAAATTTAGAACTACAAATGGATACAGACTTATTGTAGAGCAGGCTATAGAATTTTACAACAACCAGGGCTACCCCAGCTCAGCTGAGCTAAGGGGGGCAAACATTTAATCAACAAGGGAGGTTGAAGTTTTCCTTGGCTGGAAAGTATTATAATGGTGACAGTAAAATGATTTCAGGTGCTCGATGTCCTCAAAAGTCGTAAATCTAAATCACGCATCTCCCTGTTAAGAATTACTACCAGAAATTATTTACTGAGCAAAACATTTTTATTGAAAAAAAAAAACAACAGAAACTCCAAGCCAGGGCCCCGTACCCTTGAGATTAAATGTCCTCCAACTGGTACCCTGCAAAAAAGAGGCTGCTACCAGCCTATTCCAGTACAGTTAAAATACCCCTCGATTTTATTAGTTGAGAGCATGCCCTGATTTTGCAGGGTCAGTGTCACTGTGCAGCTTAAGGAGGGTGCTAACAAAGGAGGGTGCTAACAAATTGGATAGCATCTTTTATTCATCAATGCACTGCAGCTGCACTGGATACTTTACCCATTAACTCTAACATCCAGGGACTTCCTAGTCAAACCAATTCAAAGAGTGTTATCCAATTAGGACTGCCAACACACTTAATTCCTGATCCGAGGGATATCCGGCAGTTCTTTTGGGAACCGCCTAATTGGAATGTGTGACCTTGACTTGCCTAAGAAACCCTGATTGCCAACTTGTGATTGGCCTTATCAAATCTGAACCTGCAAGTAATACAGGGTGAATTTCAGTAGGTCAAGATGTACTACACATCATGTTCCTGATCCTCCTCTTGCTCTTGGTGTTTCTCTAATATGCACTATAGTTCCAAATTGCAGTCATCTGTTTTTAGAGATGCTTGCTTGCTTGCAAGCGGTATCTCTATTGTGGGAGGAAGGCTCTGAAACTGCTGTTTCATCTCTGTCATTAAAACTTTGCATACAGTCTCAATAGAATTTTATCTTGCTTTGATAAACTTTTGGTGTCTTTCTGAGATGAAGAAATTAATACAGAAAACAAACAGGCTGAGTTTCTGCAGGTCAAAGGTCAATCACAAAAGTAGGTCACAAGCCAGATACCCTCCATGCAGCAGGTCTTAGTTACAAATGCCCTTGTGCAGGTGTGTGTGTGTGTGTGTTTGTGTTTTACGTCTCATCAGCACCTGATTGGGCTATTTAGAGACATGCTTGGTTTGTGGTCATGTTGAGTTAGTCATCTCATCTTGGTTGGTGGCATCGAGATCTTTGAGGTGTCACTTTGACAGGTACATCCGCAATAATTTTCAATTCAAGAAGCTTCCTTGCCTGAGTGGCATTAATGGCTTGAACCAATAAATTACCGTCAGGCTGTCGATCGACTGAGTGTGGTTTTCCAAATTTCTTCAGCATTGTTGTGTAGCTAACAAATGGTGATACATCCTTCAGTCTTCCATCTTTGGACTTGATGTGAAATTTGAGACCAGTGGGGAGTTCTTTTTTGCTGTTGGTGAGTGTCGTTTTACTCTTGTCTTTGTGAGGTAGCAATCAAATTGTTGAGCTTTTTTGTTTTGTTGTCTTGGGTGGTGTCTTGTTATCTGGAGTAACATCCTTTTCCTTTGGTAGGTTGAGGGACTTCTCAGTCCCTTGGGTAACAGAAGAGAAAATGTGACGTTGTTGGATCATCTTCTTCGGTGATTCAGGAGACTTCACAGGTTCTTCCTTGCTTGGCCGGTATAGTGGTCGAGGCGGTGAAGGTGTCTTCATTAAGACATCTGTGAAGAGGTTCCTGTCCAGATGAATCTTTCTCTGTGGTGATGAATGAAGAGCTGGTCTTGGGTAATCTGCTTCTAGGCAAGGTTTGTCCGGGTCCTGTTCTACAAGGCGTTTGGCTTCGGGAAAGGATAGTTGTCTTTCAGTTCGTAGTTGTAGAATTTCTTTTTCCCTCTTGAAGACTTTGCAATTGTGGCTAAAGGCAGGATGGTTCCCTGAACAGTTGACACAATGTGAAAGTTTAAAGCAAGGTTTATCGTGTGTGTGTGCATGACCATGGTCACCACAATTGGCACAAATTGTTGGCCTGATGCATGTACGACTAAAATGGCCATACATTTGGCAGTTGAAACAGCGTTTTGGATGAGGAAAGTATGGAGAGACTCTGCACCATTCAAAGGCTACAGGTACTTTCTTTGGTAATCTTTCGTCTTTGAATGTTAGCAACAGTAACTCATAACCATTCTTGTGAGCAAGACGTTTGAATTTTGTGATGCCGTGTTTGTGAAACCAATTTGTAAGTTCATTGTCTGAGCAGGTCTTACTTTCTTTGGAGAAAATAACGCCTTTGCCTGATCTTTGAAAAGGTTCAATGACGACTTTGGTATTGGCTATCTCATGGTTGCCGGTCAATTTGTCTTGTTGGTCAGAGGTCGCAGGTTTAAGAAGGAATGTGCCATTGGTTTGGCGTCTCAGGCTATCTGCAATTGTCGTGTCGCAAAGGTCTGCAATTTTTTCGTAGATAGCAACAGATGATAGGTCTTCCAGTGATTGTGTGACACCTTTTATAACAAGCAAATTTTCAGTCTTTGACAGATATTGGGGGCTGTCAGGGTCAGTCAAGTCATCCGGAGATGTCCTTGTCCATTGAGATCTTGGTAGTCCAGTCGCAAATTTTTCGATCTCAGCCTGGTTTCCCGCTGAGGGACGCGCACCTTGGTAACCCGGTTGACGTACGATCTGGTTTGGAATCATGGTAAATGACATGTTCATTGATATTCCCCTGTAAGGTAGGGGACACACCGTGCATGCGCACTGTCTCATGTTGGCCACTAAAGATAGAGGTCTTCACCTTAGTGTTACCACCCACCGCCACGAGGAGGCCCGAGACCTGCGGGGGCGCCCTTGTGCAGGTCTCACATGCCAGATACCCTTGTGCAGGTGACAGGCAAGGGAGTAGATCTATACTATCATGGGCAGTCTATTTACAAGCATCTCTTAAAGTGCTTGCAAATTATTAGTGTTTATTTGCAAATAATGTTTTAAGGGTAAAATCAGTCAGCTATATATCTGTTTTACAATCATAGGCGTACTGCTCCCAAAATTTAGGGGGAATGATATAGATCTATGTTCGAATTTTGAGATTTAGATTTTATACCATTTCAAATGAAGTCACTTGAAGCACTTGATTTTCATTAAAGCTGGTTGCAGATTAGTGGCCCAAACAGCTTGAAAATTAACTTTCAACTTGGTTGTGTGATGTCACTGGCTTAAAAACGTTTTGTTTGTGTCATTTATGGTTAATCACTTGATTCAGTGCTTATCATATTCAGCAGCATAGGTGACAATAAACAAACTAATTAAATGACTTGAGGTATTTCATAAAATAGAAGATTAGGAGACCAACAGAAAAAGTTCTGTAATGACGTAGCAAAGCCAGTTTGCAATTTGAAAATAAGAAAATTAATTTTTCCAGTGGACCACCAATCCGCAAAGAGCTCTAATGTCTAATAACTTTAATCAATATTATCTGCCCATTTCTTTTCGCCTTTTTGCGCAAGTTTCAGTGTTTTCCTAAATTTGTGGGTGGGGGGGGGTGTCCAATACACGTACTACTTTGCTCAGGATCTTGAGTTTACCTCACTTGCAAAAATAGAAACAACTTTGAAAGAAACTGAATGATAAGGAAAAAGTAGGTCAATTTACTCACGAAATGCATTTTAAACAGAAGTCAAAGTACTGTTACTATTTAAATCAATAGGAAATTATCTAATCATCATCTCATTTTCATCTAAAAAGCATTTTGTAGATCTATATGACATTCGATTTTAGCTTAAATATGAAAAGCAATTGCACCTCGAAAATGAAAACGACAAAACAAGAAAATTACTATCAATTTAATAAATAGACAGACAGATAGATGGATAGATAGATAGATTGACTGATTGATAGATAAATAATATGTACGGCAAGTACAGCCCTGTAATGCCAGTTCTTACAGTAACCGTTAAAGATGAAATCAGTTCCCATCTACTGATACAAGTACTGAAAGTCATTGCTATGGATGAATTCAGCCACCATCTGTAGACATACAAGAGCATTGACAGTCAGTAATGTTGTGAATGAATTCTGTTCCTAATATACAGATGAATGCACTGACACTAAATTCATTTCCCATCCACATACTGTACAAAAGCATTGACAGTAACTGCTGTGGATGAATTCCTTTACCATTTAGATATAAAAGCACTGACAGTTACTGTTTTGGATAGATAGATAGATGTTTTATTTCCAATTTCATAAACAAACATTACAAGTGTACAAATTTCTCATTATATATAAAACGCAGAAATTGGCGGAGCTAGCAAGAGCCAATACAGGCTGTAATCGCTGCACCAACAAACATGACAAATTATGTAAAATATTTAAAATATACTAATATATGTGGATGGATTCAGTTCCTATCTATTCTACAGATCAAAGCACTGACAGTAATTGTTATAGACGGTTTCTGTTCCCATCTAAAGATAAAAGCACTGATAGTTTCTCTTATGGATGAATTCAGTTCCCATCTATGGATAAAAGCACTGACAGTAATTGTTATGGATGAATTCAGTTCCCCTCTACAGATCAAAGCATTTACAATTACATGTTGTGCATGAATTACGTTACCACAGATCTACAGAAAAAGGCATTGAGAGTATCCGTTATGGATTAATTCAGTTGCCGTCTGTAGATGAATTAGTCGGTAATTTGCCATGGATTAATTAAAATGTTATTGTATTGTAGTTTTCTTTGCCTTCACTTCAAAAGTCAATTATGAGATACACATTAAATGACACCGGAAATGCTTGGTTCTCATGAATGCAAGATATTTCAGAGGTAACATTTGGCAGGGACAACCTTTGTCATCTTACAGTCTGTCACCTTGATATAGAAAAAATAGTGGACTGCTGCACTGTGAAAATAGCACTTAGTGTGTCATCATGCTGATGATTTATCATGATTATACCCAACACTTTCACCCAATACTTTCATTGTTAATTTGATTTAAGGAGACTTATCCCTCTTGTTGGTGACAGCTAAATGGAAGGATTATGCATCTGATTTTCACTCTAAAATCAGTTATGACAAGTCAAATGGCCTTCTCTTGGTCATGACTAATCAAACAGCCTCGATGTTTCCCATGTTGAAAGTAGAGAAGATGACACTTCATCGGCTATCATGAGTCAAGAAATGCAGTTTTCACAGTGAACTGGTCCTCATTTTTTCTATAGCAAAGTGAAAAAAATGAAATCTTGAGCTTAAACGATTGAGTGAGATGGTAACACAATTTCTTTGAGGTGACGTAGCTTGTTGTTTTAAGTTATGACAATGGACAGATTGCCACAACTTAAAACAACAAGCATGGGTCAAGGGAATTGTGAAACCATCTCACTCAATCATTTGAGCTGACTAGATATTCAAATTTTATAGGGCTCTATTTAGTAAATAAACACATTCAAAAATGGACACTAACCTGCCCTGCACTGAAGTGGAATTCCTTCTCTGTGATATCCTAACTGGCTTATAGCTTCCTTCATCCAATTGGGTTGTATCACTGGCACAAAAACTGTTTCATTGAAGTCCAGTCTCATAAGGTACTCACAATTCACAGAGTGTAACACAAGGAGACCACATATGACCCATGTGTATTGTCTATTGGTCATTTTAGAAGCAGTCATATGATTCTTGGGTATATGTGTATGTAGTTTAAAGGGTTTGGATGAGTCTAAAAAGTTTAAATGATGTCAGTATGTGTACTGTGAGGGTATTGACTTATGGACAATGTATTAGTCCTGTAGCCAGTGCAAGTGAAATGAACAAGATTTAGAAGTTGGATGTTTTTTCACAAGTCAGGTTAAAACTTAATTTTCAAGTTGCCACCGTTAATGGTAAAAGTTGTAAGTCAATGAAATAAATCACTTTATATTTATATCACCTTTTCGTATATTTAATGTCTCTTTATGAATCTGATAATTGAGAAAATGAGATTGTGACTTGAAGACACAGACCAGCTTTCAGATAATGTCTTTATAACAGCATCTGGTGAGGTTAAAGTCTGTGTGTGATGGAAGAAACAAGAACAAGAATGAAATCAGCTTGTAGATGAGTGTCGTTGACTGTCAAAACGTGTAATAATCCTTTTAGTAATCCTTTTAATCACGTTAATAGCTGGATATCTCAAAAATATGAAAAAAAAAAGTGTCAACAACTTTCAGTGTCATTAACAATATATTAATCCGGAATGTTTGACAAATTATAATATAGAATTTCCTAAGTGTCCTAAGTGTCCTAGTTGTCCTATGTATCCTAAGTATAAATCAAAATGATGATTGGCCAATCAATATGATAAAACTTGCAATGACCGCCCTTTAACTGTTTAGCACACCATGTTTTTGCTGAATAAATCACAAGATTCAGAGATGTTCTTATAACGTGGGAGGCATAGAGCTCCTTGCACAACGCCCCTCAGCCAATCACAGGCCTGGCCAAGCTTGTGTAAGCCCGGTCTTAATACATGCATTTATGTGCACTGGGTTTTCTGCATTTCTACATATTAAGTACCGATTGTGAATGGCTTATTACAATCAGATTACGACCATAATTATCACTCTAATTAGCATATTATTACCGTTTGGTTTGTTTGTGATCACTTTGAGTTACATGAATATCATTTTTACATTAAGTTATACATATAGACATACATAGGTAGATATGGTAAGTGCATCCCTCTAAGCCCAGCACTTGTTTTTTTAGGAGATAGGACAGAGAGCAGGAGTCCTCAACATGTTTATTGTTCACATTTACCCGATTTGAGGGATCTTTTACGCTGATACAAGAGCCACCAATTTGACGTATCATCAAATTGAAATGCAAATGCGATTTTCTCTTGAAAGTCCAACCAAAACATTTTCAGTGGCTGTCTTCCTCTCTCATACAGAGAAATGTCAAGTTTGTTTTAGCTTGTTAGGCAGCTAAGTGTGCTATACTAAATTCAAACAGAGTAGGGTAGGGCATATGCCAGGGAGATTCAGGGTACCTCTGATCTCTAAGTGATGATGCCAATGCAGCCATTGACGCAAGCCTTCAACGCCTATTGTATCTGTGAAGGCTTGGAAGATAGATTTGATTAGCATGGTACATGTGAAGAATACACCCAGTGGGAATTGTGGTGTAAACACAGCATCATTCTGAAGTCAGATTTGATGTTCAAATTATGTTACAGTGAAGGTGGATTTGCAAAATTAATTGCATTGAATTATCACCATGGGTAGACAGCAAAATCTGCTGTGAATGCAACGTCATATTGGAGTCACATTCAGATAATCCGATGCATCTGACTTACAGTAGACGAACATCAAGTGCTTACAGATCTGGACTGAAATGTTCCTTGTGAGGTCAGAGCCCTATACATGCCATGTTATCCTAGTGAGTCATAAGGAATTTATGAAGTCATAGCCTATACTTGCAATGTTATCAAATCTAGAGACCAACTACATATTGTAGGTGTCAATGAGGTCACAAGTTACTCAATGACATGTTAACAGCTTATTTCAATGCTATGGATAGGGCCTGCTATGAGGTCATTGAAGTCCACTAACAGCCAAATGTAAGTACTCGTCGTTCGTCGGCTGTAAGTACGATATCAGTAGAAGGTCAGTCGAAAACCTAGCTGGAGGACAACTTTTACGGGACATAATTCCTTGGCATCATTGTGAGGTCCCTTTCTGACCTCAGTCTGATGTCAGTAGAAGATCAGTCAACGGACAACGTCATGCTGACATTGGCTTTTGACTTCTGTGTGTGGTGAAACACTAATGTCACAATGACTTTATATTTAAGTCAGGGTCAGTCACAACCTAAAATGACCAAAATATAAAATCAGACTGACATCACTATGCTCACTGGGCATGTTTTTGGGACAATCCGATGATTTACAGTGCCGTCTGTAAGTTACTGAAACAGGTGACGTTTTACCATCGGGTCATTGCCAAACATCCCCAGCCAAATGGCCTGAGGAAGCATGAATTCTCATCCGATGAGCTTTAAACATATTGGGTCACAATTTAAGGCCAATAATTCAGGAATCTGTAACAACAATGGCACCAATTTTCTTTTATTTACTCAGAGTCAGATATGAGTCAAACTCAAGGTCCTTGATAAGTAGCCCAAGCGAATCGCTGGACCAATGCTTCTTTCAGGGGAAAGGGGAGTTCACTTAAAAAAAAAAAACGTGGACCTTTAAAAAAGATTTTCTGCTTAGTCCCAATTATTGTTAAATTGACATTATAAAAACACTGAAATTGGAGCCTTTTTTGTGTCCTACCGTAGTACATACTGACCCCAAAAAAGGGCCTCCAGAACATCCGAGCAGGTAAAGATCAATTACGCCTGGCCTTAGGGCCGCCGAGTATTACTTTCAGACCCCATGATGGACACTGCACATGACGTAAAGAAACTCATTAACGACTGTATCGTGTGACGTATTAAAGACAGAGAAGGCAACACAAGCTTCGGATATCCACAGTAGGCAGAGTCAATCATTAATGGACAAAATAATGGATAATATGATAGCATGATGGACCCCGGATATGAACAAATAACCGGCATGCAATATTTGGCCAAATAATATGTGCTATGACTCCCAGCAATGAGAACCAATTTATTTTACATTAGAGGAAGGTGAGTAAACTGTGATAATTGCTCAATATGATGTCAGACAGCTTTTAGGGGCCAGGGGCGTATCAAGAAATAGAAATGGCTTGAGGGGGGTCATGACATTGCCTCAGCAGTTTTTTTTTAAATAAATGATTTCTTTTCTCAGTTTTAGTGAAATTAATAAATGCTGCATGCATGGTTTCTGGGCAGTCTTGAAACAAATAATTCCTGTTGGAGGTTTTTGAGACGATGCATCAGCCCCTCGCTGATATATTCTTAGTGATTCTATTTGGCGCCATCCACCTGTGTATAGATGGCCACAGGCCTCCCGTCAGGAGGCCAGAGGCCAAATCTGGAAAATCAGACTGTGATGATTCGTCATCAGATCAGGGGTTAGCGTCGTACGTAGTAAAACGCGGAAGGGCTAAATTTGCGGCACGGTGGGTTGCGGGATTTTGTAATCAAATGCGGATACGCAGTTGCGGAACGGACTGCTTTTTTTTGGGATCGGCCATAATAAAATGCGGATGGAGTCAAAATATGTTGAACAAGCTGAATTTGTTTTAAAAATCGCCTCTATTTTTTTTGAAAAAATTTTCTTGTTCTTAACATGGTGTTGCTTGATTTAGAAAAGAACTTTTGAGTATGTCGCACATAGAAACTAATAATTACTGTCACTACTACCATGAAAAATTCCCTTCGAGGACTCCAAGCCCACGCCCCAATAATGTTCGTCACTAACAGTGGCGTGTTTAGGAAGGGGGATCCTCGGGCCGTGCCCCCCTCAGGCTCAAAATTAACGTGGAAGAGATAGGAAGTGCCGCGGAGCACCGCCTATATGCCATGGATGGATGACTGGGATTTTATGTTATGTATTTATGCACTTGGTAGGCTTACATGTATCAGGACAAGAGGAGGACACAGCAATGAGGCGAAGGATGATTGAAACAGCCGTCCAACAAACCAATACAACATAATCCAACTCAATAAATTATCAATGCGGCATAGATATTTAAAATAAATGTCAAAACCGTTTCGGTAGATTCTTTGCTATATCGTACATGTCCACTTTGTCCAAAAAATTAAGAATAATGTTATTAATCCATCCATTGCAATAGCTTGAGTAACAAAAATGACATAAAAGAAATGAATGCCAAATAATGGCAATCTCAAAAACAAATGGCATGATATTATGGTATAATTCCACCATAACTATGAGACTGAGTAAGCATTATTTATTTATTATCCTGGTCAACCTACATGATACCCATACAATTCTAAAGTAGGATTTCCCATTGTCATTGGTCAGATAACTTGTTGTAACAACCACAAAACATAGTAAATAATCATGAATTATGATAATAAGTTGAACTTTACAGGCCAATATATATATCACGTTGCCTTGCAAAATGGAGATTGCAGAGTGTGCAGAAATGATCTCCCCTCAAAAAACTACACTCCTGCTCATAAATATGGAATACTTTTTTGGAAAAATAGTGTCAAATAAATGTAAATTTCAGAGTGTGAATGTAAGCAAGGTCCATTGTAGCGGTCAAGACATCTTCTCCAATCACTCTTTGAAAGCCTTTAAAACTACATTTTTGGCAAGAATTAAAATTTTTGGTTTAATGCACCTCACCCTAAAAAACCCCCTGAATTTCCATATTTCCTGCTGCTGTAACTTTTCCTGGGGTTATTACAGATCTTGTATAAGTGTGCCATGTTCCATGTGAATATGTGCACAGATGATGTCAGTATTGCAGTACTGACATCACTATTGGCACTCCCAGCTTGAGTGTTGTCCAACTGCTACCAACAAGTCAGGCTTATGGGCTGTTTAAGTGTGAATAACAATTGATTAATCTGCATTCATTGGTGTGGTTGTTTGGATTCAGTTGGAGCAGGTGAAACTGATATGTTTGAGCCACTTGCTTGATCCTTCATGGACATTCATGGTGTCGCGTTGCAAAATTTCTCCTTGAGGGCAGCACCTTGTGGCTTTTTGGCCTTTTAGGTGAGATCTGGGCCAAAGAAACTGTTCAGAATTGATGACTGGAATGGGGATGATGGGGCGATTTTTCGGAAGTGAACCTGGTTGTGTTGCATAGGCATACTAGATGACGGGAAATGAAGGGGGGCGGGGGGTTGTTGTTCCTCAAAAATTTGGGAAAAGGCCAGACAAGGAGGCTAAGAATTTGATCATCAAAGACACATTTTTGGAAATCAGTGATATGGACGCCCCCAAGCAAAACTCCAGCCCCCCCCCCTCAGGTCTTAAATTATGAATGGTTCCTGAGTATGTTATTTTTTCCAAGACAGAGCAGCACATGATAACCTCTCAGACCAACAAGTGAATGTGAGAGTGAATGAATTTGTTTTGTTGTAAAAGTGATAAAACTGATAGCAGTTATACACAAAATCCATGCATTATATATATCTGCATCTTGTAACTTTTGGATTTATTCAAAACATCAAACTGAATAATCAATGTTGAGCAACAATCTAACATGCTGATACTGACATCACAAGAGCACTGTAGCAGTTGAAAAGAACATGGCACACTAATATGAGATCTGTAATAACGCTGCATCATGCATTTTCAACTACTGCATGTTCTTGCCTTTAGCAATTATTGGAAGTAGTTACCATCGAATCAGACCATCATGAGCTCCAGCAGAAGTTGCTAAAGTTGTCAATTTCAATGGAGAATGTTGAAGTATTCCATATTTATGAGCAACGGTGTATTATTTAAATCACTTGATACACAGCAATGACATACAAAACTTTTTGATGAGTGCAAGAAATAATAAATGATTGGGACTTAACATCATGTAGTGATGCACTTTATAGGAAAGGAGGAAGGAATGAGTGGAGGGATGACTGAAAGTGCTGTCATCCACACTCCACAGGTAACACAAGAGATTTTTCTTTATTTCACCATAACTTTATTACAACCCCCCCCCCCGACATTGAATTACCCTCTAGGGGAAGAGGGGGTGAAAAGTCACAGGGGTAAAAAGTCACAAGCTTTTTTGACCAACTTGCAGTGACCTAATTCTTAAGCTTAAATCATAATTTGGGACACTTTTATGAGAAGAAGGTCTGCAGGGAATATGAAAATTATACTCATTGTGCAAAGTGGGTTTTTACCCACCTCATGCATTTTTGGTGTCCCAAACAGGTTTTATTGATTCTGAACTTTCTCTATTAATGTCTGGTCACTGTGACCTAGGAAGTTGTCCTAGTGTTTCAATGTCCCTTTGATAATTGTCTTTCATGCTGTGAACCCATTTTTGGCAATTTGGTCACCAAGTTGCTATGATCATGTGTTGAATTTAAAAAACAGCTGAGGGGTGAAATGTCACACTGTGACATTTCACCCCAGCACTGTGATATTTTACCATAGAGTACCGTGAAGTCAGTATTCTGTGCTAAAGAAAGTGAAATATTCCACACTAGAAGCTTTTAGCTTACAATCCTATCATCATCCATCATCAATAATACTGATGAGAAGGCATTGCAGCAAAATTTAATTTCGCAAACTTTGGGCAATTTCTGACGCCGGCTTTGCTGATGGTGCATTGTCATTGCATGCCGATAGCTTTGGAAGACTCACTATAAATTTCATGCACAAGGATGACTATCAAGTCTAGGTCTGCATATTACCTCATATAGTGTTGCATGTTCACAGCAATTGCATGTGACTTGTTACCCCATGGTTGTGACTTCTTGACCCTGACATGGGGTAAAAAGTCACATCGGACTTTGCCTTAAATAAATGTGAACTGACTAAAGCATATTTACAGCACAGCAGCTATCATGTGATACAATTGTAGTAAACTAAATACTGCATAATTGTGCCGAAGGTCATTAAGATCTAACAAACACCTGCTCTGCTCTGGGGCTTTTTCTGAATTTTGTGACTTCTGACCCCCGCCTCCCCTACCCCTCATAGCCCTTTTTGGGTCCTTGAAATTCATTCCAAGACCATTGTCATCAGCTTCATTTCCTGTCAACAGGAAAAGTTTGTGTACACACAAAAACATTTCACAGACAAAATGACAACCCCAACAGATGTGCCCTTGTGATTAAGATGGTACTTACGCATCCCTGGCTGCAATAGTGTGCTTCTCAGCGCTTAAATTGACTTTTATTCAACATATTTCTTCTGAAAACTGTCAGCCCTTCACACAAAAACTGGTAGTGCCACTCTTTGTTCAGTGAAAGCATGCAACCTTGTAAAGACTGACTCCATACGAATTGTAGACACATTGTAAACACATAGACAACGGCTTCGACCCTTCTACCTTACATAAATCTCCCCGAAATATTAAGTACCCTGAATAAATCGTTTCTAACTATCTTTAAACAGTGTCCAGTTAGAAGGTCATGGTATAAAAAGCACTAATGAGCTGAGGTACACCTGAGCTGTCTGTCAGGTGAAATTCCAAGGTCAGTTCAATGAACTTCTAGTTAGCATCTGCACATGCACCACTTGGACTGCTGTTATTATTAATTTCAAAGTTATGTGTTTTTTGAAAAATTGTGCAGTTGAAATGTGACATCATCAGTGTATCTGTGAATGTGATTGGTCTAATATTCAACCTGTGACACTCAGTTTAGACTTTGACATCACCAGGGGCGGCGGAGCTGGGGGGGGGCACTGGGGGCACGTGCCCCCCCCCCCACTTCTTGGCGAAAAAATACATAAAATGCCCCTTTTTCTCCTTGAAATTACCGTAGACAAGGTGCCCCGGAGCCCGGTGCCCCCCCCCCACTTTTCGAAGCGTTCCGCCACCTCTGGATATCACAGATAATGACAAAGGAATTAAAAACTGCCAGGTACGGTAATCTCATTTTTTTGTGTAGGCCTACAACCACAACAAACAAACTTCTGTCTAAGCCGAGTGTTGCACCTTTCCAGAAGAGTTTCACTGTTTTCCTAAAGTGTGTTATTGTTTTTCACAAGACACATTATCAAATATTCAAATAACTTTATAAAATTTGTTGTCAGTCATTTTAACTCTCCTTTGATTATAAGTAATCTGTTTGATTCAGTTACTGTTCATTTAAACATCTATCAACGAGTGCAGGTATCAAAGCTAAACAAGCTAAACATTCATAATCCATGTGTCAGTGCATTTAGTCAGTTTCTTGAAATGTGTGCTAGTAAAATTTGAAGTTATGCATCTAAATCTGTGTCATCACAGTCTTGAGACAAAGCGAAGTACAAACTGGAAAAACATATAGAGCTCTCTATGAAAAATGATAATAATTGAGTATACCAGCTCTCATAAAGTAATTAGCAAGTTTTTATTCTTAAATAAAGTTCGGAATCTGATTGTCTTGGAGCAGTGCCATTTTTATACTAGTAATTTCCTGGGTGAGTTCCAAAGATGACTAGGTACAACGTCCGGTTACCATCTATAATTAACATAAGAATAACTTCATCTTACTTGGGAATTCCATGAATTTTTGCAATTTGAACATAGATAAGTGGATCGCCGCATTATTAAGGTTTTGTACAGACACCACGTCAAAGTACTCTGCGCACAGAGTTCATATTTTGCATCATGCATAGGAGTCAGCAGCAGTGAGCTGCCACCGGCAGTGAACTCTGCAAGAATTCAGATGGAGCAAGTGACCTTATGAGAAAGCAAGCGACGTTATGAGATTAGCAAGCTTTCTCAGCTGATATTTGAAACAGATACTTAAAGATTGTTTCATAACATTGCATGTTTGGCTTAAAGTGATGACAACATTAGTGTTTAAAGTGCACACTGATTTACTCAAAGCTGTCTGTATAGCATTGTTTGTTTGATTTTAAGCTGTCAGTAATATAGGAGTCAAAAACACAGCCTGTTTTACAGATCAGATAAGTGGATTAACTCATGCATGGAACTGGGTCATTGAAAACCATCAGTCTCCTCCAGCTAAAGCTGTTTGACACAGAGAGACTGTGTCAGTCTGACTTCAAAGTGTTGTGAAGCAAAAGCTGGGAAAGGAGCTTCATTTTGGTTAAAATTAGTCGAAGAAACAAGTTACTGATATGAAAAATGATTTTTGGGATACTTCTTCATTTATAACTTCACGGAAGTTGTAAGAATCTCTTGTGCACATGTGATGCAGTATGTTGCGACAACTACACGACAGCTACTTTATCATGCTCTGCTCACACAGTCACGATTGCACAAGACAGAAGGCTTCACACCATTCAGTTTAAAGTCCGACCATTCCTAAATCTGATCCTCGAAACATTTGGCTTTTCATTGTACATAATGCAATCCATTTTATTATGTATCTGTGCATGTTGTGTGTCCTTAAAATTAGTGATCCATATCTATCTTCATCCATTACATAGAGGGATACATAGATAAGCTAACAAGGAATGACTTTTGTAACACCATTACATATCACTGACAGGTTATAAAATTCCACAGCAGATATGCAAGTTACCTAACATTGGTATAAATTGGCAGAAATTACCTTCGACAAACTACCTGATAGATAGGGTAATGCCTCACTGCTCTGTTATTTAATTAGGCACACTTGATATGTTACGAAATATGTCTCTGATATTCGTTACAAAAGCGCATACGTCAGACCCTGGTCAGTGACACAATGAATGATTACAAGTTGTTTTGACAATTCGAGGTATGATCAATTTATTTGATTATTTCATGAATCGGTGAAATAGAGCAGCTCATTTTCTGACGTTTGTGCATCAATAATAATACAGATTACATATTATATCAAAATGCACAGACAACAAAAAATTAATCACACGTCTGTCACGCACTCTAAAAAAGTTTCTGTAGAGATAGTGAGTATTTTGTGGGGGTAGATGATTTACGTTTTGTATTTTTGAACTGATAAGCTTTATTAGGACACTATAGATAGGACTTGCAGGGACACTAAGTTTTGTATTGAGGTAAAAAAATGGTCAATGATTACATTTAATCCATCCTCCTTGTGTGAGAAAAATTCAGGAGTCATTTATACTGTATCTCAATTAGAGCCAATGCAACACGGTTTGCCATGTACTTCAAGCAGGAAAATCCCAAATGGCCAGTGCTATGCATTATTGAAGAAAAAAATGGCCCATAATCTGCACACTACTTGAGAGGGAGATGTTGTATTAGTGTATAGTAAAATCATGTACATGTACAGAGTCGCGCACAAAATCTGCACAAAATTTTATTCTGAGACCTTATCCAAATTGAAAGTCAGTGGGTAATTCAATTAACTAGGCATATAAAGAATGCCATCAGGTTTCATGACTTGTAGTTTTATGTATTTTGGCGAGGAATGGTTTTAAAATGAATTACAAAGTGACAAGTCATTGATTTTAGTAGTGCAGACTTGATTTCTTTTTTTACTCCCTAAATTTGTAAATCTTGTGTGGTCACACAAAAGGCGTACGAAATGGTACAGGGTATGTGCCAATGCAGTGCTCATGTAGTTTTGCAAGAGAGATTCATGTTTACAAGAATTACATTTGCAGCAAGTCTAATGAATATCTTGGAGCAGCATACTATCATGAATATACTGGAAATGTCCTTAGGCCAATTCCAAAGATGCCAGGTGTGAAGACCTGTTTCTATTCATATAAAATTCATTGAACAGTAGAATAGCAGAATAATTATTTGAACATTGTCTGGGGAAAATTCACATCCTCACTTCTCAGTGTAAGGCTAGTGAACCTACCCTGACCACATGCACCATGTTTCAATGAAGTAATCATTAAAAGATTAACAAGTCTCCGGTGTGACCAATATAATTCACAGTTTGACATTGTTAAAAGTAACTGAATGAATGTTTGGATGTTGTCACTGTTGTCTTGTTTTTGTTTTAAGTACTTTTCTTTGTAGAAAAGCATTAACAATTATTTAAATCACGGATTTTAAACGCCAGAAAAAAGCTGTAAAAAGATCAGCATATTCATAAAACTCCGTCATTTTATAGTGCTTGTTGGCAGGGTAAGTGTTAACGAACCCTGCAATGGGAGGATGAAAATTCAGGAGGGCTGCATGTATACCATCAAGTCCATCATGCACTGCTCATGTAGTCACGATTGCACAAGACAGAAGGTTTCACACCATTTGGCTCCAGAACGTAACCTGCTAATATAATCCATCTTAATATCCTCCTATGCATGTTGTTATCCCTACAATTAGTGATCCATATCCATCTTCAGACATTACGTAGATAAGCGGCATAATGAGAAATGACTTTTATAACACCGTTATATACCACCGCCTGGTAACAACATTTCAACCGCAGATATGCAAGTTACATAACTTTGGTATAAATTGGCAGAGATTACCTTTGACAAACTACCTGATAGATAGGGTAATGCATCACTGCCTTGCTATTTAATTAGGCACACATGATATGTTACGAAAGGTGTCTCTGTCATTTGTTACAGAAGCGCAGACGTCAGACCCTGGTCAGTGACACAATGATTCATTACAAGTTGTTTTGACACTGATTCATTACAAGTTGTTATGACACTTCGAAGTACGGTCATTTTATTTCATGAATCGGTGATGGAGCAGCTCATTTTCTGACATTGGTGCATCAATAAAATACAGATTATATATCACGAAATACACAGACAACCAGGAATTTGTCACATGGCTGTCACGGTTCTCATACACTCTAAAAGTAGTTTCTGTTGGGAGTGTTTTGTGGGTGTAGATCACAGGCTTTATAATATGATAGAATGTTTGTATTATATCAGACAAAGAGCCTATCAAATACATGAAATGCCATACTACCATTAAATCAACCACTCAATCAATCTTAAAACACACCATGAAAAAGTTAACGTCTGTACCATGGGCCTAAACCCGAGTGCAAAAAATGCTAAGATCAGATAGTAAATATAGAATACTTAAGTGAGATGTATTAAGATGTACTATAAATAATCACGATTATGATTAATCTCATGAAAAATTGAATGAACATGAATGAGGAACTTGTCAACGCACTATTATCTACACACTTACCCATAAATGTACAGTGCCACCTGTGAGTAAGTGAAGAGTATTGTTTTTTCCATGAAGACAATGCCAGACCTCTTCAACTAAACTGCTTGTTGAAGCAAGGATAGCCATCCGGTTAGAAAAATATTGGGTCATAAAGAACAATACTTGAGGTTTGTTGGATACCCTATAGCTGCCAATGCATTTCTTTGGCCTATAAACAATTACAGTCAAATCATAGATAAGTAAGTGAACCCCCCTCCCTATTGAAACTGCATTGACTTGGGTTTCACTCACTTATCATAGACTTTGAACCTTTGTAAGTCTCTATCCAGAAGCTCTAGTTCCTAGATTTCCATTCCAGGGTCTAGTGTGGGAGGAGATGGAAGGTTGGACATCCTTAAAGGCCTTAACATCACATGTGAATCCTAAGTCTCACACCTCCTTACACCTGACTCTGGTTTGATTTTGCTTACTTCCTCTGCCCTTTGGCAGGTCAGGTTCTGGAATCTCAACGCTGTGTAATGCACCAGACAATTTGCCGCCATGTATATTGTGTCTTTTCTTTTGTGATTTTATATGTAATGAATTTGTGTAGAGCAAAGAGAGCTGGCAACAATCTGTATCCCACATATCAGAAATATCATCCTTTAAAACTGACTCAATAAGTTTTAATTTCATCTCACGAGTATTCAAGCTCCCATGTCTAGCATTGACCAAATGGCAAAAAATCACCAGTTCCACTTACTTATGCACTGCACTGTATATATTAGTGAGGTTAGGCACAGGCCTAAGCCTAATAGAGCTTTACTTATAATTGTCACTAGTATATTACAAGTTCTAACTGAGCCTGCTGACTTCTTCTGGACTTCTTCTGGACAGAAAGTAGGTCAGTTTTTGATTCGACGAATCAGAGAACTCCTTACAAATATGACCGTTGTAAGGACTTCTGTGATTGGCTGATTCCAAGAGTGACCTTTCTGTCCAGAAGAACTAATTTATTTTCATACTGACTATTTTCTATAGGGTGTACACTACATTTTTATCATAATATTTTGTTCGACAATTTATCACCATCTTATCTAATCTCAAATCTTTTGACTATTAAGCTTCCGAAGCCAGATCAAAACTGAAGTATGTTTTATCTTGCAGAACACGAGGCCTCTCAAAGAACCAACAAAAGATTTAAAATGTAGTCATTATCTCATTAAAGAACTGTTAGAATCATAAAATCATAAGATGTTCAATGGGATACAGTAAAAGGAACACCATATTTTTGAAAACTTGCGAAAAGTTAGCACACTGAGAAATTTGAAAATTTGAGTCAGCTTAAATAATTGAGTGAGATGGTCGCACAAATTGTTTCAGCTGACATAGCTTGATGTTTTAAGCTTTTCGCTGTTATGACTTAAAACAACGAGCTATGATAGCTCAAAGAAATTGTGCAACCATCTCACATAGCTTGATGTTTTAATCTTTTCGTTGTTATAACTATAAAAAAAAACAGCTATGCTAGCCCACAGGAATTGTGCAAGTGCATTGTGCAACCATCTCACTCAATCATTTAAGCTGACTCGAAATTCAAATTTTACAGCGCAGAGCTTTGAACCTATGATCATTCGATAGCATTTTTTGCTAAATCTAATATTTCATTTCTAAGATAGTTTGGGTTTGGTTCATACTTGAAAGTGGAAATTATATCTGACATGTTGAGATTAAGAATTTCAGTTATCGATTTGACACCGAAATCTCTGATAAGAATTGGAACAGTGTGAAAGAACATGGTACGACTGATTGTTTCTCTTTGAGTATATAGCGAGGTTGCGTGTTTCTCAATTAACAACAAAGAGAAGCATCAAATGGATTTAAGTCAAACTTTAGGAATGATTTTCACACCATGGAGATAATACAAGTATAGAAAATTGTGCAATTTTGAAACTGGAACCATGGTCATAAATCTGGTCATTGTACTCTTAATTGTTTGGATTTAATTGGATTTACTCATGACAATAGCCTCAATAATTGCAGGATATACTTTACATCACACATATATAATACTCAGTGCATACTGAAAAGCTTCTCCGGCGTTAATTTATGACAATTTAGGACTATTATATCATATTGACTAAAAGAACAATAGCGGTTTAATTTCAATAACAGTTTTTTTCAATACATTTCTTGTCTTTCTTAACTTAACCATTTTCTGTTGATAAATACATTTTCAAAATGTCTGACACCGAGCCAAATACCTTTCACTGGGCAGACTACTTGGTTCTGGCTCTCTTTCTTGTCATATCACTGGGTATCGGAGTGCTAGTTGGATTTCTGAATCGCAAGAAAAAGATAGATGCAAAAGACTTTATGACGGGTGGCGGCGATATGCATTATATCCCCGTAGGACTTTCACTCACTGCGTCTTTCATGTCGGCCATTTTTGTCATCAGTATTCCGGGAGAGATGTACGTTTATGGTACGACCTACGCCTGGCTTTCCATCGCTTATTTGACGGGGTTCAGTTTCGCTGGCCATGTGCATCTTCCCGTCTTTCACCGGCTAGGAATCACAAGCGGATACCAGGTTTGTACAACTTTTACTATCCTACCAGAAAGTATACATACCATATTTCCTCGAATAGAAGTCTGGTCTCAAATAGAAGCCTGTCTCGTATAGAGGCTGGGGTAGGGGCCCACGATAAAATAATAGACGCCGGGCTCAAATACACGCCGGGTCAACAACTGTATACCCTCCTAATTGATTTAACAATAGCACCTATAACTTATTCGGTTATGCTTCCCCGGTGTTTGCATGCAAGGTTTAGGCCTACTTGCGTGTGTAGCACTAACTACCCTTGCATACCCAAAATTATTACTAATTGCTATTCACTTTAAAACAATAAACGCCGGTCTCAAATAGACGCCTGTCTCGTATTAACGCCGGGGCAATTAAGGCCTGTAAAACAATAAACGCCCGGGCTTGTAATCGAGGAAATACGGTATGCAAAAAGTGATTTTTTTCTTGTAATGTGGTAGTATGACATCATATGGCAGTTCCCATAGGTTAACATTGGAATTCATGTAAATCAGGTGTTTTGCGTGAGGTCACAGATGCATGCAGCCAATGACAGCCAAGAATTAGTGCGCATCACACTGCAAAACCAGCCTTCACATCGCATCACACTTGTTGTATTTCACGACTGTTAAGTGTTTGAATACACAGTCTGTTTATCCCAGCAGTTTTATTTTAACAAATATAATGTGCAATCTTCTTGTTTGACAGAGCTAGGCCTCATCAGACTAACTAATTAATATTACAGCGAAACACTTTGATATAGAATTAAAGTGGACTGTGGCACTGTGGAAATGGCACTGTGGAAATGGCACTGTGGAAATGGCACTTCGTGTGTCATCATGCCGATCATTTGTCATGATCAAACCCAATACTTTCAATGTTAATTTGATTGAAGGAGACTTATCCCACTTGTTGGTGACAGCCAAACGAAAGGATTATGCACCTGATTTTCACTCTAAAATCTGTTATGAGAAGTCAAATGGCTTATTCTTGATCATGACTAATCAAACAGCCTCTATGTTTCCCATGTTGAAAGTAGAGAAAATGACACTTCATCGACTATCATGAGTCACAAAGTGCCATTTTCACAGTGCCACAGTCCACTCTAATTTTATATCAAAGTGTTTCGCTGTAATCACTGTCATACCATGTCACATAACCATATATGACTCTTCTGGACACTACATCATATGCCAACACTACATCATACTGTGCACTACAGCCAATCACGATGCCTAAACAGTACGAGGTCACACTATGTACATACCAATTTTGATAGATTGTTCATATCCTACAAATCTACGTACCTTCTGGATGGATAGTAAGTTACGTTAGATCTCACCAAAATGTCAAGCTGCGAAAGACTGGGCTCTCAACTGACCGCTTTGCATGTTACAGTCGAAGAATAATAATGAGTACTTACATTCAGCTGTTTGTGGCCATAAATGACCGCATAACAGGCCCTATCCCTCGCATTGACAATAACGGTCAATTTAACATTGAGTCACTTGCTTGATGTGTGCTGTGACTCAGTAGGTAACTTGTTTTGATAGCATTGGAAGTATAGGACATGACCTCATAAATTGCATTTGATTCACAGAGAATAACATGACATGGATAGGGATACAACCTTGCTAGGAGCATATATATGTCAGTGCAATTTTGTAAGCATTTGCCATTCGGTGGCTGTAACACCCAGCTACAAAGAAAATAATTTGATATTATATGTTCCAATATTTTCTGCCTCACTATATGTGTATATATATATATACATATATATAACAGTAAAACAATCATGAATTCAGTATTTTGTTTCTTTGAAAACAAAAATACAGGTTATAACAAAACACTGGTGATCTGAATAATATAAGTCAGACGCGATGGGACTGCTCATTGGTCAAAATTGTCATGTGATTAGAATTACGTCCAGGCACAGCGGATAGTAATACAATGCATACCTCTTAAAGAAATAACTATTCTTTCATAACAAGTATAAAGTATAGTAAATAGGGGAAATTACATGTTATTTATGCACCTCATTATTGAGTAAACTGTGTGGGAACATCAATTTCAGGTATTTATGTATTTATTAGAAATAGGCCTAATGGATTAACAGTGTTAAAAGAGTTGATGAATGTCGAGTATTTATATTTAATTGCTAGTGGACATCAACGACCTCAGGGCAAGCCGTATCAATTGTTAGGATTGTACAAGGTAATATTTTTAAACATTGAAAATCACTATTCTGTGAGAAATACAAATAAGTAGTACAAAACAATACTATCGTTAGGGATAGGCTAAGGAAAGACCTAATAGGAAAACATGATCACCATGGCATATGTATTTTCTATTTGACAAGGTAACAATTGCAGCTTTTGCAGATTTGCCGGAACTGTTGGGAGCCAGTCTGGTGAAAATGAGAACTGCATGCTGCTGCCACCTGGCACAAAAGTTGATTTTCTATGCTACATCATTGCTGTCCCAAGAAATAGTTCCAATTTCATTGCACATTCACAAAATTTCTATTCAACATTGATGTATACCAGAGTCAGACTAGGCAATCACATTCTCTAGGGAAGTAGACAAGGCCATCAGCACACTCAGAAACAGCCCCGGTGTCTTCCAGACAAAATTGTGTGTGTTCCTCTGATCGAAATGATGTGGACGCTCGCAGGACTAGGTGGCAACACAAGACAGCATATGTTCTGATCTGTGGCAATGCAAGAGCAGTCCACTTGTAGACAGGTCGGGAGCATAACATTCAATGTGTTAGAGCTCCTTACAAATAAGCGGTCCTCTGGAAAAATTTATTTTCTTATTTTCAATTTGCAAACTGGCATTGCCACATCATCGACAGTTTTCTGTTGGTCTCCCAATCCCCTTATTTGATGAAGTAGCTTAAGTCATTTAATTAGTTTTTTTATTGCGCTGCCCTGGGGGTGCCCCCCCTTGGGCAAGCCTTGGTTTCGTAAGCAAGCTTTTTTGCACACACTGAAATGTTAAAATTCTTGCCCCAATTTTATGTAAAAGCTACTGGGCACTTGCCACTACTTTCAGATCCCTTCTTCACTGTATGTTACGTTACTGTCATAAAGTCTGTCCCTGAATCTTTAAACTAACATTTAGTGCCTTTATTGTGACATTTTGAAAGTATTTCTTGCCCAGTTCTACATACACACTCCCCCAGTGTGGCTATGGCTGCATTAGCCTGGTCTCCTGGCCTGTATGCATTCACATAGCAGGGCACAGGACTATGGCTGCATCACAGTCATCATTGAGGGGGGGCACTCGCTTTCAATTCAGTGAGATTTGTTTTACAGCTTTTTGGGTTCCTATGACATAGTGGGGCTCTACTGGACTAATAAAATGAATTGAACTCACTTAATTCTGAAAAAACATGCAATTGTGTTGATTGGTATTGTTTCATATCACCCCAATGTTGTGAATTTACCAGTTTGTGTTATTTTAATGCAAGTTGAATTCTATGTAGAATTGGCAGATCTAATCTTTAATTTCAAATATAAGTACAATGATTTTTTTTACTTGATTTGTGCAGTTGGTCTATGTCAGTGCTTGCTTGTACTCTATTAATCTCAACAGGAAGTTTATTGAAAATGGTGCAATCATATTAAAAATCTAATAGACAATATTTCATGTGACATGTTATTTACTATTAGCTGACAATGATAAGAAAGCCTAAAGAAAAACATACCTTAATTCATGTTCACATATCAAGTATTCCCTTAGAAGTGAAAAAAGCAGGTCAGCATATACTTTATACTTCAAGAATGTCTATTTATCACATGGAACTATGTGTGAGTAACATGACACACCTTGTAGCAGTCCTGTTTGATGTTAACTGTAAAAGTTAGCTGTTATCAACAACTTGTTTAATACTAAATTTGTCCTAAAAGCATCCTAGTGCCAGCTAGATCCAGTGTTTACAAATTCAGTAGAAAGAATGCAGGAGGGAATGAAGAAAAGAAGGAATGAAGGAAGGAATGAACAAAGGAATGAACAAAGGCATGAAGGGAGGAATGTAGGGCATAATCACGAAATAAGCCCCGCACCTCTGACGGAATGAGTGGCAGCCTATGCTTTTCAATGGTCTCGCTCATTCCGTTATCAGAGGGCGGGGGCTATTTTGTAATTATGCCGAATGTAGTGGGGGAAGGAAGGGAAGGCCTCGAGATAGATAGACAGATAGATAGACAGATAGATAGACAGATAGATAGACAGATAGATAGACAGATAGACAGATAGATAGACAGCTAAACACATAGATAGATAGATAGATGCAAGCAACTCTTAAAAGTGCTTGCACGTTTTTTTTTAAAGGAATAACAGTGGTGCCAATCGTAAATAAGAGAGCAATAACAAGCTGGTAAATTAACTGGGCAGAAAGACAGGAGAGTAAAATCAAAGACTGGTGGATAGTTTGGGTCAGTGGGATGGCCAGGAAATGTGTATTTAGACAAGACAGCAGTGATCCTGTGAGCGAAGATTTGACTGAAATATTACGCGGAGGGATATACACTAACTACAGATACATGTGTGATTCACCCTTAGTACTAAGTCCGGGCAGCGCAACACTCACCGGTTTCCGGTTATGACATTTCTAGTTGTTTCCTATGCTGCCAGATATGATAAGCACTGAATCAACTGATTAACCATAACTGACACAAACAAAACATTTTTGAGCCATTGACATCACACGACCAAGTTGAAAGTTAATTTTGAAACAGTTTGGGCCGCTAATCCGCAAACTGCTCTAAATACTGCCAGCCACACTTGCCCCAGTGGTCTAATGGATGGTGCTCACCCCCGACTTCCATCCTACAGGCTGGGGCAAACAAAAAAGCATTGATGTCGAAATCTTACAGGTAGTGTGTAATCCGTATAAATATGTACACATTACACAAGATTGTTTATTTTCTTTTGATTTGATTTGATTTTAATTTCTTGGTCACAAACCAACATGTGGCACATGAAATTTGTGGTGGCTGGATGGATGAATGGGGCTTTACGTCCTGTATTTATGCACTTGGTGGCTAATTAGGACAGGAGGAGGACACGGCAATGAGGTGAAGGATGATTGAAACAGCCGTCCAACATAGGCCCAGGAGACCCAGCAAGAGCTGGATTCGAACCCTGGACCCAGCGATTGGCAGTCCAGCACGCTACCACTAGACCAACCCTCCCCCCTGAAATTTGTGGTGAGCCTTCCACCTATGATACAGCTCAGGGCAGCTGCAGTGCAGCGACCATGGGCAGAGGATACAGGAACATTGCCCAAGGTTCCCATGCCGTAGCACCCTCCAGTGTTGGTGTTCACCGTATGATGATGATTGATGAGAAGATGGGAGTCTGGCACATACCCTATTAATTTCAGGGATGCCCAGGGTCTTTCAGTTGCCCCAGCAGAGAACACTGCATGGATACAACCCGCCTCCATTTAATGTCCCATGGGCTCGGACTAAATTGAGTTCCGGGACAGGATTCCAACCAACGCCCTCAGAGCCAGTGGTTGTGCAAACTAGCACTCTTAACCATTTGGCCACAGAGGTACTTTTAGATTATCTATATTTTATAGATCTTTCCATGTCAATTTTTTTTATTTCTTTTACATAGGCCTACACAGTTATCGTTTCAAAAATTTAAAGCCATCTAGAATTCTTTTTTTTAAAGAATTTCTTGTTAAAAATCACTCCAATGCATGCAAAGACCTTCAGCAGGATTAGGCCTGAACTTTGTCTACTCATGCAGCCACAGATGCATGCCACACAGCTGCCACTCTAAGGTCTCAGACACTCCCAACATTCATGCGTCAAGGTACTTTGTAAGCTTTTACATAGATTGGACAATTTGTGCACAAAGTACAGAGATGACTGATGATATGCGTCTAAGCCGGTTAGGCCTATATATATCATAGACATCTAAAGAGTCACGACAACTCACTGAGATCAACATTTTCTGAACTATTTCTACATCTACACCGCAGTCCAAAAGTTTGGAATCAGTGTAAAACTGCTTGTGGGTGAATTGATTCTTTACCGATCAGAAGACAAATCATGACAGGAAAATGAGAAAAAGACAAATTTAGCGCATTGGTAGTTTCTGTAATTTTCATTGAAGTCCATTATATGAAGACAAATTACTTTAAAAGTTTAGACAAATCGATTTTTATGCCGTGAAAACCTAGCTTTATTTACAAATCAAACAATGCAGGCTTCTCCTGGAATATAAAATAATCTTGATTACATATTAAAGGGAAATGATACAGTTCACAACAGTGCCCCCTAGTGTTAATGAAAATTTGAGAAAATATGCCTTATTATGAGCTATTATGTAACCAAACAAGCTAAAACATTCCAGTAAAAACCTTAGAATTTAAAAATAAATTTAATTCCACTTGGTTTTGGAAATTTTTGACATGACACCCCCCCCCCATCATCGGTGGACCGGTCCACTACTTATTACTGGCTGTAGTTCTCAACAGATCCTGGTGACCCCCCCCCTTTAAAAAAATAAAATTGTTATCAAAGATTAAGAATCAAATTCCTTGTTATTTCATATCTTAGCTTGAATATTACCAACTTCTACCACGTTTTCATGGGTGCTTTTCATTTTATAAGCCCACATATTTCAAAAAACGAGATTTTCCCAATGTTTACAATGTTATGACCAATTGGGGTGCATTCAAGTGTCAGTAGTTCTTTAAAGATGATGGTGACCCCCCCCCCCCCATTTTTGATTTTTTCCATGCATTCCTAATAGTCATAGCATGCTTATCACAAAATCTCATTAACTTTTTATGGTTAGTTCTGAACTGTATCATTTCCTTTTAATTTCTTCCAGAATTGACATAATTCTACTTTTCTAGTCAGAATATATTAGATATACAAGCAAAATACATGAATAGGACATTTATTAATATCGGTTGAATATGCTTTAAATTACAGCCTTTTCTGCCAATTTATATTAATAAATCCTCTCCAAACTAATGCATATCCCTCCTCTGTACACAGTGTTCATACTTTTAAAACATTTATTCAGAGATTTGTACTCTCTATCAAATGCACAAGAGGCAAAAGAAGTGAGTGAGCTGCTACACTGTAAAATTTAAAATTTCAAGTCAGCTCGAATTATTGAGTGAGATGGTTGCACAATTTACTTGAGCTGTCATGACTTGATGTGTTGAGTTATGATAATCTTTTCGTTGTTATAACTTTAAACAAGCTATGACAGCTCAAGGGAATTGTGCAACCATCTCACTCAATCATTTGAGCTGACTCAAAATGCAAATTTTACAGTGTACAGGCAGTGAACTCTGCCAGAATTCACATGCAGCAACTGTGGTGGAAAAACTGGCCTGAAAGTTGAAACTGACACAACAAAGCCTGCATTGTCACTTGGTATAATTCGTTTCAGAATGTAACATTAGTATCAACACAAGAAACACAGACCCAAAGTTGGGAGTTTAAACATGAAAGAACTGAACTTACTCATTCATGACCATGAATTCTGCTGTCTCCTCACAGCTGGTGTTGTTCAACCACAAAGTGACTGGGAATCAGTCTAATCTTTTCAAGCTTGTAGGAATAAGTTTCCTGGTACCCAGAAGCTGTTTTGTGTAACACTAATCCAATGGCAATCAACAAAGCCTACTTTTTCCAAACTTTTGGCCTGCAGTGTACCAATAATCATCCACCTCACATAATTGTTGTACGAAGACAAAACCATAGAAAAGAACACAAAAGATAGATAAGCCTTAAGAGATATCATCATCAATATTTTATTTCCTTTTGTAAGACTTCACAACCTGATGTTCAAGAAACCCTTTAACTTAATCTCCAGGGATGTAAACAGGTAAAGCGTGTATCATACCATATCATACTGATTAGGAATAATGGTTCTTTCTCACATAGCAACCCAAAAAGGATTGGGACACCCATTGCATTATAGAATTTCTAATATGTGACAGTTATATATCACTGCCCCTTCTACTGACATGAATGTAGGCAGGGTTAGACCAATAGGCACATCCACATTGCAGCAATTCCGTAAAGTCAGATTAACAGATTTGATACTTTAGCAGCTTGTGTAGCCCTACCATTACACCTCAGCTATTTCATTGGTAAACATCGATGAAGCCAGGTAATAGCTGTATCAGGCAAGCCATCAACCAATGCTGCAAGTGCAACAGGAGTTGAGCTACAAAGCAAAATGCCATGGTGTCGAACGTACTCACACGGTGTACGTCTGACGCGATGACATTTTGATAAGGATCAGCTCCTGTTGCACTTGGAGGTTTGCTTGATGGCTTGTATGATAGCCCCATTACCTGGCCTCATACCTGGATAACATTGAAATAGCTAAGGTGAAATGGATGGGCTATACAAGCTGCTAAATTGTCAAATCTGTAAATCAGACTTTAAGGAATTGCGCTGTGACAACATTGAAATGTTCGGGAAAATTAAATAGAATTGTATAGGGCAGAAATGACATTGTCACCAAATTGTGAAGGAACATCAAAAAAGATATTCTGAGCTTTCAAATACACCGACGAAATCAGTTTCAACAGACTTTACAATTACACCTTTGGCAGGCCTGTTCAAGAATGTGCCTTTCTTAACTCCCCGGGGAGTATACAGCCAGGCAGCCGTTTCCAGCGCACACAATGCTTAGTCACTCTACAATCGCCATCACTGCCTAAAGTGCCTATACCCAAGTACCCACTTACACATGGTTGAAGTGAAGCAAAGAGTTATGGAGAATCTGCTTAGTTCCTCCATGCCACGGTTGGGAGTCGAACCTGCAAAGTCTCAGTTACTAGGCGAGCACCTTATCCACTAGGCCACCGCAACTCTTAAGATATGATAACATAAATGTAATATTAATGCCTACTTGTATTCAAACTATTCATTGGTGGGACAGCCAGTGCTCACTAAAACCAAAACGCCTTGGCAACTAATCGAGAATATACGGTAGGTAATTGAGCACCAACCATCTCTTGTTGATAAAACTACCTAATAAATTAAGCCCTTTAGTGAATTAAACTCTTTATTAGATTGAACACATGTAGGTTTAGATTAAAGCACGTTCAACATTACATGTCATCAAGCAATTAATTGTTTAAGAAAGCAATTACCCTGGTCTCATCTGCTTAACCATTTCAATGATTACATTGATGGTGAGTGCAGAGTTATAAGGCTTCTTGAACTTTTCTCAGAAGTTTCCTAGTAGGTTACGAAATGCAGCTTATTTACTGAGTGCTTTGAGTGGAGTGATGTCATATCTTGAGGGGCACACAACGTAAACTCAATGTTGCTAATTGGTTGAGAAAGTAATGTTGCCACAACATGAACTTGATGTTGAGGTTTTTCCACAATGGATGATGATCCCATCTCATTATCCATCCAACAATGACGATTTCATCTCATTCTCATCCATCTCTTCTCACAAGAATGATGATCTCATCTCATTCTTGTCCAGCTCATCTCATCAGAATGATGATCTCATCTCATTTTCATCCATCTCATCTCATCAGAATGATGATCTCATCTCATTATCATCCATCTCATCTCACCAGAATGACAATCTTATCTCATTCTTGTCCATCACATCTCATCAGAATGATGATCTTATCTCATTCTCATCCATCTCATCTCATCAGAATGATGATCTCATCTCATTATCATCCATCTCATCTCATCAGAATGATGATCTCATCTCATTCTCATCCATCTCATCTCACCAGAATGACAATCTTATCTCATTCTCATCCATCTCATCTCATCAGAATGATGATCTCATCTCATTATCATCCATCTCATCTCATCAGAATGATGATCTCATCTCATTCTCATCCATCTCATCAGAATGATGATCTCATCTCATTCTCATCCATCTCATCTCATCAGAATGATGATCTCATCTCATTATCATCCATCTCATCTCATCAGAATGATGATCTCATCTCATTCTCATCCATCTCATCTCACCAGAATGATGATCTCATCTCATTCTCATCCATCTCATCTCATCAGAATGATGATCTCATCTCATTCTCATCCATCCCATCTCATCAGAATGATGATCTCATCTCATTCTCATCCATCTCATCTCATCAGAATGATGATCTCATCTCATTCTTGTCCATCTCATCTCACCAGAATGATGATCTCATCTCATTCTTGTCCATCTCATCTCACCAGAATGATGATCTCATCTCATTCTTGTCCATCTCATCTCATCTCATCAGAATAATGATCTCATCTCATTCTTACCCATCTCATCTCAGCTCATCTCATCAGAATGATGATCTCATCTCATTCTTGTCCATCTCATCTCACCAGAATGATGATCTCATCTCATTCTTGTCCATCTCATCTCACCAGAATGATGATCTCATCTCATTCTTGTCCATCTCATCTCACCAGAATGATGATGATCTCATCTCAATGTGAATGAGTGAGTTTGTGTTTTACATTTTGCCAGCACCTAACTGGACTTTTTTGACACATACTTGGTTCGTACTAATAGTCTTTATAGTTCTTTTCCTTCGCTACTTTCTTATTTCTTTTTTTTTTGTGTGTCGTGATTTCTGTCGTCCTTTGTTTTACATACTCTGAGACCTGAATGTTCCCTATCTACCAGCCTCTACCATAGTGCAGTGTAACTTCAGCAGCTAGGTATTTGATGATCATTAATTGGGGTTGTGAGTAAATGCTTCAACCTGCATCTGCAGCATCTCCAAGAGATAATTGGGGCAGAGTGAGAGGGGCCCAACCTATACCCCTGCATGGGAGAGTGGATCTGACCTTCCTTTAATCACCACTTCATACCAACAACACTGCAGGCCGAAAGTTTGGAAACAGCATGTTGTTCATCATAGAAGTTGTGTTACACAAATCTGGAACAGGATGCATGGTTTCCTATCTGATCAGGTAAAGGTATGCCACTTTAATAAGAGGGATCTTGCAGGTAGTTTCTGTAAAAAGGACACGCAATTTCCTTGCCCTTGGTTGCATGCTTTTAAAATATGTAAGCGTCAAAACAAGTGTGCTCCCACATCAATTTAAATAGCATTGACAAAAACTTACTTTGACACATACCTATTTTTGAGAGCAACCTTAGAAATTTATTGCTATTTTCACAATTTCCTCTGATACTCCTGTCCAAACCCGTATAGGTCTTTTCTAATATGCTCATTTTGACTGAACCTGCTAACTTCATCCGGGTAAGAATGTAGGTCACTTTTGAACTCATGCAGCCAATCAGAGAAGTTCTTACAAAGTTCTTACAAAGGTCAAATTTGTAACAACATCTCTGATTGGCCGAATACTCAAGTGACCTACTTTCTGTTCAGGAAATGATAGTTGTCTTACCTTTGAATATACTAGTGGCAAGTAAAGAAAAATACTATAATAGGCATTGGCCTGTGTCCGCAGTGAAATATTTATGTCAGCTGCTTCACACACTAAGAGGTGCCGTGGCCTAGCGGATAAGGTGCTCGCCTGGTAACTGAGAGGTTGCAGGTTCAACTCCAAACCATGGCATGGAGGAACTGAGCAGATCCTTCATAACTCTTTGCTTCACTTCACCCAGATGTGAATGGGTACTTGTTTATAGGCAGTGATGGCAATTGTAGAGAGACTGAGTATTGTGTGCACCGGAAACGGCTGCCTGGCTGTATAGCCTATTCCCCGTGGAATTGAGAAAGGCTCATGCTTGAACAGGCCTGCCAAGGGTGTAATTGTAAAGACTGTTGATTTTACAGTCCATTACACCAATTTCATCGGTGTAATGGACTGTGAAAAATCCTACGTTTACATCATTCATTTAGATTTACAATGGTTGAATGGTTTTATAACCATCACATTCTCAGATGATTCATTCTGCCTGGCACACATAGCACATACCAAGGCCTCTATCATTTCTATGGTATGTGTAGCCGGCCAGTAGCTGTCAAATGGTAATAGACGAAATGCAGAATAATACCTTGAAGAGGAGCGCGCATGTTAGGCATCATCGTTCTCCAAGAACATATCCATGTGCTCCAATTACGACTTCCCAATAACGACTTCCCAATTACTACTTCCAAATCATGCCGTCCAAATTACCAATTTACCATTGGCAGGAGAGCAATGGGCAAATGGACTCATGGGAGGAGCAGAACAAACCATAGCTCAGTAGAAGAGTATAGAAGGAGATGATGGTTTGGAATGTAGAGAATGTACATTATGGTTCTTTCATAACATGTGCAGTAATTATGCCAAATTATTCCAAATAAGCAGCGGCAGGAGAAGTAGGCAACATGCCTTTTTTAAGTGTTTTGTTGTTATTTGTTTTTCTATCCTCTTTCTGGGTTCAACTATAGACTTTTGGTGAATGGACATTTGATCATTGTTTTAATAATGCACATGCAGGATACATAGGTTAGCATTGAACATCACAGCACGTTAAATGACTTTTTTTTGCTATCTGAGACCAACATATACTAACCTTATGATTATTAAAATTAGGCCTACATTGATTCAAAATCCACTTGGTATACATGCCAGTGATGTAGTCGAGGCCGGGACATCCGAGGCCAAGACCGAGACCGAGGCATGTACCTCCGAGGCCAAGGCGAGGCCGAGGCCATCAAAATATGGCCTCGAGGCCGGCCTCGAGGACGAGGCCAGTCCCGAGGCCACCATAACTCAACCAAAGACACCCGAGACCGAGGCAAGGCCAAGGATTTGGCATCCGAGACCGAGCCAAGGCCGAGGCCATCAAAATAAGGCCCCGAGGCCGGCCTCGAGGACGAGGCCGGCCTCGAGACCTCCAACACTGATACATGTAGATATGTGGACACTGCGGTAAAATAAATTGGCATTTACAGGAAAAAAACATATTTTTTTACCCGCCCCAAAAAAAATATCACAATTGGGTAGAAATTGCATTGGGGTTTGTGCAGTATGATTGTGAGGCCTGTGGTCTACAAGTTGACTACTGTTACATTGCCGCCCGGTAATGACATTATTATGCTTCCTTGTGCTGCCACCAAGTGTGCAATTCCACAAGCTGTAGTTGGCGGTCAACAGAAAATAAGTGTTAGGAGCTCACACCACTTTGGTCTGGAAGAAACCAGTTGTTCCAGATAAGGTCATTGACCTTGTCTATACTTTTTTGGAGAATGGGATTGCCTGGTCTGACATGGGTTTACCTCAGTATACACCAAAAACGTCGCAAATGTGCTATAAAATCGCAACTGTTTTTTTGCTGCAGTACTAGAAACTAACTTCATGGCAGATGGCAGCATAATACAGTCAGTTTTGTGAGGACTTCAGCCTGAAAACCAGTCCCGAAGAGACTTTGTATGAGGCCAGGGATAACCAGAACTTGTTTTTGATAAATCAAAGAGTTAGTTTTCACATGCATTACAGACATTTTTGTCGCAGTTTACTTTTTCACACATTTCTGCTTTACATGTACATAGTAGGCCTAGATACCTACTCAAGTGAAACATTAATCTGATGATCATATGTGTTAAACTCAACCAGTTTCTTTTATTCGTATGTCTTTTCTCTTTTTTTCAGTACTTAGAAATGAGGTTCAGCCGTTCTGTCCGACTGTCTGGAGCTATCACTTTCTCATTGATGACTGTAAGTATTTCATTCACTTTAGAGTTAGAAATGATCCTATTCCTGTCTCCAGGTTAACAATAGACTAATTTCAAGGAAGATTCTCAAAATTAACGCTAGGAGGCAAATGGTGCTTGGGTTCAGAATACTTAAATGCTATTGGCTGATAGATTTCCCGCCCTTGCTTCTGATTGGTCCAGCCAAGTGCACCCAATCTGGAGTATTTTTAGTGCATTTTAATGTAACTTCAAGGCTTTATAACTTCATCATTCTTTTGTATTAAATTTTGAAAGTTGCTTTGCTTTATCTAAAGTGCATACATCTTCTCTGTGCAAAAAGCAAATTAATAATCATTGAACTACATAAAATTTATGATGGGCCAAACTTTAGGCCACTCAGTGAAATGGGTCTATTGATGTCATTAAATGAATAATCAACGTTTCTCTGTCACTTTTTGTTTTAGTTAGTGACCGAAAGCAGGGCCTAACCAAAGTTTAGTGTTAATTTTGTCATTCAGAAATTTTTTTGACAATTTTTCACTTCCTCAAACATGGTCCGGTCCGACAACCATTCATATGAAATTCACATATAAATTGGTGCACTCCACTGACCTGAGGTTCGAGACAGGTGATTACAACAAACCGTCAATGCCAAACAATGCTAAACAAGATAATCCAGCTAAAACTATGAAGGTTTAATCCTGACCTTTGGAATTCCATAATATTTTGTGCTATGAACTGTACAAAATATTAAAGATAATCCAGCTATTTTGTAACAGGCAGACCTGCCAAGTATTTAATTCTGACTTGCTAGATATTTCAATGAATTTTGCTGGAGGTTCATGTCTCACCACTGGAGACTTGACATTTTAGCGATTTAGCGTATATTTTTATGAAATGCAATGGTTTCCAGCCATTCAAAACCAATATCATGCAATAAATTAAGATGCTACTTGCATATGACTGACTTGATCTACATTGACTTGACTAATAAGTTTGACTTAGATCTGTGACTTGACTCAGATCATCCTCCCCACACAAGCACTGCTAAAATGGACATGGCTTTCTGCTATTTCCAATCTCTTCTGTGATTGGCTGCTTATTTAGGTCATAAGCATTTTGCAAGCAGATTTAGTCAGATTATGGACACTTAGAGGATTACTGGCAACTAAGAAAAACAGTGTAAACAAGCAAATTTTCAAACAGTTTCATTTCAGAACTGTGAAAATACATAATTCAATGGAATTTTCGGAACTGTGATATCACCTTTCAACAATACACAATTTCTCCATTTGTAACTGTGTGAAACAGAAGCAACAATTTCAAACTGTGATTAAGTTAATTAAGTACTCATGAATTAGCAAAGGTTATGGGCCATTTTGTCATGGTATGACTTGGGATGATGGACTCAGATTTGTGAATTTGGCTGACTAAATCAGCTTGACATGCTGTTAATGCGAGCCACATCCTAGACACCAGTCTCTCGACGAATCCAACGATACCAAGTACGACGGGGTACAAAGTTGGAGGCGGCTCGTGCTGACGACTGGATTGCCAATGGGTACATTCGTTTCGCTGCTCCAAAGTGCTCCAGGAGCAGGAGTAGTTCACTCCAGATCATTCGTTTTGCACTTCCGGGAGTAGTTTGGAGTAGATCGGAGTAGATTGGAAGCACTCCAAGAAATTGGGATATCCCATGACGTATGATTGTTTACATAAATAAATGACACTTCAGAAGCTTTGATTTAGAGCCTGATTGCTTTGTTTCGATGTGGATTGCTGCAATTCCATTGACACAATTAAAGCAATCCATTGGATGTGCCAATTACAACATAAATTGCTATTAGCAAGGGAATCCTTGTAGCCAGGGAACCCCCAAATAATGACGTTCCTAAGTACTCCTTTCCATTTGATTCGGACCAAGCTTGGAGTAAACTACTCCAAGTTGGAGTAGTTTACTCTCGGAGTAGAAACGTCACTTCCTAGAGTAGTTTGGAGTACTTTAGAGCAGGTGAATCGAATGTACCCAATGAATGGGATTAAGCTGGAGGATTGATAGTGCTTGCGGGAGTGCGGGAGTACCAAACATAACGCGGGAGACTCCCGTGAAATGTGGGAGAGTTGGCAGGTCTGAACAGGGCCTCTTGAAACACTATCAGAACATAAGAATATGCGACACAGCCATGGATTTTTTGCCAAAGAAATGATAATTGAAACATTAGAGCATCCATTTATCTGCATGGAATTGTTCATGGACTATAGCTATATTGCATGGGACTTCTTCTACATATAATGTAAAATGGGACTCTAATTCACAAGAGAAGGTAAAACAAATTCTCCTTTGGCCATGTAAACACAGAATTTTTTGCCAACTCACATTGAAACTGTGAGTTAGTCATAATGGCAATCCATGACAATCAAATAAAAAAGCATTCCATAACATGATAAGGTCCAAACATCTATACATGGCCCAACATGTCAAGTGAATGAATAGGCAAAAAGAATGATGCAGCTGACCCACTCTGCAAACAGAGTCAGTAATCTATCACAATATGAACCTAATCCTTGCTGTTCAGCATATAATTTACTAAATATGAATCTAATCCTTGCTGTTCAGCATATAATTTACTAAATATGAATCTAATCCTTGCTGTTCAGCATATAATTTACTAAATATGAATCTAATCCTTGCTGTTCAGCATATAATTTACTAAATATGAATCTAATCCTTGCTGTTCAGCATATAATTTACTAAATATGAATCTAATCCTTGCTGTTCAGCATATAATTTACTAAATATGAATCTAATCCTTGCTGTTCAGCATATAATTTACTAAATATGAATCTAATCCTTGCTGTTCAGCATATAATTTACTAAATATGAATCTAATCCTTGCTGTTCAGCATATAATTTACTAAATCTTTCAATATCTATGGTCACTGTAACCTGACATCCTCTGTGTGCATGCTACCCAATTGCTTGACCTACTTCTGAGTGGCGTAAGCCACGAAAGACTCTGCCAGAATTCAGATGCAGCAAGCGACGTTATGAGAAAGCAAGCAACATTATGAGATTAGCAAGCTTTCTCAGCCGGTATTTGAAACAGATAGGTTGTTTGGTTTAAGGTGTCGGAAACATTCACGTGTAAACTACACACTGATTTACTCAAAGCTGTCTGCATAACATCGTTTGTTTGATTTGAAGCTGTCAGGAATACAAGTTCCAAAAACAAAGGCGAATTTTACAGTTGATTTTACAAAGAAAATCAGGAGCTGCAACAACGTGACTTGCTGTTGTTAATGTCACTTACAGATGTTGTGTGAACCTCCGGATTAGTCTGAGAATTTCGACTGAAATAGCTTGGTTCTTGTGAATCCCCAAATAAAATCACTGCTATATCACCATAATGCAAAGCGTGAGGACAATTGGAGCTCTTTGCAGATTGACGGTCTAGTGGAAAAAATAATTACTTTGCCATGTCATTGCCAGTTTTCTGTTGGTCTGCTAATCTTCTTATTTGATAAAGTACCTTTAGTCATTAATTAGTTTGTTTATTGTCACCTATGATGCTAGATATGACAAGCATTGAATCATGTGATTGACCAGAACTGACGCAAACATTTCAAAGCCAATGGTTCCCCCATGGCCTAATGGTCTAGAATGCTTGTCCAATGGCTTTGAGGGCGTGGGTTCAAATCTCACCCCGGGAACTCACTTTAGTCCGAGCCCATGGGACATTAAATGGAGGCGGGTTGTATCCAGTATTCTATGCTGGGGCAACTAAAAGACCTTGGGCATCCCTGAATTAATAGGGTATGGTCCAGACTCCCAGTCTTCTCATCTCATCATCATACGGCGTTCACCAAAAATAATGTGCAGCTCCCTCCACAAAAGATGGTGGAAGAGCTGCCCCGGCTGATCCGGGGCATACCAGCACAACTCAAGTCAAGTCAAGAAGTGGAAAGAAACTGTGTGGACTGCCAATGAGCAAAGAGCTCAAGGAAGACACATGTATGCGTGGTCCGAGGCTGCACATGTTCTCTACACGTGTTTAACTTCCATTAATATTAAATCACAATTAATTGTACAGAACAGCTGAGTCATGATTAATAGTAAAACAATATCAGAAGTTCTCCAAATAAGCAATCATCAACTAGTTATTCTCATACACATGTATTGTAAGTGATTGTTCTGTTCGCCTAATAACACGTTTTAATGACAGTTGTTGTCAACTTTCAGCTGGTAATGAAGTAATAATAGTTTAAAGCCAAATAAACTAGAAATAGGCATCTTTTTATATACTTACCAAGAAGTGTGCGTCAATATCCTGGCTTCTTTGTAATTTGCAGTCGAGTATCCAATTACAGTCTGTAAATTTGATATGCAAAAAGAGAGGACCAATTCGCTGTGAAAAATGCACTTTGTGAATCACTACAGCTGATCATGTGTCATCATCATCATACATTTGACATGGGAAACATAGAGCTGTTTGATTAGCCATGATAAAGAGAAGCGATTTGATTTGTCATATGTGCCATTATGTGGGCATATATTTTTTAACAGTTGTGTACCAATCTAATGTTGAAATTATGGTGATAGCTTACATTGTACTCTATTCATTGACATAATACTCAAATCCATCCGTAAAACGATGGAAATTGGTATACAAATGGCCATAAAAACATGATATCTAATTAATTACAGGAATTCGCGTTGAAGTTGACTTGTTGATTTCCATTGAAGTAATTTTCAGTAATATGTGTATTTTCAATATTTGGCTAAAAATATCAATATAAAACTTATTATTCTAGTCCTGGAATAAGGGCATATTACTTTAGAAACAATACCCACCATACACAGGGTTCAAGACTGGACAATAAAAGAGTAATTGCAAATTAAAAATACATTTACATGACGTATGGAAGCCTACATGACGTGTGGTAGCAACAGGGTCCATTCCTATCATAAATATCAGCTGATGTACACAATAATCAACCTACCAAGCTGTCAAGCAAACTGACATACCAAATGTCCAAAACAAATGAAGCTAAATGAAAACTGAAATAAAGTCGTTTTGTTTCTTGCTGCTAATCTTTCAGTCTTCCAAATTTATAACACAGAAACTTTGATTGGTTGTCATGTCTGTTTTAATTATGAGCTTGACTGACACATGTGTCCATATATGAACATCTCAGACCGCATTCTGACAATTTCCTGAACATTGTAGTTATTAAATTTAGATCCATATGTAGATAGAGAGATTATAAGAAATATTGAAGTAAATAGATAGATAGACAGATGTCATCGTATCTATCTATCTATCTATCTATCTATCTATCTATTTGTCTATCTATTGTCTATCTATCTTTCTATCAGTTTATCTGTCTATCTATCTGTCTATCTATCTATCTATCTATCTATCCATCTATCTATCTATCTATCGCGGTCTGATAAGATCAAATATGGGCCAAGTCAATCAGTGTCCATTAGGCCTAATAAGGTATGAATGCCCACCCACGATTTCTGACCAATCATACAACCACACTCCGGATGGCTGTCATGGGATTATAATTCCACACTCTGTAAGTTTATTTTGCTCTGCATTCTGCAATTACTGAAATAAACAGACAAACTGACGAAAGAGATTTGGATCTGACAGCTTCCCTGTATGCACAAAACTGAGTGGAGATCTGTCATACATCAGTAGATTTCTACCATACGTCACGTGGAGACCAATTCATAGGTCTTGAGATCCAGAAAGTCTAAATCAATGCGAATTCCTGTAACAATAGAAACATGGTCTCTGTGTTCACCTGTTGTCTCTCTAGTGAGTGAGTGAGTGAGTTGGTTTTTTACGTCTCATCAGCACCTGAGTGGGCTATTTAGAGACATACTTGGTTTGTGCCAATGTTCTTGATATGTTAAAGGTAGTAAGTCCGCCAATTCTATGTTAAATTCAACTTGTAGTTATAGATCATAAATTGATAGATTTTAAGTATACTATACACTTCCAATAAACAGAATTGCGTGTTTTCCATAATTAAGTGAATTTAATTGATTGTAAAGCCTTAATGTAGAACCGGTCTTTGGTAATCTGCGTCTTGGTCAATTTTGTCCATGTCCTGTTCAACAATGCGCTTTGCTTCAGGAAACGAACATCCTGTGTCAATCTGTAATTGCACAATTTCTTTTTCTCTCTTGAAGACTTCACATTTGTGGCTAAACGCAGGGTGGTCCCCTCTGCAATTGACACAATGCGGGGGCCTGAAGCATGGTTTGTCTCTCGTGTGAAAATGATCTCGATCACCAAAATTGGCACAAATTGTGAACCGTCTACATGTTTTGCTGATATGGCCATACAATTGACAATTGAAACAGCGTTTTGGTCGAGGAAAGAGTGGACAAACTCTGCACTTTTCAAAAGCTACAGGTACTTTCTTGGGTACATTGTTGTTTTTGAATGTCAGTTTTATGGATTCATAACCATTTCGGTGGACAAACATTTGAATTGGGTAATGCCATGTTTCTGGAACCACTTTGTGACTTGTGAGTCTGAGCATATCTTGCTCTCTTTCGAGAAGATAATGCCTTTGCCTGGTTTTTAGAAAGGTTCAATGGAGACTTGTGTATTCGCTATTTCTTTGACAAAATTTAATGTAAATTTCTCTTTTTTGTGTGTCATTCTGTGGTTGAATGAGAAACGTTCCATTGACTTGACGCTTTATGGTATCTGCTACTGTGTTGTCACAAATGTCTGCAACAATCTCGTACACAGCGATTGCTGATAGGTCCTCTAGTGATTTTTCAATACCATTTATCACGAGGCAATTTTCATCTTTTGACATGAGTGGGTGGGCGGTCAGGGTAAATCAAGTCATCCGAAGATGGTCTTGTCCGTGGGAATCTTAGTAGTCCAGTCGCAAATTTTTCGATCTCAGCCTGGTTTCCCGCTGAGGGACGCGCACCTTGGTAACCCGGTTGACGTACGATCTGGTTTGGTATCATGGTAAATGACATATTCCCCTATAAGGTAGGGGACACACCGTGCATGCGCACTGTCTCATGTTGGCCACTAAGGATAGAGGTCTTCACCTTAGTGTTACCACCCACCGCCACGAGGAGGCCCGAGACCTGCGGGGGCCCTGTTGTCTCTCTAAATGGGGCGTAAACATACCTAAGCAATTCATTCCTTTTAAAGGAACTGAGGATCAAATTTTCTGCAAATATATGAATATGTGATAAATTCGAAAATAAGGGAGTAGGGTAACTTTTATCAGTTTAAAGTATAATAGCAGAACCAGTATCCATCACAGGGCCATGAATGACACCAAGCTGAGAATTAGGGGCAGTTTTTGCAGATATCTGCATTAGAACTTAAGTTCTGGAGAGATTTGTAATTATGCCCAGTTGAAAATGAGGTGAATCTCCATGAAAAATGACAATAAATGCCTTATAAATCACAAAGTAAAGAAACAATGCAACATTTTTCAGTTTAGTAACATGCAACAATTTTTCTGCACATATCTGAACCAATTTCAGTTTGATCCAGTCACTATTAGGCACTCAAACACTCAATATTTGGAATATTCAATAATTTTTGTCCGTAACCGGACATATATGGCCGCATTACCGGGTTATGCACCACAGTAGACGAGTAAATCCATCCTGGCCATATGCAGGCTGGGGTACCCTAACATCATCAAGTGTTATACTAAATCTGCTCAGGGGTGTTTACTGGATGTAACTTTTCTGTATTTGGCTTCTGGACTATGATAAAACTGGTGGAATACTGGGGTGAAATATGAAATTATTTCAGAGATTTTTCTCACAAAAGTGAGGTATATTTTTTAATGAGAATCACAGATTTTTAGGGCACTTAACTTGATCAATATTCTTATTGCATAGAATCGCAGCAAGTGAGTGAGTGAGTGAGTTGGTTTTTTACGTCTCATCAGCACCTGAGTGGGCTATTTAGAGACATACTTGGTTTGTGTCAAGGTTCTTGATTTGTTAAGTCTGTGAGTTGTGACAGGTGTCTTTTTGTTGCTTGCCATGTTTCTCTTGTCTGTGCAAGGAAATGGTTGGTCTGTTGAGCTGTCTCGATTTTTTATTTTGGATGGTTTCTTGTACTCAGAAGCCGTTTCTTTCTTCTTTGGTTGTTGGAGTGACAGTTTTGTCCGTGGAGCACAAGGAGAGGATGGTTGACTTTGTTGAATCTTTTTACTGGGTGGAATGCATAAGTTAGAGTCAGGATATTTCTCAGTTTCTCCCGTCTTTGGTCGGTCTGGTGAAGGCGTTGTCCCAAACATATCCTTGAAAAGGTTCTCAAAAAGTTGAATCCTTCTCCGTGGTGACGAATGTAAAACTGGTCTTGGGTAATCTGCGTCTTGGTCAGTTTTGTCCATGTCCTGTTGAACTATGCGCTTGGCTTCAGTAAAAGAACATCCTGTGTCAATCTGAAATTGTACAATTTCTTTTTCTCTCTTGAAGACTTCACAGTTGTGGCTAAACGCAGGGTGGTCCCCTCGGCAATTGACACAATGCGGGGGCCTGAAGCATGGTTTGTCTCTCGTGTGAGTGTGATCTCGATCACCACAATTGGCACAAATTGTGAACCGTCTACATGTTGTGCTGATATGGCCATACATTTGGCAATTGAAACAGCGTTTTGGTCGAGGAAAGAGTGGGCAAACTCTGCACTTTTCAAAAGCTACAGGTACTTTCCTGGGTACATTGTTGTTTTTGAACGTCAGTTTTATGGATTCATAACCATTCCGTTGGGACAAACGTTTGAATTGGGTAATACCATGTTTTCGGAACCACTTTGTGAGTTGTGAGTCCGAACATGTCTTGCTCTCTTTCGAGAAGATAATGCCTTTGCCTGGTTTTTGGAAAGGTTCAATGGAGACTTGTGTATTCGCAATTTCTTTGACTAATGTCAATTTCTCTTTTTGTGTGTCATCCTGAGGTTGAATGAGAAACGTTCCATTGACTTGACGCTTTATTGTATCTGCTACTGTGTTGTCACAAATGTCTGCAACAATTTCGTATACAGCGATTGCTGATAGGTCCTCCAGTGATTTTTCAATACCAGTTATCACGAGGCAATTTTCATCTTTTGACATGAGTGAGGGGCGGTCAGGGTCAATCAAGTCATCCGAGGATGATCTTGTCCGTGGAAATCTTGGTAGTCCAGTCGCAAATTTTTCGATCTCAGCCTGGTTTCCCGCTGAGGGACGCGCACCTTGGTAACCCGGTTGACGTACGATCCGGTTTGGAATCATGGTAAATGACATATTCATTGATATTCCCCTGTAAGGTAGGGGACACACCGTGCATGCGCACTGTCTCATGTTGGCCACTAAGGATAGAGGTCTTCACCTTAGTGTTACCACCCACCGCCACGAGGAGGCCCGAGACCTGCGGGGGCAGAATCGCAGCAAGAAATTTTAGAATTGCAGACCACTGAATTATATATTTTTATTTCTCAAAGAGCTCTTAAAAATAACAAAAAGGCATTAAGTCCGCTGCCGCTGGAATAGCTGCTTAGTGGCCAAGGGTTTGCTGCCGCGCAGCCAATGTTTATAATGACATTGGCATCATCAATTTGTTAAAAAAGGTGACAAAACAGCCTGCATACCTTTTTCAAAAAATTTACAGAAATATTATCCTCAGAAAGTCCCATTTTTTAGAATATGTCATTTGATTTTTTTTTCTTGTGAAACTGAATAATCGTCATAATAGTTTTTCACCATTGCAGTCAGGGCTTCGGAGCCCGGTAATAAGTGAACCAACTCCGACTCCTTAGGTCTCCTGAATCACGACTCCGACTCTGCTTATCAGCGTAATTAAACACAAACATTACACAATTAACAGGGGGGGGGGGGAAAGTAATTATACAAAGTTTTCATTGGATTCTGAACACCAGTCTAGGAAGTTTTGTGTAAAATTTGGGATACAATTCACATTTTGTAATTGTGTATTTGTGAATCATATCAATTATTTTTATAAGTCAAGAGTCATCTATTCAATTTTTGCCTCTAGCTCTGACTCCGACTCCAGCTGAAAATCTAAGTTCGACTTCACCCAAAAACCTCCGACTCCAAGACTCCCAGACACCAAGACTCCCAACTCCACAACCCTGACTCCAAAACCCTGCTTGTGGTATAATCATAATCCTATTACTGAGGAAAAAAAAACTTCTGATCATGATAATCTTCAAAAATTCCTAAATCAGGCTTAACATTTATGATATAAGTTACAACTGACTGCGTCTCACTGTGATGCCATTGCATTAGCTAACTCAATTATATGATACAAGGACAAGCATAATACTTTTGTTTTGATTTTTTTGCAGTTCTTATACAGCGGAGTTGTTTTGTACACCCCTGCGGTCGCTCTAAGTCAAGGTAAGATGATGACATTAAAATTCAGCAAAGGCGGATCCGGGGCAAGGCACACTTTTGTAGTTGAACATATATTTTATATTGCTGTTTGGAAAAATTTTCTGTTAAAAAAAAAATCGAATCAATTGAATAGTATTAAAAGAAAATAATAAATCTGGAAGTAAAAAAATTATTGCGAAAAAACATGTTTAATAAGAAATGAGAAAAGTGTTTAAAAAATGTTTATATTACTTTATTTTTTTTATTACAGCCTCTGGTATTGATACGTACGCATCAATTCTCATGGTTGGAGGAGTGGTCACATTTTACACAGCCCTTGTAAGTTATCCTCACAATAGTAATAATATCATTTGCATTCATAGCAGTTAAGATTTGTGGTTAATCAGCAAAAATATGATTAAAAGGGTACCTTTTATTTAAAACAGAAGATATAATAATGAAGTAATGTAGGCCTTCATCATTATCAATCAATTGATCCATCATACTCCGGTTTTCAAAATTGCCGTGGCGAATCCAAATGTAAAAGTCCGGGAAGTACCCCCGGGAGCATTAGTCCAATGTTCACTTATACAAGACATAAAGCATGCCGGGGGAAAGTTTTAACACACTCAATGGCAGAAAAGTCAACTTTTTTCACTCAAATATGATTCTTTAGGTAATTCATCACCTGTGTCAGTGAGTGTGTGTGTGTGTATTTGTTCTTTACGTCTCATCAGCACCTTGTTGGGCTATTTAGAGACATCCTTGGTTTGTGTTAAGGGAGTTAATTCAGTTGGATTGGTGTTTGGTAATTATTTTGTGTTTCCTGTCTTTGTCTTCATGTTAGTTTGTCTTTGTATTTGTTCTTTTATCACTTGCATAGCAGCAAACATAAAATCATGTTGAATCAAAACAATAATGGCTCCATAAAAATCGTCTGTGAAGTTGTGCTGAGTGACTAGATTAAGTACTTCTTTTTTGGTAGCAAAGGTGTCTGGTGGCCAACTGTGCATCCTTTGGTTAGTTCGCTCAGTCAGTTTGGCACGCAGTTTGTCAAAGCTAGGCATTGGTACCAGACCTGTGTCAGTGAGGGTAGTTGGCTTTTTTGCCCTTAAGTGGGTTAAGATGGCGGCCAACATTCTCCCAGCTTTACCCCGTTTTACGGTACCAAATGTAACAGACTCATTATAAATATTCTCTCTTAATCAGGGAGGCCTCAAAGCGACAGTATGGAATGACGCTTTCCAAGTCATCATCATCTTCATCAATTTCGTTCTCATCATCATCTTTGGGTCCCTGGATGATGATGTCGGGGGCCTGGGAAATGCCCTGGATAAAGCGGTGGAAGGCGGTCTCAACAAGATGTATGAAAGTGAAACGTAAGTGTTGATTTCCCGGTTCAAGTCCAATATCCAGACCAAATAGTTCCAGAGTGTAACACGGGGGAGGGTTGGTCTTGCGGTAGCGTGCTGGGCTGCCAATCGGTTGGTTCAGGGTTCGAATCCATCTCTTGCCGGGTCACCTGGGCCTATGTTGGATGACTTGGACAGCTGTTTCGATCATCCTTCACCTCATTGCTGTGTCCTCCCCCTGTCCTTATTAGCCTACCAAGTGCATAAATATAGGACGTAAAGCCCCAGTCATCCATCCAGAGTGTGACAAAAAGTGTGTAGTTTGGTTGATGACGTCATCATCACAACAATTTCAGCCAATCAGCGGGGGTGTGAGGTGTGGGGGTGGCAGCCCCCTGTGTGACGTCATGACAACGGTTTTGACGCAATGACTTTATTGAGTAAACAGTCATAGTGGAACTTCTTAGCTGGATATTGGACTTGAGCCGATTTCCCTAATTCTAAAATACACTTTGGGAAATATTTAAAAATGATTATCAGACTGCCTAGACTGTTGTTATTACAGTAGCGGCCACATCAGCGGAGGCACCCAAGATACATTTGATTGTAGGCTATAGATTCTACGTAATCATTTTATTCCAAATAAAGAATGTAAAACTTCACCCTAAACCTCATCAACTGCAGTGCAAGTGCTTGTTTCATAACCGGTCGGCAAATTAAATTACATGTAAATTGTAATGAAGTAGCTCATTAATGCCTACAAGCCTACAAAATGGCCACAAATTGGCTATCCATAAGCCAACATTTCCAATTACAACAATTAACCTCTTACCATCCAATTGCAGCTATAACCCTGACCCTTTCATCAGGACGACCTTCTGGACTCAAGTGCTTGGAGGGACCTTCCTTAACATCACCCTCTTCTCATCAAGCCAGGCAGTAATTCAGAAGTTCATTAGTGTCAAGGACACATTCAAAGGCAAGATGTGAGTCTGTCTGTCTGTCATCCATGTTGGTTTATCTATCTATCCATGTACAATGTATCTATCTATGTACCTTGTTTCTATCTATCTGTGCAGCTATGTATCTAGGTATCTAATGTACCTATCTGTCTATCTATCTATCTATAGATCTATCTATCTATCTATCTATCTATCTATCTGTCTATCTATCTATCTATCTATCTATCTATCTATCTATCCATCTATCCATCTATCCATCTATATATCTATCTATCTATCTTCTATCTATCTATCTTTCTTCGCATCTTTCAATCTATCTATCTAGTATCTATCTTTCCACAGAGCAGTCTGGATTGCTGGGGCGTTGAACGCCTTCTTTCTTCTCTTGGTGTTCTTCATCGGTTGCCTAATTTATGCCAAGTACGAGAATTGTGATCCCAGGAAATCAGGAGAGGTTGAGAAAATCGACCAGGTGAGCAAGCAAAAGCTATTCCATACCCTTTTATTCCTCTATATAATAATGTTACCAATTCTCATGCATAGAGTGGAAATCATTTTCAAGGTTTCATAAGCATATCGTTAACCCTTTTTTGGTTTTTGGTAAGTATCGACATGCAAATTCTGCCCGGTCTGCATTTACAAGAAAATTTTGTCTGTCTAACCTGTATTTTGCCACACAAAATGATAAGTTGCAAAGGATTGGAATAAAAAAATTATGACAAACTTTTGTGATTGTCAATATTCAGGTGTCATTTTATTCTAAAACTCTGCATAAATCTTTTTTTTTCAAAGCGAAATAATACTGCAGAGGCAGTATTGGAACAAACCAAAACAGCTTAACCCTTGATTTCACTAATCAAACCAGGGGAGAGGACCGCTTAAATCAGAAAATTATGAACCGCTGTCCATCCCTGCTTGTCCTCCAACAAACCATTTTAACTTTTCATTTTCTACAACAAAGATACATTTTGGAACATTAAATTTCAGATTATGTCAGTATTTGTCTTGGACATCATGGGAAATCTCCCCGGTTTGCCTGGCCTCTTTTTGGCAGCAGCCTTCAGCGCCACCCTGAGGTAAGTAAAGATATCATAGAAAATTAAATTTAGAGATCTATATAAATATTTATTTATTTATTTTTGTTTTTGATGCATGTGTAGAATCATCACAAAACCTTTCACAACTGGCTTAAACGGAATTGAAGAGCTGAGCACAATCAGGCACAATAATGTTTATAGTGCTGGATGAGTCCACTTTTGGGGGGCAGTGATTGTGAGGAGGTTGTTGGGGAAGTCTCATTATTAATGTGGGGCTCAGGTAAGTAATCCGGACATCAGAAAGTGCTACTGGCACTGTTTTGTTGGAAAGAAGCAGGGCGCTAAAAACACTCCGGTGCAAATTCTTTCGAAATTTCAGAGCTTGTTGTTGTTACGGACAACGAATGCCAAGTGCTCATAGAATAGGGACTGAAATGTTCCTTGTTTGGACAAATCCCTATCCACGCAATTCTATTCTCTAGGACTCATAAGAAATTTGTGAGGTCACATTGCATAGTTTCAATGCTATTAAAACAAGTGTGTGTTTGTGCGTATGTTGGTGTTCTATATGTCTCATCAGCACCTTATTGGGCCATTTGGAGACATCATGCAGCTGAAAGTAAGCATTCATCATTCGTTGACTGTAACACATGTCATCGCCGGAGAAAACTGCCACCATTTTTTAATAAATCTGCATTGTAATCCCCATATGGAGAAATATTTTTTTAAGTAACTTTTTACAATTACGTTTTTTAGATAACTTCAAGTACTTAACATGTTCCTGGTATTGAGGACCCTTGAAAATATCAACATATTTATTTCAGAATATTTTATCTTGGATAAGGATGATAAATTACTGCTTATCTTCTTTCAAAGATAATTGGGTGTAAACTCTACATATAGATTTAAAATTACAACATTAACCGCTTTACAGGTTTTACACACTGTGTCAGAGACTAAAATGCAATTCAACAGACTAATAAATAGATGCATGTGTGTTTTACGCCTCTGCAGCACCTTATTTGGCTATGTCGAGGCTTGATAAGGTGTTGTTTGTCTTTATACCATTCGACACCTCTGTCAGCCAATCACATGCCAGTATTACAGGGAAATAATTCCTATATTCTTTGTTGTCAAGTTATTCTCTCATGTTTGACTGTTTGAGTGTTTGTCTCATGGTATAAACCAGTTATTCACTATGGGATCAGGAATATGTGTTTATCACACCTCGGGCTAAAGCCCTCGGTTGATCAATCACATATTCCCTCTCCCGTGGTGAATAACCTATACTTGTTTATTTTCCTCATATTTTGTATTTCTGTGTTTGGCTCAATAATGTGACGTTTTCTGATTTGTCTGTAAGTAGTTGTGTGTCTGCATGTACTAATAAATAGATACAAAGGTTCTGCACATCTTACTTCCCATGCTATTCAACAAAGATGGCCTCGCCCACATCACTGATTGACAGATCATGATCTATCAGACGGCAGTAATCAGCAAGAAGACATTCATGGCCTCAAAGGGTTGCACGTTTGACAGATATATCCATTAATGCATATTGGCAAAGGAGAAGACTCCAGTTGCAATCTGGGTGCTGCCTAACCAACCCAATGACAACAAAGACGATCAATATCCAACCAAATCTAAGGAAATCCCTTTGTGATTCCCAGGTCAATTCCAGGTCATCTCCAGGTCACCGTGTGCTTCTTATTAGATATCCAAATGAGTTTCTGCCGAGTGCTCCACCTTGTGATATCTATAGTATTAGAGTATATAATTATGTGGCTCCTCTTGTATCAAATGGGCAATTCCGTAAAGTCTGATTTACAGATTTGACACATCAGCAGGTTGTGTAGCCCTACCATTATACCTTAACTATTTCATTGTTATCTAGGCACGAGGCCAGGTAATAGGGGTATCAGACAAGCCATGGGGAAAGAAGTATTCAGGACCAAACCACCTGCCAACTAGAAACACATTATTTGAAAAAGTAACCACTTTGCGACCTTTGTAAGTACGGGGAATTTGGCTGATGGCAAATCAGGGAAAATCCTGACCAAAATCAGGGCAGATCCACTGCCCAGGTCACAGCAATAACATAAATTTAAATATTTAAATTTCAGGCCAAAATATTAAGAGCCCCCCCCCCCCTGCTAAAAGGACATCCGGTATGGACAGGTATAATTATATGAGTTATCAAACATATCCAAGAGTCAGTCTGGTAAAAATAAGAACTGCATGCTGCTGCCACTTGGCACATAGTTTTGTATGCTGCACTGCTGTAGCATTGCAGCTCCAAAGAAATAGTTCCAATTTCATGGCACATTCATTAAGTTTCTATTCAACATTGAGGTAAACCAGAGGATTATAGGACGTTTCACCGCTGGGACGTTTCACCGTCGGCAGTAGTGAGACGTTTCACTGCTGGTTTATAACAATGTTTGTCAAGTAATAATTGTCTTTTATAAGTCTGATAAGCCATAAAATAGGCAAAATTCAACAAAAACACGCAAAATATTGTCTGAGTTGCTACTCTATCTATGATCATCTATTTTTTTGTTACTTTGTAGCAAAAAGACGCAACATTTGTTGTGTTTCGATTCACAAGTTATAATGTAACTAAAAGCATACAAACTAACAACAAAACATAACTAAATGGACAATGTGATTACCAGAATAACGAAGGATAACAAAATTCACTAAAACAATCAACTAAGTCATCATTTCCAAGTACTTTAATAACCAAATAGTGAAATTAACTGGCGGTGAAACGTCTCACACTGCCGACGGTGAAACGTCCCAGTGGTGAAACGTCCTGCTACCAACCAGAGTAAGACTCGGCAATCACATTCACTAAGGAAGTAGACAAGGCCATCAGCATGCTCATAAACAACCCTGGTTTCTTCCAGACCAAATTTTATGAGTTCCTCACACTCAGTTTATGTGGACCACTCACTGGAGCAAGCGGAATTGCACACTTATCACGAGGTGGCAACACATGACAGCATTATGATTAGATTCTGCCGTGGCTGGAAAAAGCAGTGGCAATGAAACAGCGGTCAACTTGTAGACAGCCCAAGAGTCATTTTGAATCATGTTATTAGGATGGTCCACATTTCAATGGGAAAAATCAAATCTCCTAAAACCCCCAATTTGAAAGTGGAAATTGATGACAACATAAGTAAGAAAAAGGTTACTTGATCAAAATAATACTCCATAATAGCAAGATTTGCAAATTTCGATGATTTTGAGGTTTGTCGATGGGCAATCGCATGTTAAACTTCAACGGCTTTGTGCCACCTCTAAATATTAATTGATTTTCCTGAAATTTTTACACAATAACTTCTGTCCATATAAGATCAGAATGTAAGATTCAAATCAGAGAAATTCAGAAGAAAGTGTTTTTGGACCACCCTACATGTTATTTTTCAGTACAGTGGCTGGAGGAGTCAATGCAATGGCTGCTGTGTACCTCACAGACTTCATAGCTCCGGCTTACAGACACTTCAAGGGACAACCGCTCAGTGAACACACAGCAACAACCATAACTAGGATTTTAGGTAAGATGGTCGTAACAAGGGACTGTTTAGAACACAGGCATTATAATTTCTTACAAAAAGCTCACATTGCTAAACGTATCCTGTATACAATACATACAAGGTTGGCAACTCCCTCAAGACTCCTGGTTTGAGAATTCCTGCTGTAATGCTGTCTCAAGCAAGAGCATGGATTCTCCAACCAGGAGTTGCCAACCTTGTATATAAATTCAATAAGTGCAGTGACAAGCTTTTTTCTCCAAATGATTGTAATGCCTGTGGTTTAGAATATATGACATAAGGGGGGTGGGAGTTTTGTCAGAAGTTAGCATTAAATTTCATACCTCCCTCTTTAAAATTTTCATGCGGATTATTTATTGGTGCCCTCCGTAGGATTGATGCAGATTTTTAGTACCCCATGACATACAAAGCAATGCACAAGCATAATTATCGTTGAATAAATGCACACATTGGAATACACCCCAAAGACATGTAGCAAAAAATGTGTACCCCCTTTCAATCCAGCTCTTGCCCGGTCATCCGAACCATGTTGGACGGCTGTTTCAATCCTTCACCTCCTTTCCAAGTCCTCCTTCAGTCCTTATTTCTGAGTAATTAGCCTACCAAGTGCATGAATACAGGACGTAAAGCCCTAATCATCCATCATGTTCTCTGCAGCTATTATCTTTGGCTTGTTGACGGTGGGAATGGCATTCCTGTCAGAAGTTCTCGGAGACGTTGCAATCCAAATCTCGCTGAGTATTTTCGGAATGGTGGGAGCTCCACTCTGCGCTATTCTATCCCTTGGTATGTTCTTCCCTATGGCCAACAGCTGGGTAAGTATGAACCATGGAACATTGCAATAAACTTTAAAGGAGGCCTTGGACTGTCATCGAAACGGCCAAAATCGATGAATCGGAAAAGTTGTCTGAATTTACACTCTAAAAAAATTCTAACAAAATTGGTTTTTTAGATTCAAAATGGTTTTTTGAAAAACCAAATTTCAATGCAAAAAACCAACATGGATTTTTAAAAAAAATCCATTTTGGTTTTGCATTGAAATTTGGTTTTTCAAAAAACCATTTTGAATCTAAAAAACCAATTTTGTCCCCACATTTTTTAGAGTGTACATCGTATCAATACAATGAAGTTCAATGTATTTTTCAAGGCATTAGATATATTTCAAGAAATCCATAGAAATCAGGTCGCTTACATAAAGACGCACCAACATGTCTTCAGTACTCAACTGAAATCTGAGTTCAAAACTCATCCGAGAGACCGCTTTTTTCAAACGGTGGATCTGGGAGACACAAATTCAGAAATCTTGTGATTTTTTAACCAAAAACTCAAAAAAGTCGATCCATCATTTAAGTTTTCATCCAATATGGAATCGAAAAAAAATTTGTAAACTTCGATGAAATCCCAACTTCAAAGAACAGAAAATTATGATAAATTTATAATATGGTTTTGCCCAGCATATTATCTACAACAGTATGTTGTTTGTTTTTAAGGGAGCCTTGGCCGGCTTAAGCACTAGTCTGGGCCTCACCATGTGGATAGGAATAGCACCGATTGTTCTGGGGATGTCTGCGACAGAACATGAGAAGAACAACACATGTTTATTGGATGGTAATAGCACGATACCAACCCCTACGGACCCAGATCCTGTGTAGGTCCATTGAATTTATGATACAACCGACACAGATCGTGTGTTTGTCCATTAAATCTATGATGCAACTGACCCAGATCCTGTGTAGGTTCAATAAATTTATGATACAACCGACATAGATCCTGTGTAGGTCCATTAAATTTATGATACAACCGACACAGATCCTGTGTAGGTCCATTAAATTGATGATACAACCGGCACAGATCCTGTGAAGGTCCATTAAATTGATGATACAACCGGCACAGTTCCTGTGTAGGTCCATTAAATTGATGATACAACTGACACAGACACCGTGTAGGTCCATTAAATTTATGATACAACTGACACAGACACCGTGTAGGTCCATTAAATTTATGATACAACTGACACAGATCCTGTGTAGGTCCATTAAATTTATGATACAACCGACACAGATCCTGTGTAGGTCCATTAAATTTATGATACAACCGACACAGATCCTGTGTAGGTCCATTAAATTTATGATACAACAGACACAGATCCTGTGTAGGTCCATTAAATTTATGATACAACTGACACAGATCCTGTGTAGGTCCAATAAATTTATGATACAACCGACACAGATCCTGTGTAGGTCCATTAAATTTATGACGCAACAGACACAGATCCTGTGTAGGTCCAATAAATTTATGATACAACCGCCACAGATCCTGTGTAGGTCCATTAAATTTATGATACAACCGACACAGATCCTGTGAAGGTCCATTAAATTTATGATACAACCGACACAGATCCTGTGTAGGTCCATTAAATCTATGATACAACCGACACAGATCCTGTGTAGGTCCATTAAATTTATGATACAACCGACACAGATCCTGTGTAGGTCCATTAAATTTATGATACAACCGACACAGACAATGTATCCTGTGTAGGTCCATTAAATTTATGATACAACCGACACAGATCCTGTGTAGGTCCATTAAATTTATGATACAACCGACACAGATCCTGTGTAGGTCCATTAAATTTATGATACAACCGACACAGATCCTGTGTAGGTCCATTAAATTCATGATACAACCGACACAGATCCTGTGTAGGTCCATTAAATTTATGACACAACCGACACAGATCCTGTGTAGGTCCGTTAAATTCATGATACAACCGACACAGATCCTGTGTAGGTCCAATAAATTTATGATACAACCGACACAGATCCTGTGTTGGTCCATTAAATCTATGATGCAACTGACCCAGATCCTGTGTAGGTCCAATACATTTATGATACAACCGACACAGATCCTGTGTAGGTCCATTAAATTTATGATACAACCGACACAGATCCTGTGTAGGTCCAATAAATTTATGATACAACCGATACAGATCCTGTGTAGGTCCATTAAATTTCTGAGTCATTATGACCGTGATTGAAATGAAAATTTTTCATCGGGGCACCACTTGGCTAGCACGGCAGCAGCATGCCATTCCAATTTTTTACATGGGAAAGAATTCCGCCATCAAAGTGTACTTTTGTCTTATTGGGACTAGGAGACTGAAAAAGTGACCAGGATAACTGTATTTCACCACTGATCATTGGGGGAGCTATATGAGGGAAGAACTCCCCCATTTTTTAATCAAGGGAGCTCCAGTGCCCCCCCCCCCATTTCTGATTTATGATACAACTTTCTTCCCATTTAACCTTAGCATTTGAATAAGGATTGTAATTCCCAATTTTTGCTGCACTTTAACATTTTCCAAAGGGGCAGACAAAGTAAACACAACCATTGCCAATTGGTGAAGGGCTTGTATGTTCATCAAGTAGAAATGTATGGCACAATTTATGTTGCCACAACACTGTGTACCAACCAAGTGACCTAATTAAGGATTTTTTTGTTTACAGTTTGCTAATTCTCTTATATGGAGCAAACAACAAACTTTGCATTATAGCTAGTATGCTGTCTTATAGTACAAGTAGTGCATATAAAAATTTTGGAATCAATCAGTTACGTTTTGGGAAATTAGGAAGTTTTAGTAAATTTTACTGCATTTTTTACTAGAATCACCAAATCTTTTGATTGGTAAATATTTAAAGCTTGAAATTTTACATCAAGATGTCTGATACATAAAAAAATACAGCATACTGGCTATGTTATATTGTAATTACATTGGTTTCTTGTCTAAAATTTAAGATTTTATGATTAACTAGGTCGCTTCGCATAGAGCAAACAGTACACAGTGACAAGTGAATAGCAATAGAAATTTACCATTGTGCTTCATTCCAGAGAGTATTTGAAGATCTATGAACTTTCCTACATCTATTATGGATTGTTTGCCATAATTGTGGCTTTCACTGTTGGATTAGTCGTCAGTTTCGTAACAGGTAAGAATTTAATTGTCAGTCTGCCCAATAGTGCCTGTGATAAGAAGCTTACTCTCTAAGTGGACCGGGGAGGGTTGGTCTAGCGGTAGCGTGCTGGGCTGCCAATCATATATTTATATATACAAATATGTTTTAAAAGCATGGCCAGTTCAGCATTTTCTGATTTAAAAATCATTAAAGAGATAACATTTTTTTTGGAATCATCGGAACATAAATTATGAAATGGGAAACATTATCAGTGAAAGCAACAGTTATGACGTTTTGACCAATTTTCTTGAAAATATTATTAATTTTCTTTTCCTTCCCAATTAAACTTTGGAAGTAATTTGAAACCAAAACTGGTCAAAAGGTCATGTTCTGAAATCCTAGCTAGATCTGACAGTTTTCGAACACATGCTGTCTGATTTTCAGTATCACAGCTGCACAACTTCATCTCACTTCAGCTTACTATGATTTTGTTTAAATACTTTTCGGTTATTTTATTCATTAGATTCAGTGTAATTTCAGTTTAAACGAATGTTTTCCAGCTGACTTAATAGCTTTAAACAATTAAACCACCATCTCTTCATTCTCTTTATTCCCCAGGAGGTAACAAAGACCCAAAGAAGTTAGACCCGAGGCTCTACTACTTCTTCCAAGAAAATGTGTGTTGCTGTTTTCCACAGAATTGCAGAAATGGTTGTCGGTGTGGGGTGCCCTTGGATTATGAAGAGGTATTTAACAAGAAAAGTAACCTTAAAAAGGGTACTGTATCGATTTTATCATGAACCTGAAGGCATGTGGCGTGCAATTAAAGTTTTAATATCTAAAATGAGTAGGCATTTTTATGAAACAAATGTCTAAGCCTTCCTCCTTGTTTCATACATATCTTACTTAACCAGGAAGGTTGCAAACAAAATTATTTGAATCAAAATGGCGCATTTTGTTATTTTGTTAATTGCTATGCCCCCCCCCCCCTACAAAAAAACCCAAGATATGCCACTGGTCCATTTTGGCCACTGGGTTTTTAGCAATTGAAGTTATATCCTCACAGCCCAATGCGCCAACATGCTTATTTGCGAACTTAATACTGCAAGTAGAGCAAAATTAATAAGTGCAATGAATTCAGAGGAGTTTATTTGATATACGCAGGTTTTTAAATTTTGAAAATCGGACATGTATTAAGGTCTGTAGCCCAATTTGTATTTTTTGCCCTCTCAAAAATGTCTAGCTTCGCCACTGTATACACACTTTTTGATGACGTTTCACACGCTCAGGATATCGCCAGTTGATCTTCCTCACCGGGCGTTTTCGGAAAGGTTACACTAGTAACTCGGGTGACACGGGTGATGAGGATTTGTTTAAGAACACTCCAGACTCGACCCTCGTGTTTCCCGGAACCAGAACAGGAGAGCATCACTCGAGCAGGAACCAGTTTCTGTCACGTGGTACAACTCTCGAGACCCTAGTACTCCCCACATATCGGGGAGTAACAGGAAACACTAGACTCGAGAGATGACGTTGGCACTTCCAGGAAACACGAGGGTCGAGTTTTGTGTGTTCGGAAACAAACTCTCGTGACTCGTGTCACTCGAGTTACTCGTGTAACCTTTCCGAAAACGCCCCTTGATGAATCGATGTACTGTTAAGAATACTTATATATACGTTTTTTTATAGGTTGAGACATCGATACAAAAACTTAAAGGGAAATGATACAGTTCAGAACCAACCATAAAAAGTGAATGAAATTTTGTGATAAGCATGCTGAGACTATAAGGAATACAGGGAAAAAATCAAAATTGGGGGTCACCAGCACTTTTAAAGAACTACTGACACTTGAATGCACCCCAATTCGTCTTCGGAAATAACATTGAAAACATAGGGAAAATCATGTGTTTTTTTTAATCTGTGGGCTTATAAAATGAAAAATACCCATGAAAATGTGGTAAACATAGTAAGATTCAAGCTGAGGTATGAAATAGCTATGATATTAAAAAAAAAAGGGGGGGGCAGGGTCACCAGGGTCCTTTACAAACTACAGCTGGTAGTTAGCAGTGGGCGGGTCCATCGATGAGGGGGGGGGGCATCATGTCAAAAATTTCCGAAAGAAAGTTTAGAATCCAATTTTTCTTTTGGTGACAAACAGGGCAAATTTTATCAAATTTCATTAACACTAGGGGGCACTGTTGTGAACTGTATCATTTCCCTTTAATTGATTTTTCTCGCATCAACACTCTAAAAAATGTCGGGACAAAATTGGTTTTTTAGATTCAAAATGGTTTTTTGAAAAACCAAATTTCAATGCAAAACTAACATGGATTTTTGATAAATCCATGTTGGTTTTTGATAAATCCATGTTGGTTTTTAAAAAAATCCATGTTGGTTTTTTTCATTGAAATTTGGTTTTTCAAAAAAAACATTTTGAATCTAAAAATCCAATTTTGTCTGAAATTTTTTAGAGTGTATGAAGATTTCTTAACTTATTTCAGGATGACATTCCAATCACAGCAAAGGATATTAGAAAAATCTCACCAGATGGCATTGACATCGGCTACAAGCAGGGTCTGAAAAGCCAACCTTCTTCAGAAAGTTTACAAAAACCTCCATTAACACAAAATGGAACACATGAAAATCCTGCGTATACTTCAGACGACTTAAGTATAGAAGTCGCTTACGACCCAACCTATGAACAACTGACTTTTACAAAAGATAACTCGAGCAAAAATTTAGAAGAAAATGAAGATTATGATTCGACGTTAAGCACAGCTTTGTGATAATCATATCTCTTAAGAATGACTGTGATAAATTGAGGACAAAATGGTTTTTTGAAATACCAAAAGCAGGATGTTTGTTCAAGTTTCGTTTTTAGAGTGTAGTATTACATTGTAGTACTAATATGTATCATTCAATCCTTTTCATATAAAAAATTCATCATTTTTACCACAGATTTTTTGTCTACTATCCAAGGCAAGATTGCGTTACCAATAATATTGTTGGTATTTTCATCACAAAATTATTATTTATATTTGCAATATCAATAATATTTGCAATATAACACATTTCTTTTGAAATTAACTGATAATGTGATATTTGACTAATATGTTTTTAAAATAGTCTCTTATTGCTGTGGCACAATGGCAATACTCTTCCGACATATGGAAAACTCATGCCTTCGCTTTTCAGGATCAATGAATTTGTTATGAAAGGATTTTGAATATAATGCACCCATTTGTGATGCTCTACTATTTTTTTGTGATGCTCTACTATTTTTTGTGATGCTCTATTATTTTTTTTTCTGATGCTCTATTATTTTTTTTTCTGATGCTCTATTATTTTTAACATAATTGCAGGGTTTTGTCACTTCAAGTCAGCATCACATTACATTATCTTAAGAGCTCTTCGCAGATTAATCTTTTGAAGCTTTTTGATTAGCGGACCACAACAGTTTCTGAATGGACATTCAACTTGGCTTTAATATGCATGCCACTGACTTACGAAGTTGTAAATTACTTGTTTTTGTGACCAACTGTTTACTAGATTTGTAAGCATATGCCATATATCTATAAGTATGGCTGTCAAACTAACATATAACTGTCAATGACATGGCAAAGTCCATTTGGAAGTCAAAAAGTAAAAAGAGTGGGCCGCCAATCTGCAAAAAGCTCTAAAGATGTCTATCTTGTCTCGTGACTCAAAAATAAATACATTAAGATATTGTAGTTATAAGTTTATTTGTCGAAACAATTAAGACACATCTTTCAATCCATTTGAGAAACATATTTCATCAATTACGAAGAAAAAACAAAACAAAAAACATTGGAAGTCTTACATTTAAAAAATAGTTATAAACAAGCAATCAAGTAATGCAAAAAAAAAAACAGGCATGAAAATGTTGCAATCCCAAATCATTACAGCAATTTTTTTCTTTTTTTTAAAATAATCACAAAAATTATGAAAATGTGTTGGACTCCAGTGTTACATATTATCCTGAACAGTACCCCATGCTTATCGGGTACTGTCTTGAAACAGATCTAGGTTGGGCTCCGAAGAGGGAGGGACGGGCCACTGTCTATGACTGGCCCTTCTGGATTTTTGGACTAGAGCTGTTCAAGTGTTGTCCGAGATTACAGAGTCTGTGAAAAGATAGTTGTATCAATATTGTGACGATGAATGATTAAATGGAGTGAACAAGATGAAGAGTATTAAAAAACATGAGTTCGCAAAGCCAAATGTAGACTGTATGAGAGGATGTAAGATATTAATGGGTAAAGTTGGTCAACGGGGTCAGTATAGTTGGGTAGGAACGGGGGGTTCCCATGCACCCGAAAGATATATTTTTTTTACTTTGGTTTTCGGAATCCTCATTATGTGTAGAAAATATTTTTTTATGTTCCCATCGCCAATTATTGTCCCATGTCATCCGTACGGCGGCCATCTTGGATTAACGTCGAAATTGCAATCATTTTGACGAAAAATCACTAACTTCTAAACTACTTGTCACAAAAAGGCATATGATACCATTTTTTCAGAGTTAATCCACCTGGAGAGTTGATTAAAGAGGTCTATTTTGTGATTTGTTCAATTCTAAACATATGAAGGTGAATAATTAGGCAAAAATTGTGAATTTTTCACCAAAAAATCAACATTTTTTAAAATACAAATAAAGCCAATCTCTTCAGACACATTCTGATGGACAGATCACTACGAAAAGACTAGCTGTGCATAGATCTATGCAAGACGTTTAAAATGACACCAAAATGAATAGTTTACTATGAGTAGAAGCAATTCTAGGTCAAGATAACTGAATGGAAGCGATTCAGTAGACAGTAGCGTCGCTGACGGCACAGTTTTAAATCTCACCTGGACACCACTTCTGAAGTACTTGTCATTTATTGGCATATGATACCACTTTTTCAGGGTAAATCAATCTGGGAAGTTGATTAATGAAGTCCATTTTGTGATTTATTCAGTTCTAAGTGCATTAATGTAAAAATTTATTCAAAAATGGTAATTTTTGTTTTTGGTCTTAACCAACCGTGCAATTCAAGAAACATCGATTTCTGCAGGCACCGCAAATGGACAGCTGCACTTGAAAATGTTAGATGTATTTTGTATTCCATCCAAGACATTTAAAATGAAACTGAAATATATAGCATGCTATTTGTAGTATGGATTCTAGATCTGAATCTAAGTTGGTAAAGATCATCCATGGTAGCGCTGTCATCAGTTTTCCTGGCAGCCACACCCACGTCTGGAATTGTTGGTCTACATCAATGGTTGGACACATGTAAATAGAAATTTAGAGGATGTCTGGAAAACGTAATTTGAATTGGTCATGGAAACAGATATGCAAATTAATGGTAATTATTGAATTTGGTCTTGAACATGTAAGGAATTTACTTTCTTGATTTTGAGACAGCAGCCCGAATCGTTTTTGGAAAAGGAATGTCACAAAGGCCTATATACTGACGGCACAGTTTTAAATCTCACCTGGACGCCACTTCTGAAGTACTTTTCATTTATTGGCATATGATAGGCCTACCACTCTTCCAGGGTAAAACAGTCTGGGAAGTTGATTAATGAACCCCATTTTGTGATTTATTCAGTCCTATGTGCATAAATGTAAAAAAATTTACAAAAATGGTAATCTCTAACTTCACTCATGGCCCCACAGCTTTATTGTCACTCGTCTAAGAGAGTGACAATGCTTACCTGTGCGTATATTTTCTCGAACAAGCTTTCATATTTCTTCACAGCCAAGATTTAAAACTTGGCACCATTGCCATACCTCCTAATACCCACAGTCCCTTGCGCTTAACCTTCCTCTTGCTTCTCGGCTGTTCAGCGTGTGGGACTTGTGCTGGACAGCCGATTGAATGAATTTGACATTTGCGTGGGTTTTTGAGTAATTCTAGACATTGTAGTGGCTCTAATTCTTTAATATTGCGCTAATTGGTGCCAGCGCAACCTGCTTCCTGTTACATGAAACCTTCCTTCTGTGGATTCCTTGCTGCCTTGTTTGCTGGGTTGGGGGGGACTCTGGCCTTGGGACTTGACTCTGCAAGACTCCGGGTCCTATGGCTTGCAGGTTACTTTGTGGTCATCACCATTCTTCATCTCGGGTCCTGCCTGGCTAGCCAGGGCCCCATGCTGCTTTGGCTCTGTCTGCCTTCCAAGACATTGACTCACCTTGGAGGAGGTTAGGGGAGATCCCTATCCTGGGTTTTTCCCTATCCTTGGCCCTGCTGTTTGAATCTGCTCTGGGCTGCCCCTGCCACTGTTCTGTCGCTACTCATTGCCCAATTTTGCTTCCTGGTTGGCTGGAATCCTCCATCCGTCAGCAGGCTAGGAGTCCCCCCACCCTCATGGTCCAATGTGGCTTTGGGGACATCCATTCAACCACGACTTTGACTGTTCTGCTTGGCTCTTGCTTTGGGCATCATTGCTCAGGGTGTCGAGGGGCCCCTGGTGTCACCTCATGAGGTGGGCTTCGGCAGCTGCAAGGATTTTCAAGTTCAGGTCCTCTCTCTTGACAAGGCTCATCTTGTGGAGCCTCTCTTCTTTCTTTGCCAGGCTGTTCGGCCCTTTTGCTCCTCCTGAAGTTGCGGCTGCTCCACGTGTCACCCTCCCACCCTAGACTCATCATGGTCACCGCTGGGGACTTTGGTCTCCTTCCTGTGAAGCTGGCCCTCTTCCATGAACTTCTCTTGCTGCCCTCATATCCCTCCTTGTCTTTAGTCGAGGCTGTCCTAGCATCCTGGCTGGTCCTCAAATTTCCAAGCTAGCCCTGGCATGTCTTGTCCTTGTCCTAGTCTCCTCATATGACTGGGTTGCCAGTGGTGGCTTTACCCTGTGCATGGTCTTTTGCGTGCCACTGGGGCATTGTGTGAGGGCCCCTCGCTGGCTGCCTGGTCATCTGGCTGCCTCTTTCTTGGCTGCTTCTTCATCTACCCGCGGTTTCTCAGTCATCTTACATATCTGTTGAGTGTTGGGCTACTGTCTTCTGACTCGATTGCTTCTGTTGTGGGTTGTCAAGGCTCCTCCTGATGTCTCCCTGTCTCAACATCTTACTTTTCTGTCCCTCTGGGGTTTGTTTACTGCATTTGGTAGGTTCTCCGGTAGGTTCTCCAACCCTCACAACCTTGGCCTGGACTCCTGCCTGGGCAAGTACTCTCCCTTGCCCTTCAGCCCATTCTCCCCCAGCATTGGACCTGAGCTTCGTGCTTTTTTCCAGCCTCCCACACCCTTAAGCTTCTCCGGAGCAGCCTTCCCTTGGCAAGTGGAGCCCTGGACCTAGCCTTCACTCTGGCAGTGCTCTCCCGGGTGATAGTTAGGGTAGCCTGGTGGCCTTTGTTTGGCTTGTTCCTCACTTGGCCCTTCTGCATTGTGACTTTGCCTCGAAATCCTCCCCCTCCCCTATATGTGACCTATCATGCAATACCTCTCCTTAGTCCATCTAAGGTTCTCCCATGGCCCGAGTCAGATGGTGCCCCTAGATGCTGGCCCTCCTGGCGGCATGACCAGCTGGTCTCCGTGTCTCACAGAGGCTCCCCGATGGCCTGCGAGGTGTTGGCCCTGATGGCTGGCATGCTCAGCTGCTGAATGTCTCCTTTACTTAAGCCCTGTCTGTTTTTCCCTTGCCAGGGTAGGGAGATTTCTTCTGACGCTGTAGACTTGCCCTGGGTGGGGCCTCTTTTGACCTGTTGTCTCTTAATCCACTCCTCTCCTTCTTGGACTCTTCATTTCCCTGCTTGTCCATGGCCACTGTTGCTGCGAGTGTGCCAGCGCCCTTCGTCTGGTGGGGCCGCCTCACTGGCAGCAGGGATCTCTTGGAGTCTCCTTGGTGCACTGGAGTTGGTCTCAGACTATCCTTCCAGAATGCCCTGCCTCTTCCGTTCTGGGGCTGGTCTCTCTGACGGTTGTTCTGAGGGTGGTTGTTCTGCTCTCAATGGTCAGTTGCCTCTTCGCCCACCATGGGACTAACACTGGTGGCCCTTGTGCCACTCCTGGGTGCCTTCTGTGATAGTCCTTGGTACCTCTGTTTCGTTGTGGTACATGACATCTCCTCTTCTTGAGTGTGGCACTTTCCTGGTGTGTGACCTTGACCTTTCTGGCCAGGACCGCCGACAGGTCTGTTTGGTTGTCCAAATTCCTCTTTCCTCAGACTTCCCTGTGGTCACTCTGCCCCAGTGGATTGCATACCTGCTTCCTGTGAGGACATCCTAGGCCACCCGTCCCAGCCAATTTATGGACTCTCGGAATTTTCTTCCCTGAGGGACCCAAAAAGGAACATCCACTGATAAGGCACTGGGGTGGATTCCCAATGGCCAGCACATCATATCTCAGAGGTGACACCAGGGTGGAATGGCCAAAGCAAACTGAGTGAAGAAGCCCGAAACAGATGCAAACCCATACGTCATGACCAAGCCCGAAAGCCCCAGAAGGGAGGTGTACTGCAAGCATTTCTGGAGGCTGGACCCCAGAGGGATGCTCCTCCCTCAACTTCTCGAGCCCAGGGCACAACCAGGCATGAGCAAGCAGGAGGCGGGAGACCAGGGGCCCTGGTGTGCCACCTCTTGCTATCACCCAGAAGTGCCCAAGCATGGACTGGACGCCTAGCTGATGAGTGACTGACTACAAAGTATGCATAGGGCAGCAGGATATCGAAGACTGGAACATGACTGCTACCCCAGACTGCGGGCCTCCAACACTGGGAGGGGAGGAGAGCACCCAGGGTCCTATAGACGCGCTGCAGAGGACGGAACTAGTGCAGGTTTGGCCATGGTCGTCCTAGCCCTGTCGTCCGGGTCCTGGCCTCATCCTCTGTTCGTCTTCGGCCTAGTTCAGGCTCCCTAGTCCCTACCAACATGCAGGCTTGGTTGGTTCTTGCCTCACCCTGTTTCCAGTCCCTGTCAGCGGCACTGAAACAGGCCTACCGGCTGTCACCGTCTCCTAGTAAATTTAATGAATTGAGGAAGTCTTAAGCAAAAGATTGGTACCAAATCCAGATATAGGTAACCAATACAGGTAAGTTGGCTGTTTCAAGATGTCTGACTCAAGGAATCTTATCATGGGGGACAATTTTCAGATTTAGTGCCTTCATAAGAAATCAACAAAATTGATGTTGACTTCATAATTGACCTACTGCTGTTACAGCTGAAGTGAGTGAGTGAGTGAGTTTGTGTTTTACGCCCCATCAGCACCAGTGTGGGCTATTTAGAGGCAACATTGGTAAGATAGATTATCTTGGAACTAATTTCTCATAATTTGTAGAAGTAGTCGTTATCTCTGAGGAACTGTGTTATACTGGACGCTGAATTTTCTAAGAATAAGTGTTTAAGATTATCTGATTGAAAAGTTCGGTGATGTAGGTTGTTATTACATTCTATCAAGGTATGTTTGATCGAAAGTGGTACTTGGCACCCTTCGCATATTGGTGCTGCGTCATTGTTTAATAAGTGTGAGTGCGTTAATCTGCTGTGACCTATAAGACATCTATGTATTACGATTTGCTCTCTGCGTGAGTGCACATCTATTTTTATATCTTTCATGACATGTGGTAGTATTCCGCGTAGCTTATTTCGTTGGCAAGCATTCCATCGTACTTGCCAACTATACTTGGTAAAGTCATTGATATGCTTTCTAAAATCCGTATAAGGGACAACATAGTCCGTTAAGTTTTTACTTAAGGCTCTCTTCGCATGAAGATCAGCCATCTCATTTCCCTTGATATCAACATGACTTGGAATCCAACATAATATAATCTCCTTGTTTTCTTTCATTGCTGCTAAGGTAAAAAGAATGTCTAATACAAGAGGGGTTTCCACCTGCTTGTTGGCTATTGCCTGCAATGCAGACTTTGAGTCAGAGCAAATTACAAAATTGTTAGTTTCCGAGTTGACGGCCATTTCTACCGCCTTGTATATAGCTGTCAGTTCCGCTGTGAATATCGAGCACACATCAGGTATACGTTCATTACAGTAACTTGTCTTTGCGGAGGTGACTGCGTAACCAGTCAGAAGTCCATCTTTGGACCCATCCGTGTAAAGAAACTTGTGTGATGGATACCGGGATTTTATTATGAGGAATTTACTCTGGTATTCCAGGGGACTTGTAGAAGATTTTCTAAGACTTGTCAGGTCTAGAATACAAATTGGTGAAGGAAGGGTCCACGGAGATATGGATGGAACCTGCACTTCAGCAACTATGCAGTTGTCTTTGTTTATTATGTCATAGTAAGGTTTCATTCTAAGCCCTAGGGGTTTTATAACACTTTGTTTAGTCATATAAATTTGTTGGTACTTTGGCTGAAATACCGGGTAAAAAGCCGGATTTGTTGGACATGCTGCCAGTTTTACAAAATATTGCAGCGAAAGTTTTATTCGCCGTAGTGACAATGGTGGCTCTTTCGCAAGGACATATAGACTCTCGATTGGCGATGTTCTAAATGCCCCAAGACACAGGCGAATGCCGAGATGGTGTACTGTATTTAAACATCGGAGGTAAGACGGTCTTGCTGATCCATATACAATACTCCCGTAATCGAGACGTGATCGGGTTATAGCCCTATATAGTCGTAGCAATACAGTGGTGTCTCCACCCCAGCTGAGCTTACTGACCACTTTGAGAAGATTAAGAGATTTTAAACCTTTAGCTTTAAGTTCATTGATATGTGGAATAAAGGAGAATTTAGAATCCAGTAAAACTCCTAAGAATTTGTACTGGTTTACTACTTTGATTTTCGAATTTTCTAACATTAAGATTGGATCCGGCTGAAAGCTTCTGGGAGGATAGAAGTGCATACATACCGTTTTATTTTTGGAGAATTTAAAACCATTCTCGTATGACCATTTTTGCAAGCTGTTTAGGTTAAGTTGTAATTGTCGTTCGACACTTGTCATTTTTGTTGACTTAAAAGCAATGAGGAAATCATCTACATATAAAGAACACTTGATATTCTCCTTGATATGTCGGACTATGTTGTTAATCTTAATATTAAAACATGTCGGAGAGAGAATACTTCCTTGAGGAACTCCCATTTCTTGGTTGAAATTGTTGGATAGTGTGCTTCCAATTCTGACTTGGAAGTTACGATCTTGAAGGAATGAATTTATAAATTGAGGAAGCCTTCCCCGTAGACCCATTTCATGAATGTCCTTCATAATTCCAAATTTCCAAGTGGTGTCATAAGCTTTTTCTAAGTCGAAAAATACTGCAACTACATGTTCTTTCTTAATGAAGGCATCTCTTATGTAGGTTTCGAATGATACTAAATGGTCCAAGGTACTTCTTTTGGACCTGAAACCACACTGATATTCTGTTATGGCTTCAGTTGATTCCAAATACCATACTAGTCTATTGTTGACCATCCTTTCCATGGTCTTACAAAGACAACTGGCAAGTGCAATCGGACGATAGTTAAGCGGATCACTGTCATCTTTGTTAGGTTTTGGGATTGGTATTACTATCGCTTTCTTCCACAGCGTTGGGAATGTACCAAAGTCCCATATTCTATTATAAATCTGAAGCATAATTTTAAGGCTTGTTTCCGGTAGATGCTTTAGTAGTTGATAATGAACTTCATCTGCTCCAGTAGCAGAGTCTTTAGCCTTATTTAATGCCGCTATGAGCTCTTCCATGGAGAAAGGTATGTTATATGCTTCAGAGTTATCAGACTGGAAATTTAAATTTTGTCGCTCGGCCCTCTCTTTAAATTGTTGGAATTCTTGGGTGTAATTGTTCGATGAGGAATTAAATGCGAATTGGTCACCTATTCTATTTGCAATTTCCTCAGTTGTGGTTATCTCCTCTTCGTCGATGACAAGATGTTGAATATGTGTGGATGTATCTCTACCCTGTATCTTCTTTATCATTTTCCATACTTTGGAGCTGGGTGTACGGGTATTAAGTTTAGAGACATAGTTTTGCCAGGTAGCCCTTTTCTTTTGTCTTATTATCCTTCTCGCTCTTGCTCTGAAGATTTTAAATTGATTTAGATTTTCTGGTGTTGGGCGAGATTTAAAGGCCCGTAATGCTTTTTTGCGGGCTTTGATAGCCTCTTTGACCTCTGTGTCAAACCAAGGTTTAGGGCTATGGTGAGGATTGGCTTGAGATTTCGGTATCGCTTTATTTGCTATGTCTATAATATCTTTTGTGAAATTGTCTACAGGGGAATCGGAATCTGCATATTTCTGTTGGGTAATATTTTTGTTGCAGAGTTCTGAGAAGAGATTCCAGTCTGCTTTATTGAATTTCCACCTTGATAAACCGGAGTTAGGCCCAACATCTAACGATTTCAATAGAATAGGGAAATGATCACTTCCATGTGTATCCTCTAGTACTTTCCATTGAAAATCTAAAAATAAATTTGGATCACATATGCTGAGGTCAATAGCTGAGTACTTGCCGTGTCCTGAATGGAGGAAAGTATTTGATCCATCATTGAAGATACAGAGGTTATTATCATTTATAAAATCTTCAATAAGTTCGCCTCTGTTGTTAAGGTCAGTACTGCCCCATAAAGGACTATGACCATTAAAATCCCCAAGAATAATTGAGGGAGCAGGTAGTTGTTGGTATAAATTATTGAGGTCTTCTCTTGTCACTCTCGTACTTGGGGACAAGTAAAGAGAGCATAAAGTAATCGTTTTACGTAATGTAATGCGAATGGCAGTTGCCTGTAAGGCGGTAGTTAGATTTAGGTGTGTATGGATTATACCATGTTTAACCAGAATGGTTGAACCACCTATTGCCCTGTCATGTACAATTTCTCCGTAAGCATTATACATGTGGAAGTTTCTTAGGGTAATTTTGTCTGAGGGTTTTAAAAAGGTCTCTTGGAGACATAAGATGTTCACTTTATGCTCAGATGTTATTATTTTTAGCTCGTCATAATTTGCTCTTATACCTCGACAATTCCACTGAATGATGTTGTCCATGGAATAGTGTTGCTCTGTCATAAATTTGTTAGTTATTTTTTGGGGGTTTTAAAGTTAAACACCAGAGGATCACGATTCAGAGTGATATTGGTGTTTGACCTTCCCCCTGTAGATGTGTTAGGTGGACCAGAACCTGGTGGTTGTATTTGGTTTGTTCTCCTTAAGTCAGGAGTCTTATTTTGGTGTTGTGTTTGACCTTTCGTGGTTGTTTGTGGAAGTTTGTTCTGTGTCGGGTTTTTAGTTTTGTCTGGTTGACCTCCCTGACCCTGCTTTCCATCTGTACAAGCAGGGGATGGGGTCTGAGTGGGTGGGTTAGTGTTATTTTGCTTGTCATGAACTACCTCAGGTATAGAGGAATGGACATGATGATCCATGTCTTCCTCTCCCTCGGTCGATTGCGAGTCAACGGTTTCAAAAGTTTCATCGAGTTCTGACTCGATCACCTCTGTCGCTGGGACCTTCGCTGGTGTTCTTTCATCGGAACATTTGTTGTCCGACTTCCTTTTTGTTGATTTAATCTGCGTGTCTTTTGATTGTGTTTTCTCTGTCTGGTCTTGTTTTTGTTCTACATCTGTGATCCTGTATGAGGATTTACATTGTCTCTACCAGCGATCTGGGCATAGCTACTGGCCCCAAACTGTGACTGTGCCATTCTACGCGCTTCAGGAAATGAGACATTGGTGGTAGCCTTGATCTCAAGGACTTTTTTCTCAAAAGTCCATTTGGGACATGACTTATTGAAAGATGGGTGGTTTCCCCTACAATTCACACATTTTGGTGGAAGATCACACGGCGCATCCATCGTATGGGCGTGATCCGTACCTCCACAGGTGGCACATACCTCCACTCGGCTTTTGCACGTCTTGGTAATGTGACCAAATTTCTGGCATCGGAAGCAGCGTCGTGGATTTTGAATATAGGGGCGCACCCTACAGAATTCAAAACCGATTTCCACGGCATCCGGTAGTCGGTTTCCTTTAAAGGTGAGAGAAAGGGTCTCTACTACTGAGCCGTCCTTTGTCGTTCTGTGAGACATCCCGTAAATGGACACAACCGGAATTTTGCGAAACTCGAACCAGTCGAGTAGCTCTGCATTGGTGTTCTCGTGGCTATCATACGAATAGACCACTCCTCGGATTGTGTTTAACTTTTCATGTGGGGCCACTTCCACCTTCGCAATATGCAATTGTTCCATGTCTAGAAGTTTTTGTGATTGTTCTCTGTCCCTACATTTAATCAAGAGAGAATCAGGGAAGCGTCTCACATCCTCTGGTTTACCAATTGTCTGAAGAAGGGCTTTCGCCCGTGTCGTTGAGGACATCTGTCGGAATGCCTCGTCCTTTCCTTTTATAACTATAAACCTTGGCCAGGGGTCAGTCTCACAGTCAAAAACTCCTGCCTGAGACAGGGAGTGGTTAAAAAAATCCATACAGTTTTCAATTCTTCATCCTTCATGGTCCCCACCCACCACGGAGTCCAACAAGGGGAGACCAACATAAGTAGGGCAGCGCCCAGTACCCTAGTCCCAGGGATACATGAAGGATATACTCTCGAAAGGCTAGGCCTGCAACATAGCCTCAATCATGATAACATTAACCATGGCAGGCAAATATCCGGTTTCTACCCTTCCTTGATTGACCCATCAGCCATGGCCGGATAGGACCGAAGTCCTAATGGCGACATGACAAGCCGATTGACTGGACCGGGTCAATCCAGCCTCCCGTCTGGGAGAAATCCAGGCCAAAGTAGTGTATTGTATGGGAGGGACCAACTTAGTCCCACCCAACTCAACTACCAGGATCCCTTCATCCTCCAACACGGGTCGCAACCCACGGCAAACAGGTTGCCCCTTTTCCGTCGAGGAGACGTGTGCAAGCGCACTGTCTCGTGTTGGCCACTAAGGATACAGGATTTCACCTATAGTGTTACCACCCACCGCCACGAGGAGGCCCGAGACCTGCGGGGGCTGTTACAGCTGAAAGATCTACATGCCCGATTTGCAAATCGGGCTGCTTTTTGCATGCCAGAAACTAAAATAGGTCTTTGTCACAATATCTACTCCCCTCACCATGCTTTGCCAATATCCCTAACGAAATATCCAAAAAGTGCAACCAAGCCACATTTTCTACTGAACTTTTCCAAAAGTTCTAATGTGCTATGTTAGAAACTTTGTCATAGTATATTGACAGCCGTCTCTTCTACATCAAATAGTGACCAAATAGTGTCTCATGGTTAGGAACTATTTGGACACTATTTGTTAGAACTTTGGGCTGTCATGCACTGCCATCTCTTCTACAACAAAAGAGGACACTTCAATGTAAATGAAGTGCAGCATGTATCCAGGGCCTCTGAAGTTGAAGCCCCCTCTGCTGGATATTTTGGAACAAAATAGGACCCGAAGAATAATTGGCAGCTGCCAAAGCTCCATACGGTCTGCCAAAGCTCCATACGGTCAGCCAAAGCTTAAGATGGAATATCATCTGATGAAATAGGGTCTGATGAAATATCCAAATAGCGTCTTGGGGGATATTTGACCTTTTCAAGTATCCTCATAGTGCTTTTTGGAAAATCCAAAGTCTTTTGAAAAGCACTTTTTGTAGATCTTTCAGCTGTAACACCTGCTCCACAAAAAATAAGCCGTTTCTGGACTTCCACCTGGCCAAACATTACACTCCTCCATTACCTGCAACCCTGACTGCCTTCGTGGAGCAATTCTGATCTTCCAAGTTTAGTTTTGTATAATGTTTATAGGCCTTTGTGACATTCCTTTTCCGAAAACGATTCAGGCTGCTGTCTCAAAATCAAGAAAGTAAATTCCTTACTTGTTCAAGACCAAATTCAATAATTACCATTAATTTGCATATCTGATTTCCATGACCAATTCAAATTACGTTTTCCAGACATCCTCTAAATTTCTATTTACATGTGTCCAACCATTGATGTAGACCAACAATTCCAGACGTGGGTGTGGCTGCCAGGAAAACTGATGACAGCGCCACCATGGATGATCTTTACCAACTTAGATTCAGATCTAGAATCCATACTACAAATAGCATGCTATATATTTCAGTTTCATTTTAAATGTCTTGGATGGAATACAAATACATCTAACATTTTCAAGTGCAGCTGTCCATTTGCGGTGCCTGCAGAAATCGATGTTTCTTGAATTGCACGGTTGGTTAAGACCAAAAACAAAAATTACCATTTTTGAATAATTTTTTACATTAATGCACTTAGAACTGAATAAATCACAAAATGGACTTCATTAATCAACTTCCCAGATTGATTTACCCTGAAAAAGTGGTATCATATGCCAATAAATGACAAGTACTTCAGAAGTGGCGTCCAGGTGAGATTTAAAACTGTGCCGTCAGCGACGCTACTGAATCGCCTCCATTCAGTTATCTTGACCTAGAATTGCTTCTACTCATAGTAAACTATTCATTTTGGTGTCATTTTAAACGTATTGCATAGATCTATGCACAGCTAGTCTTTTCTTAGTGATCTGTCCATCAGAATGTGTCTGAAGAGATTGGCTTTATTTGTATTTTAAAAAACGTTGATTTTTTGGTGAAAAATTCACCATTTTTGCCTAATTATTCACCTTTATATGTTTAGAATTGAACAAATCACAAAATAGACCTCTTTAATCAACTCTCCAGGTGGATTAACTCTGAAAAAATGGTATCATATGCCTATTTGTGACAAGTAGTTTAGAAGTTAGTGATTTTTCATCAAAATGATGGAAATTTCGACGTTAATCCAAGATGGCCGCCATACGGATGACATGGGACAATAATTGGCGATGGGAACATAAAAAAATATTTTCTACACATTATGAGGATTCCGAAAACCAAAGTTAAAAAAATATATCTTTCGGGTGCATGGGAACCCCCCGTTCCTACTAGACTAGTATGAGGATTATCTGGGTGGGGGGGGGGTATCTGAGAAGATGATTGGTGAGTGACAGAAGGTTATGTAACGCTGCTTGAACTCGACTGGCTGCAATGGTTTCACTGTTTTCTGAGTCTGTGGGGATCATATCTCCGAAGAGTGTGCAAGTAAGAGGGCATTCCAGTATGTAATGGAGAAGGGGTTCATTCGTCGGTCTGTCACAATATGAACAGTCTTTGTAATGTCTTTGCGCTATCTCCCACTTGGATCTGTAACCAAGGCGTAAACGAAAAACAGCAGCTTCTATCCTCCTTTGTATGAATTTGAACGAGAAGTGACGTTTGTCTGAGGTAGCAGTGCGACGCCAGTTGAGCCTTCTGGAGATGGGCAATGATCTGGAGTTTAAATCTTTCCACTGTCGATATATCCTGGTGGTGATTTGATACTTCAGGTGAGATTTGGAGGGTTGGGTGTGAACTTGTACATCGTCTTTGAGTGTAGCCTGAAGAGCAAGGTGATCAGCTAATTCGTTGTGAGGAATTCCGACATGGCTGGGAATCCAATGTAAGGTGACTTGGATACCGCGATCTTCGATGTTCTGTAATTGTTGGCGAATTGTAGACATGAGCTCCCTGTTGTCTGAAGGTACATGACCCTTTATGGCCTGAATGGCTGAAAGGGAGTCAGTGTGAATGATGGTTGTATTGAAATTAGCTTGAACAATGGTCGCTACAGCAGTACAAATGCCCAAGAGTTCTGTTTGTAAAGTTGTGGTGTGGTCAGATGCTCGGATTGATATATCTCTGTTGACCTGATGAGCTCCCGGTTGACTTGTTCGAATAACTATTCCTCTCCATTTGTAGTTCTGAATTTATGTCCAGGTGGCATCGCAAAGCAATGGCTGCTCTATTGGAATCTGTTGTTGACCAAGCCAAGGAGTCTGACTTAATGAGTGCGAATGTCAAATGATACAGATTGGTGGATTATAATGTGTTGACAACTAGATTATTATTAACTGTTGGTCACAGGATTTCATTTATTTTGCAAACAAACCAGAAAATATGTCATCTGGTGGGCTTCCCCAAAGACAAAAATGGCCCAGCTGCATTATGGTTGTTATTACAGATTTCGTATAGGTGTGCCATGTTCTTTTCAACTGCCACAGTGCTCTTGTAATGTCAGTATCAGCATAATGATTTCACAGTTGGTATATTTCGCAGTTTCATGTGTGTCACTTGGAACCCATACTGATCACACCATTACAAATCCACAATAAGCTGTTAGATTGTTGCTCAACATTGATTATTCAGTTTGATGTTTTGAATAAATCCAAAATAGTGGACCAGCCAAAGTCCAAAAAAGCCTCTAGAAAAATTTTTTCCGGCATTTCTTGTTAATACTTGGCAACCATGGTAGAAGTGGGCTATGGGGGAAGGGATTAAAGGTAGGGGTGGATGCCGGCGTCAATTTTTAATTTTAAGGTCAATTAGGGGTCGTTAAAGGTCATTAAGGCAAAATTACTGAAAATTCATGTTTTTTCTCTTTCAGTAGTGTTAATGTTGCCCATGGTACACAGAATAGCTTCAAAAGGATCAGAGGGATTGGGCTTTCACACTTGTGACCATATCAGTACCCATTAAATCATTAATTAGGCAATAATTACTGTTTTGCAATTAGCAAAGGTCGTGAAGCAGTCCATGTACCACGAGGAAGAAAAAATCACTGAAATTTAATCAGTTACTTGGTTCAGGCACTACAATGTATTTGTATGTGATCTTATCTCTTTTTGCCATAGTTTTTATGAAAATTACAAGATTTATATGCACTACAATATATTGGTTCCCCATGCGTACAAGCTAAGAAGACGATCAACAATTGATATGGCTGTTCAACTACTATGTTCACAGTCTTAATGATTCATTGTTCAATGGGACTGTTATACACATTTTTCTGATGGAATTATATCATGTTAATTTTGACATCATTATCCTTAGCAATTCAAATTTATTGTCCTGCCAGCATCATTAATATTCACATTGAGAAAATGGAAAAATCAATTTGTTCTCATCTTGCCAATCTAGAGATCACATGACAATCACGAGATAACTCATTCCTAACCAACCAAAAAATGTGTGGATGGATAGCCATTGAAGTCAGTTTTCATTTGACACCTTAGTTTCCTTGTTACTACAACTTACAGCCCTCTAAAAGCTAAATAAATGTTATTGTCAGTGTCGAAAATCTCCTCGGAAACACCAAATTCCCCCATGTATTTTCAATTCCGCCTGTCCTAATCACCATATAACTCATTCCTAACCCATCAAAATGGATATGGATAATAGGGTGCATCGTCTGCCCCTATATCTTCGAAACATCATGCACTTTTGCATGATTGTACCCTTGTATCATAAAAGAAGCCCTGCAAAATTTTAGGAAAAAATTCTAATGAAAAAGGGTGGCACAACAGCCTTGAAATTTCAGTATTAGGTCATATTTTAGCGATTCGCGTTTATAAATAATATTGTCAATTTTAAATGAAATGAATTTTGAATGGCACAGTTAGATTCCTTAGAAAGAGAGCTTTGATTTGAATACCAACATCAATAGTTTCCATTCAGTAGAAGTCAAAATTGATTACAAAAAGTAGATATAACGCTCATACTAGTAAACTACATATATTTGGACAACTCAGAATACTGAAAATACATGACCTATGTGCAACTGCATGACTTGAAATTTTGCTACAATTATGAAAACAATAACTTGCCTGAATATTTTCTTTCTGAAATGTTACAAAGAAATACTCGTATTCACAATATCAGTGCAAGAAACCAACAATATCGTCTGCCTGCTGTGAGCCACGAATATGCAAGGAATAGCATTTCATATAAATTTCCAAAAACTTTTAATGAAATGAGTGAGAATTTTAGGAGTAAAATATACAGTCATAGTTTGAATGGTTTTAAAAATTACATTAAGCAAATTTTCCTTAATGCTTATAATGTTGAATGTGAAGTCGAAAATTGTTACATTTGCAATAGAGTAGGTTAGCTGGTGTTAGTTGTTTCAGTACTTAGCATATTATAAATATAAGTATAAACTTGAAATTATTTCTTCCGTACTAAATATCTAGATACATAAAGAAGAACAAAAAACAAGATTACCACTGTGATATGTCCTTCCTGATGGCTGTAGGAATTTACTTATTTTTTTTAGTGTATTAAAATTATAGAACCATCTGGTTGACCCCTGGGTAGCGATACTGGCAGTATCATAAAGGGGTCAACCATCATAAAGCAGCATATTACGACATGATGATATTGATTAGAACCATTTGTACTTTTGATGCTTTATGTGAATAAAATGTCTGAATCTGAATCTGAATCTTTATTCATTTTCCACCCAGAAACACTGTACACAGACGCGCAATCTTAATTTTTATTTAGAACTATATTCGTATGTGCACAGCCGCTTATATCAATAGTGGTCCGCATCCATCTTTCCAACTTTGTATGATGCATGGATTTTGTGTATAACTGCTATCAGTTTTAGCACTTTTACAAAAAAACAAATTCATTCACTCTCACATTCATTTTTTGGTCTGAGAGGTTATCATGTGCTGCTTTGTCTTTGCAAAAATAATATTTTTTTGCTTGGGGGCATCCTTATCACTGATTTCCAATAATGTTTATTTGATGATCGAATTCTTAGCCTCCTTGTCTGGCCTTTTCCCAAATTTTTGGGGAGTAATTACCTCCCCCCCCCCATCTCTCGTCCTCTAGTATGCCCATGCAACACCGCCACATTCACTTCCAAAAAATCTCCCCATCATCCCCATTCCAGTCATCAATTCTGAACAGTTTCTTTGGCGCAGATCTCACTTAAAAGGCTGAAAAGTCACAAGGTGCTGCCCTCAAGGAGAAATTTAACAACAGGACCACCATGAATGTCCATGATGGATCAAGCAAGTGGCTCAAACATATCAGTTTCACCTGCTCCAACTGAATCAAACAACCATACCAATGAATGCAGATTAATCAATTGTTATTCACACTTAGACAGCCCATAAGCCCGACTTGTTGGTAGCAGTTGGAATCAACACTCAAGCTTGGAGTACCAATAGTGATGTCAGTATTGCCATACTGACATCATCTGAGCATATATTCACATGGAACATGGCACACTTATACGAAATCTGTAATAACATGTTGCAATCCCCCAATCTGTATGATAACAACACTTTTTGTTGAACTGCTGTTTTGAGAACATAATCAACAGCTGACCCAAACAATCAAACATTCAACAAACACACTCATTAAGTCAGACTCCTTGGCTTGGTCAACAACAACAATCACCTTGTTGAAAGGCAAAGGGGATTCCATCAGAGTTCCTATTGCTTGGAGACACCACCTGTACAGAAATTCAGAACTACAAATGGAGACAGACCTATTGTATTCTGAGTTTGAGGGAATATGTAATTTATCTGAGGTGTTAGCACTTTGGATCTTACCTGAACAGGGAAGGTTTTAAAGAAGATCATTCATTACAAGGGCAATAAAATTCACTGTGGCAAACAAGTTGCTGGAAGGATGATTGGAGCTTTATGTCCTGTATTTATGCACTTGCTAGGCTAATTAGGACAAGAGGACCTGGAGGAGGACACGGCAATGACGCAAAGGATTAATTGAAACAGCCATCCAATATAGGCCCAGGTGACCCGGCAAGAGCTGGATTCGAACCCTGAACCCAGTGATTGGCAGTCCAGCACGCTACCACTAGACCAAGCCTAGACCAACTCTCCCCCCGAACAAGTAGTTGAAAAGAATAGCCCGGTAAAAATCATCCCTAATGCCACAAATGAAGCAGGAATTGATATTTCAAATCAGAACATCGCCGAACATCACAGTGGTAATGTGACATTGGCCAGCAGATGGATGAATGGATAATTGGGGCTTTATGTCCTGTATTTCTGCACTTGGTAGGCTAATTAGGACAGGAGGAGTACACAGCAACGCGGTGAAAGGTATCCCGTTGGATGGATAGTCAACTGTTTCCAGATGCTCTATGCCATTCCATCAAACATATGAATATTTCCACACAAAATCAAGCACTGCTGATTATGGACAATCATGAAAGTCATCTTTCTCTCAATGCACTGCATGTAGCAATGAATTACGGATAGATTGTTCTGACTTTCCCATCGCACTGCAGCCATCGCATGCAACCCTTGGATGTCTGTGTTTATGGACCATTCAAGAAGTATTATGCTTCAGCATGTAGTGATTAGATGTTAAGCAACCCTGGTAAAGAATGTAAATAAAACGCAAATTGATCAATGGCTTGTTCGTTGTCACAAAATGTCTTTATGTTTATCAAAACCTCATAGTGAAATCAAAATTGTGATGATACAACTTTAAAGGACCTATGAGGGCTCACTGGCCAAAAAGGAAGAATCTCTTGGGAGTGATGCTGAAAATGCATGGGTCAATATACTGACTAATGAACAGAGTTTGGCAGGTAAAGAATCAACATGTAAATATAATCATTTCCAGAGAAGACAAGTTGCCGGCCAGAAAGTTATTTTAATATGAAGTTCCTCCAGCTTAACTTCAGCTACCTCTAAATTATCAACCGAATCATACAACATCAAGGCTATCGCACAAAGCATTGCATTGACAAAATGCAATTCTATGAAGGGTTCCTAACTTCAGATTCAGAATAGAAAATAAAATAAACAAAGCAAGACATGCCACTTGCTATTGAGCCCAACTTCTGCTGAACAGACATACAAAAAGGCCTGACTGAGAATGCAAAAATACAGGGAGAGAAACAAAGCCACCAAGATTCCAAAAGTCTTGCACAAGAAGGAAATTCAATGAGAGATACACAATCCCAACTGACCACACAGAAGAAGAAACAAGACTCCAAAAACATGATAGAACCAGAAAAGTGTGATGAAGAAGAAGTCGAAGATGGATGGATTGATGAGTGGGGCTTTACATCCTGTATTAATGCCCTTGGTAGGCTAATTACGACAGGAGGAGGACCCTGCAAAGAGGCAAAAGGATGATTGTAACAGCCATCCAACATAGGCCAAGGTGACCAGCTAGAACCGTTACCACATGTTCTTCACCATTCCATATAATATGTGGATGTTTCCAAACAAAATCCAGCCCTTTTTGTTATGGACAGTCATGAAAGTTATTTTATTTCAATGCAATTGATGTAGAGAAGGACTACACACCGACTATTTCAAATGACTCTCTCACACATTGCAGTCAACGCATGCAACCACTGGATGTAAAAGTTTACAATTTAAACACCATTCAAAAAGTATAATTAGTTATAATGTTGTGATAATATTGCTGCAACATAGGAATTGAGAGTATATTCACTGATGATATCATGTTCCTGCACTCTAAACACAGGGTGGTCAAGATGACAACTCAATTGATCAAGTTAATTGATAAGGATTATTGGGGCTTTATGTCCTGCATTTATGCACATGGTAAGCTAATAAGGACAGGAGGAGGACACAGCAATGAGGTGAAGGATGATTACATGCATAAAACTGCTGTCCAACACAAGTCCAGGTGATCCGGCAGAGCTGGATTCAAATCCTGGACCCAGCGATTGGCAGTCCAGGGTCCTACAAACTAAGCTAGTCTTATCCTCAAGTGAACTTAGAAGAAATGAGACCATATCCAAAGATCCATCAGAGGAAATTTAAAAAAAAAATTATCATAGCAAAAGTAACATAAATCTTACTAAACTTGGAAAATTAGTGCAATTGCTTTTCCCTGGAGTGTGACATGTTCAGAGAAATCTGTTCAAGAAGGAAGCAGGACAAAAAGTCTTTACGTTTTTTCATTGAAACTCCGCGTGAAATCAAAATGTGCTGACGTTGCATTCAATGAGCTTCAAGGGCTCACCGGTCAGACAGGAAGAATCTCAAGGAGTGATGCTGAAAATGCATGGGTCAATGTACTGATTAACGAACAAAATATGGCAGGTAAGGAATAGACCTGTAAAAATAATCATTTCCAGAAAAGACAAGTCGCTGGCCATGAAGATAGTTGAATATGAAGTTCCTCCAGCTAAACTTCAGCTACCTCTAAATTATCAACCGAATCATACAACATCAAGGCTATCACACAAAGCATTGACAAAATGCAATTCTATGAAGGGTTCCTAACTTCAGATTCAGAATAGAAAATAAAATAAACAAAGCAAGACATGCCACTCGCTATTGAGCCCAATTTCTGCTGCACAGACACACAAAAGGGCCCCAATGAGAATGTAAAAGTACAAGGAGAGAAAGAAAGCCACCAAAAAATTCCAAATGTAAGTCTTGCACAAAATTGAAATTGTCAAAAAGGACTATAATAATTGAGCCCCATTTCTGCACAAAAAGGAAATTCAATGAGAGATACAGCGTGGCCATAATCCCAACTGATCACACAGAAGAAGTAACAGACTTCGAAAATATGATAGAACCCGAAAAGAGCGATTAAAGAAATAAAGTCTGGGATAGGCATATCTCATGTCAAATATATGCCACTGCTCAGCCCCAAAAAAAAGTTGGTTGCAACTGCATGCAAGAAAAATAGTCCAAGTGTCATCTTGTCAGTCACATACATTTCCACTAATTTGTGATACTAATGTTTGGCAGAGTCAGCACCAAAGTATAAATCAGATTTCTTATCATCTACTAATGCAGTTCCAGCACTTATCATTTTTGTCATTAGTCATGGTGCCCCACATATTGTATAATCCTACAATATGATGAATGTCAGAAGCGGAGATAAGACAATACATTTTTTTTTTTTGCTTAGTGATGATGTGCAAAAATGTTTACAAACAACTGTAGCTTCGTCAGAACACCAATAGCAAACTAGAAAATGCTGGACAAAGTCGTGTCAACTGTGTGTGTGTGTGTGTGTGTTTGTGTTTTACGTCTCATCAGCACCTTGTTGGGCTATTTAGAGACATACTTGGTTTGTACTAAGTGTCTTTATAGTCCTGTTTGATTGGTAGTTAGTTTTTCTTTTTTTTGTATCATGTTTGTACTAATTGTCTGTATAGTTCTGTTAGATTGCTACTTAGTTATTCCTTTTTTGTGTCATGTTGTCTGTTGTCCGTTGTTTTTTTATCAATTTCATAGAAACAGACAGATGGTCATGTAAGACCAGTATACTGAGGATTCCATAGAACTCGTCAGTGAAGGTGCAGTTGGTGACTAAATTGAATATTTCTCTTTTTGTTGTATGTGTATCTTCATGCCAGTCGTGCAGCTTTAGTTTTGTTCGTTCAGTCAGCTTCCGAGACACATTGCCAAAGCCAGACATTTGAAGATGCTTCACTGCCGGTTCTAGCCAGTGGCGTATAAACTTCGGTCGGAATTTTTCAATCTTTTCAGGTGATGGTTCTTCATCTAGGAAGTAGTAAAGATAATCTTTGGTTGTGATTGTTTGGTTGTCATCGTTTTGTGCCCTGTCTTTTCCTTCATCCACAGGTTTTGTTTCCTTTTTGTCCATTCCACCTTGTTCTTTGTTTCCTGGATCATCTTCTCCCTCTTCCTCTTGTCCTTCTTCGCTTTCTTCTTCCTGCAAGTCCCCTTGATCCTCTTCATGTTCTTCCTCTTCCTCTTGTTCTTCTTCCATTGATTCGTTGCTGGGTGTAGTGTCCCCACCATCATTTGATCCTTCCTGTTCCTCTTCAGTGTCTGCTTCATTTGGATGTTCTTCTTCCATTGCTGTATCTGGAGGAGTTGTGGTGCCAGCCGGTGTTTTTGGTTCTTCAAGGTCCGCCCGGGGAGTAGACGGTTTTGTGGTGTTTGTTGTCTTTAGAGTGGTTTTTTCATTTGTTCTTTCCAAGTGTCTGCTAGTGTCTTCTGGGTTCTCTGTGTGTTGTTGGTGTGATCTGTTGATGCTGTGTTCTTCGAGTTGTAGTCTTCGTCTTGGTGTCGCACGTTGATGAGGATGTCGATATCCTGCAATGTCCGCATAGCTGGGCATTCCTGAGTGCTGGTCCACGATCCTTCTAGCCTCCGGAAAAGATATCGCTTGGGTTGCCTTCAATGTGAGGATTTCTTTTTCCTTAGTCCACTGTCTGCAAGTTTTGCTGTAAGAGGGATGATCCTCCTTACAGTTGACACAAAGAGGAGGGGCTGAGCAAGGTTGTTCCTTTGATTGAACGTGGTCCTGGGATCCACAATGTCCACAAACTTCTTGTCGTCGGCACCACTTGCTCAGGTGACCGAAACGTTGACATTTATAGCATCTTCTTGGATTGGGGATGTAGGGTCGTACCTTACATTGCTCCCATATAACTTTGACACTCTCTGTCTGAAAAAGTCAAGATAAGAAGCTCCCGATTATCCCTCTGTGGGATTCTATGAAAATGAATGACATCAGTAAAAGTTTCAAACCATTCTTGTAAATCGTCGTCCGAGTCTAAATAGCTAAGTGAGGAGAAAACCACTCCCTTGGAAGTATTCAAGGTCCGATGAGGCTCGATTATGGCCTGGGTACCTGCAACATCTTTCAGCCTAAGGAGTTTTCGAGTCTGGTCGTCGTTTCTGGTCTTAAATAGGACGGTTCCATCTCTCTGTAAGGTTGTCTCTGCAGGTTCGCCGACTTCTTGAAGTATGGTCTTGTAGATGGCGAAGGGAGATAGCCTGTTAGTTGGTTTGAACACTATGTACCTGTGTCAGTACTCCGATTTTCGTGTTGTCGTTTGTCGATTTAGAAGTTCCGGGTCGATACAGTCATTCGAGGATGACCGCTGCCGTTTTAGTCGAGACAGTGAATTAGGAAGAGAGTATGCCATAGGAATTTGTGATGTTCATCCCCCATGCTCCCCACCCACCAAGGAGCCCAACAAGGGGGACTAATATGGGTAGGGCTGCGCCCAGTACCCTAGTCCAGGGATACATGGGGGATATACTCGTAGAAGGCTTGGTAAGAGATACAGCTGCAATCATATTTAAAACATGGCCAGCATGTAGACTTGGTCAGAACCTTCTTTGATTGACCCATCAGCCATGGCCAAATAGGACCGAAGCCCTAGTGACAACATGACAAGCCGATTGACTGGACCGGGCAAATCCAGCCTCCCGTCTAGGAGAAATCCAGGCCAAAGTAGTGTATTGTATGGGAGGGACCAGGTTAGGCCCACCCAACTCAACTACCAGGACCCCTTCATCCTCCGACACGGGTTGCAACCCACGGCAAACAGGTTGCCCCATTTCCGTCGGGGAGACGTGTGCTTGCGCACTGTCTCGTGTTGGCCACTAAGGATACAGGTCTTCACCTATAGTGTTACCACCCACCGCCACGAGGAGGCCCGAGACCTGCGGGGGCAAGTCGTGTCAACTCTTAGCATAATTGGACTGGTTAATTGTACTGCCCACAATGATATGGTGAAATGAACAGCCAAGTAAAGAAGGCGAGGAAACACAATACCAGGTTTTCTCAGAATACATTTGAATATATATACAATATTATACACTTTTTCCCATAATGTTGCGTAGTCACGCTACCACAGCGGCAATATTTTTTAAAACTTCAATAAAAGGCCTGAAAACACTTATTAACAATTTGTCACACCTTTTCTGCCAATTATGTGTCTTATTCGATCCAATGGATCACTGATTGTTGGAAACTACATGCGGGCCGGAACAACTTGCCACCGTCTTCCCTATTCTTGTATGAAAAAAAAAATTTTTTTTTAATTGACTCAATATTATTGCTGAAGGTGATAAGAAGTTATGTATACCAAAGTGCTATAAATAGACTACTTATTGAGTGCAATTAATCATTCAAAGAGGTCAAGTTCAATCAAAGAAAAATAAAAAATAGAAAAGGACTCACGTTCCTTAGACGAGGAAGCACGTTCTTATATTTCATACATGGAAAAATTGACCTATTTATTTTTAATGAGACGCTGTACAAATTTAAAAATCTTATAATCCACTGAGATAGTGACACACAGCCAGATTACAGTGATTAAATTTAAAAAAGGAAGAAATATAAAAATTTCAAAAATATATACCTAAAATAGGATTGCTTGGAACTTCAATGAAACAAAAACATTTAAAAAAAATAGGGACAGACCCATGTCCCTTAGACCGAGAGGCACTTACTTATACTTTAATACATGGAAAAAGTAATCGATTTATTTTTAATGAGATGCTGTACAAATTTAAAAATCCACCGAGGTAGTGACACACAGCCAGATTAGATTGACTAAATAAAAAATAACGTGCACAAGGCACTTTAAAGGGCATTCTGCACATCATCTAGCTACTGATCTTATTATTATCGTTTTCATAGCTACGTGTTTTTCAAGTTTGCAATTTGCTTCATTCCAAAGCTGTGATGGCAGGGATTTAGTAGAGTAATTGTGTTTATTACAAGCACAGATTTCAGGAAACTGACATATGGATGATGTATGTTTCACTTGTTCAGCTTGCCCTGGCTGAAAGATAATTAAATAACTGTAACTGAAACAAACAGACTACTTAGCCTCAAAGGAAAACTTTACAATTACTGACAAAAAAATTGTTTGAAATTGTTTGTTTGGAAAACAATGAGGTGCAACACTCAGCTTAGACATACGCTGTTTGTTGTGGTTGTTCACAAATAGTAACATTGCCTGACAGTTTTAAATTCCTTTGTCATTAACTGTGATGTCAAACTCTGAACTGATATGTCACAGATTTAAGAATTGACCAATCACATTGACAGATACCCTCTGATGTCACGGTTTAGCTGCAAAACGAAGTTTTCAAAAAACATGTAGCTATGAAAACGATAATAAGTCTTGGTTATCTTGTTTAACTGTTGCTACTACATGTAACAGGACATACAAAGGTAGCAACACATTGATGAGGCATGCAGTGGTGTTTTGTCCTAAGGCCACACATAATTGATCTTTAGCTTCTCGGATTCCTCTCAAGGCCCTTTTTCTAGGGTCGGTCGGTAGGACAAAAAAAAAAAATTTATAATGTCAAAAAAAATTTTTTTTTTTTTTTTTCAATTTTTTTTTTCCATCGGCAGGAAATCTATTGTGTCGGCGGGTCCGCGAAGCTAAGAATCAATTATGTGTGGCCTAAGTGCTGACTGTTGTTGTTTTGACAAATTCTCAATGAGCTATAAACAGATCTGGGGTGGGGAAGCCCCTCAATGACATCACAGGACTCCCTCTTTCCAGTTTTTCTAGGATGATTTTCCAGTATTTTGTCTCAATATTTGTCCACACGATTCCAGGGAAGACCAGTAACAAAAGGGCAGAATGCCCTAATAAAAAAGGAAGAAATACAAATATTTTAAAAATATATATACCAAAAATAGGATTGCTTGGAACTTCAATGAAACAAAAAACATTTTAAATATAGGGACAGACTCGTGTCCCTTAAGACTGGGAGGCACTTACTTATACTTTAATATATGGAAAAATTGATCTATTTATTTTTAATGAAACACTGTACAAATTTAAAAATCTCAAAATCAACTGAGACAGTGACACGCGGCCAGATTACAGTGATTAAATATATTTTAAATCGGAAGAAATACAAAACTATTAAAAACGTATAACAAAAATAGGATTGCTAGGAACTCAATGAAACAAAAGTCCTTAAAAAAAAAAGTAACAGATCAAATGTGGACACAGCCTGGACATCGTACAGATCGATGCTGTATAATTTTAAAGATATTTGGTGAAACTGACAAGTGCGTGTGTGTGTGTATTTGTTCTTTACATCTCATCAGCACCTTGTTGGGCTATTTAGAGACATCCTTGGTTTGTATCAAGGGAGTTAATTCAGTTGGATTGGTGTTTGGTAATTATTTTGTGTTTCCTGTCTTTGTCTTCATGTTCGTTTGTCTTTGTATTTGTTCTTTTATCACTTGCAAAGCAACAAACAAAAAATCATGTTGAATCAAAACAATAATGGCTCCATAAAAATCGTCTGTGAAGTCGTGCTGAGTGACTAGATCAAGTACTTCTTTTTTGGTTGCAAAGGTGTCTGGTGGCCAACTGTGCATCCTTTGGTTAGTTCGCTCAGTCAGTTTGGCACGCTGTTTGTCAAAGCCAGGCATTGGTACCAGATATGAAACTGCCAGATTCAGGTATTTTTGTACAAACATTGGTCGTTGAATGTCTCCATTCGGTACTCTTCCTTGAAGGAAGCGGAGAAGATATTCTCTGTAAGAGATCTGTTCTGGTACTGGCTTGTCTTTTCCTTTGTTAACTGGTTGTCGTTCCTTTTCGTTAATTTCTTTCTTTTGTTCTGCTTCCTTGTCTGGTGAATTCCTCTTGACTCTCGGCTGTTTCTTCCTCCTGTGGATTCTCTGGACCTTCTTCTTTTTCTGCTTCCTGTGGAACCTCCGGAACCTGTTCCTTTTCTGCCTCTTTTTCTTCTGCTTCCATGGATTCATTGTCAGGTGTCGTGCTTCTGTCATCATCTGAGTCTTCATTTTCCTCATTTGTGTCTGTTGTAGTTATGTGTTCTTTGTCCATTGCTACCTCATGAGGAGCTGTGGCTCCAGCTGATGGGTTTGGTTGTTCAAGGTCTGCCTGGGATGTAGGCCGTTGTGTGGTGGTTGTTGTCTGTGGAGTGGATGTTTCAGTTGTTCTTCCGGAGTGTCTGTTTGTGTCTTCTATGTTGTCTGTGCGTTGTTTGTGTGATCTGTTGATGCTGTGTTCTTCGAGTTGTAGCCTTCGTCTGGGTGTTGCATGATGTTGAGGTTGTGGATATCCCGCCATGTCCGCATAGCTTGGAATTCCTGAGTGCTGTTCCACAATCCTTCTCGCCTCTGGAAAAAAGATATCGCTTGGGTTGCCTTCAATGTGAGGATATCTTTTTCTTTTGTCCACTGTTTACACGTTTTGCTGTAAGAGGGGTGATCCTCCTTACAGTTAACACAAAGAGGAGGGGATGAGCAAGGTTGATCTTTTGATTGAGTGTGGTCCTGGGATCCACAGTGTCCACAAACTTCTTGTCTTTGGCACCACTTGCTCAGATGACCGAAACGTTGACATTTAAAACATCTTCTTGGGTTAGGAATATAAGGTCGTACCTTGCACCGTTCCCATGCAAATCCAACACTCTCAGGAAGAGTAGTGTCTGAAAAGGTCAAGATAAGAAGTTCTCGATGATCCCTCTGCGGGATGCGATGAAAATGTACGACATCAGTGAAGGTTTCAAACCACTCTTGTAAGTCCTCGTCAGAATTTAAATAGCTAAGTGAGGAGAAAACCACCCCCTTACAAGTGTTTAATGTGCGATGTGGCTCGACTATAGTCGGAGTTCCTGCAATACTTGTCAGCTCAAGCAGTCTTTGTGTTTGTTGGTCATTTCTTGTTTTAAATAAGACAGTTCCATCTCTTTGTTGTGTGGTTTCTGCAGGTTCTCCAACTTTTTGAAGAATTGTCTTGTAGATCGCAAAGGGAGAAAGTTCGCTTGTTGGATTTAGCACAATGTATCGGTGTCGGTATTCTGACTTCCGCGTGGTCGTTGGTCGATTTAGAAGTTCCGGGTCGATGCAGTCATCCGAGGATGACCGCTGACGTTTTAGTCTGGACTGTGAATTTGAAAGAGAATAGGCCATAGGATATTTGGTGTTTCATCCCCCATGCTCCCCACCCACCAAGGAGCCCAACAAGGGGAGACCAATATGGGTAGGGCTGAGCCCAGTACCCTAGTCCCAGGGATACATGGGGGATATACTCGTAGAAGGCTAGGTAAGAAATACAGCTGCAATCATATTTAAAAACATGGCCAGCATGTAGACATGGTCAAAACCTTCTTTGATTGACCCTTCAGCCATGGCCAAATAGAACCGAAGTCCTAATGACAACATGACAAGCCGATTGACTGGACCGGGCCAATCCAGCCTCCCTTCACTCTTGTGTTACCACCCACCGCCAAGAGGAGGCCCGAGACCTGCGGGGGCGTGAAACTGACAAATCAAAGCCAAATTCACAAGTTCAATATGTGAGACCCATTTGCACTTACGTAATACACCTTTTTAACTATTTGATAGCCAACTGTATGAAAATTTTTCAATTCAATTGCAGGCAGAAATCACTCAGGGAAATAGACTCAGGCCAGATTGTAAAGAATAACATATTTTCATAATCCATGGGAAAATTTGAAATCAAAACATTTTGATTGGATGGCCAGTAATCAGTCACTTTTGAGACATTCCCACAGGAGGAGTTATCTGTGAACAAAAGAACCTATTTGCTTAGGGGAGACATTTGGGCAGTCGCAGTCAATGGTATATTTACATTTTCCTGGAACATAGGATCACAAAGAGTCCCAGAAATAGAAATTGAAAGAAATAGGAACTTTGCAAAGTACATGCACGCGTTCATTGCATTCTCCTTTTTGAAGTTGGTTAGATGGACGTATTGATCAATGCAATGAACGCGTGCATGTACTTTGCAAAGTTCCTATTTCTTTCATTATCTTCTCAACGATATCATATTTTTCACAACAAAGACAATTGAACATTGATGTGAAGTCCAAATTTTGGGTCATTATCGATTTCTAGATAATGATCAAGAAGCCAATATTGGTCACACTATAAAATATACAATTCATGACACTTTGAGTGGTAATTTGTTCGGTACATTTCCTCAAGCGACATCATAATTTGAGTTTCCTCCCTTCAATTTGTATTGTCGAATAAGAGCAGCCCATATCTAAAGGTTGACTTTTTCACTGAACTGCTGCATGGAATGAAATGCTTTTCATCCATGTGGACATACTTTCAGGAAAACTTCATGGTTAAACAAAATGAGGCCAGGTAATAGGGGTATCAGACAAGCCATCAACCAAAGCTCCAAATACAACAGGAGCTGAGCTACGTCAAAATGTCATGGCAAGGACGCACAACGTGTGAGCACATCCAACACCATGACATTTTGCCTTGTAGCTCAGCTCCTGTTGCACTTGGCAGCTTTGGTTGATGGCTTGTATGATACCACTATTACGTGGCCTCATGCCCGGATAACAATGAAATAGCTAAAGAGTGATGGTAGGGCTACACAAGCTGCTAAAGTGTCAAATCTGAAAATCAGACTTTACGGAATTGCCCTCTATATTGTATTGTATAAACCATTTATATATAAGACAGTTATTTTCTTCTTCTTTTTATTTTTTTAAAACTATTTTCATTTTCATAGGTCATATTGTGACACTACACAACCAGGAAGTGAACACAAGTTTTAATCAATAGATAGATCATAAATGATAAAATCTATTAATAATTGAAAATCTATTAATAAAAACAAATCTTATTTCTGAAGTGACTCTAATCTATATCAATCAGCGCCTCACCTGGTTATTATTTACAGCATCTAATAAGGTGTTTAAAAAATGGTTTCTATCATACCATATGCTGACTATAGCTGATATAAAGCTATATTGAAGAATCTGAGACCAAATGGGTGAAAATAGGAAGACTATTGATCCTCTACCTGATTTACACAATAATAGATAACAAGATGAACCTTTGCATCGGAACTTTAGGAGGAAATATTATACAATAGATCGAACAGACGTGAATTCATTTACAACATATCAATTTGTGGACATATTTGCATAAGAGGCTTACTTATTTTGGATTCAGAATGCACCAACATGAACATCATGATTTCTAGGAATTAATTCATCAGGTTCACTAGTAAAAAAACTGGGCTGCCAATTTCATTTCAAAACAAAACCAAGGATAACTTTTGAGATAATGTCCTAACAAGCTTTGAAAAACCAAATCTTGATTCGCGGACAAATTACATAAGGTTTTATTTTGGATTGAGAAGACATCAACCATGCGCATCATACGATCTGAAAATTAAATACCAGGATCACTAGTGAAAACACTAGGCTGAGCCTATCACATTCGTTGAAAACGAAACCAAGGAAAATTTCGCTGAACACAAAACCAAGGATAATTTCGCTAAAAACAAAATCAACGAAAATTTCGCTGAAAACAAAATCAAGGATAATTTCACTGAAACAAAAATAACCAAGGATAATTTCGCAGACAAAAAACCAAAGCTAATTTCGCAAAAACACAAAACCAAAGATAACTTCACTAAAAACAAAACCAAGGGTAATTTTGCGGAAAACAAAACCAAGGATAATTTCACTGAAAACAAAACCAAGGTTAATTTGCTGAAAACAAAGCCAAAGATAACTTCACTAAAAACTAAACCAAGGATAATTTTGCTGAAAAACAAAACCAAGGATAACTTCACTGACAAAAAAACCAAGGATAATTTTTTGCTGAAAACAAAACCAAGGATAACTTTAGGATAACCAAAAATGGCCGACGGTGAGCCAAATACGTTCCACTGGGCGGACTACGTCATTTTAGCAGCGTTTTTAATTTTCTCTGCCCTCGTGGGAGTAATCGTTGGATTTATAAATCGCAGGAAAAATGTGGACGCAAAAGATTTTCTGACGGGCGGAGGAGACATGCATTACGTTCCTGTGGGGATGTCATTGACTTCATCTTTCATGTCTTCCATATTCGTCATAAGCATCCCATCTGAGATTTATGTGTACGGATCTACCTATGCATTCCTCGCTATATCGTATTTTTTCAGCTTTACCTTTGCAGGACATGTTCATTTGCCGGTGTACCACAGGCTGGGTATAACCAGTGGTTATCACGTAAGTCAATTGTAACTATTTATTTACTACTGTTTATCTTCCGCATTACTGCCGTTTTGGTTTAATAAATCAGGCAGGATACTCCACTATTTGTGTGAATGGCAGGGACAAAACATTAAGTTGCACAAAGCAAAACTAAAACAATCACATTTTAAATTAAAAACCTATACAGTATACACATTGAATACAGTTTACGACAACGAAATATAATTTTGGGCCTGAGGCCCAAAGCTAATTTGAGTCCAAAGCCCCTGTAGTCTTGAATTCAGTTAAAAAATCCACAATCAAATGTCTTCGTACTGCCATTAATTTAAACTGGTCTCATAGTTATGAAAAAGGGCAATGTTGGCTTAAATTACGTTGAATTGTCCATGTATGGCAGAAATGACATTGTCATAACATGGTGAAGCAACATCAAGATACGCACTTAGCATGCAATCTTTTGGCAATGTTGTCTCAACAATGTGAAAAAATCTCAATATTTGGTCATGTTGTGGAAACATAATATCAACCATACATTTTCTATGTGACAACTGACAATCCCACCACCAATCGGCAACGTTGTGTGTGTAAGCTGTGTGCCCCTTGGGTATTGACTGGTCTATAAAACCATATCATATAGATTGGTTTCACCTGTTTGGTAAATGGAATAGACAAATACCAATAGACTAAACAGCTTTCAGAGGTACATCTGATGCATAATATTCTTGTTCTCCGGTAAGCAACAATCTTATAGTTGTTATCTTAGGTCGTGACTGATCTTGATTTAAATATAAAGTCATTGTGACATTATTGTTTCGACAACCCAGAAGTAAAAAGCCAATGTCAGCATGACGTTGTCCATTGACTGATCTTCTGCTGACATCAGACTGAGATCACAAGGGGAACTCACAATGATGACAAAGAATTACGTCACATAAACGTTGTCCTCAACCAGGTTTTGACTGAGCCTCTACTGATGTCGTACTCAAGTCAGATATCCATCTGAATGTATTGCCAATTTATGATGTTGCATTCACAGCAGATTTTGATGTCCACCCAAGGTTATACTTCAAAGCTTTTTCTTGCAAATCAACCTTCACAGTAACGTAATTTGAACATCAAATCAGACTTCAGAATGATGTTGCATTGACATCACAATGCCCTCTGGGAAGCAGCATACCTCACCCTAAAGCTATAGAAGGTATCCCAAACGGTACAAAACGTATAAACGACATTACTGATCAGTGGAGGGGCTCGTCTCTATGTCAGATAGAACTGTATGGTAGAAATTATGTTGCCACAACATGAACACAACATTGAGAATTTTTTACAACGCTGCTACATTGTCGCATGCTGATGACATACCTTTGGTATTGCCTCTAAATGTTGTGAAAACATTGCCACAACGTTGCATGCTAACATCATTTCTTGATGTTGCTTCACAACATTGTGACAACATCATTTCTATCATACAGTGCCGCCTGTAAGTAAGTGAAACGCATGAAATGGTGCCATTGCATCAATGCTAAACATCCTCAACCAAACTGCTTGTGGAGGCAAGAATTCTCATACGATGAGAGGAAAACATACTGGGTGATGAAGGCTAATATATGAGGCATGTGGGATAACAATGGCAGCCAATTTTCTCTGCTGTAGTCGGAGTTAGGTGTGTAACCACCCTTCCCTATTAAATAACATTAGGCCTGTGTTTCACTTACTTATCAATGACTTTGACCCATAACTAACTAGCGCTACAGTAAAGAAAAATTGGCTGCCATTGTTATCCCACATGCCTCACATATCGGCCTTTATGACCCAATATGTTTTCCTCTCATCGGATGAGAATTCAGGCCTCTACAAGCAGTTTTGCTGAGGATGTTTAGCATTGATGCAATGGCACCATTTCAAGCGTTTCACTTACTTACAGGCGGCACTGTACATTTCTACGTAATTTTCACCAACAACGTTGCATGATAATGTCACATCATCACCATCAGGACTCTCAAAGCTTTCACAGTGAAACTCTCCTCCTTTTCCCCATTAAAAGTGAACCAGCTGTAATGCCTCTCTCTTGCAAATCTACAAAGTCCGTTTTCTTGCTAATTTACTGTAGTCTATCAGAAAAGGCGGCAGACTTCCTGACTTTGTTACAATATTTCTGACTCCCGAGGAAAAGAGCTGTCCTTTAAGACCGAAAGGATTAATCAAGCCTTGAGGACGACGAAAGGCGTAGTCAGTGTGCTCTCTCACTCAAGGAATGGGGCAACACTGACACATGCAAGTAGATACGTGGAGCAGCAAACATCTAGACAGCAAGATATCATTATAGTCGCAGTAGGTATCTGCAACCTCACTGAGAAGGAAGACTCTGGAAGATACAGAACAATTGTGTATCGGGATAGAGAAAGGAAAAATCAGACTATTGAACAAATTAGTCGTCTAATTGAAACATATGGTGATAGGATACATTTTGCCACGATCACCCCGGCATCAATCTCGAAATACTACGAACACAACAACAGACGGAAGCCAAGCAAGACCCAGCAGGAGCAGTTCCAAATCCAGCAGAAGGATCTCCTTGAAGACTGTGACGAGATAAACAACTTTATAAAACAAAGCAACATTGATAGAAACCTGCCAACGCTGCCTTGGGCAGGCCAGTGCTTTCTACAATCGAAGAAGCGAGACAAGAAGACCACAAAGATAAGGTGCAAAGCAAGGACCAGATTCACAGATAAGGACCTACCGGATGGTCTACACCCGAACAAAACCCTGCAGAACAAGTGGGTGGAACGCACTGAGAACTTTATAAAACAACTCGTCGTGAAGCTTCTTCCAGAAAGTGGAAGTGAGGATACTTACTCCTCTTCAGAGGGCGAGGAATTGGATACTACCCAGTCTACAGAGGAAGATCGAGAAGACGAAGGCAACTTCAAGAGGGCCAGAAGAGTCTAGTTTAATCCAGACCTGTGAGTACTTTTTCCGCACTCTATCCCTCCGCAGGGTGGCACGAGCAGCCCAGGGGAGGTTAAAGGCTTTGTGGGGCCAGTATCCCAGGGTGGCACGAGCAGCCCAGGGAAAAAACCCTGCAAGTCTGTGGAAGTTGAAGTTACTCAATCTGGTTAACTATTCTCTTGTATGAAGCTCTCTCGTTGAGCCAACTCAGTATGTGCTTTTAGATGATCTTAGACTCTTTTAGACCCTTTTTATAATCGTTTTTATACCGCACTAGTTTTTAGTTTTTAGCTTTTAGACTTAGTTCTTACCTCCTAACTAGTGTGTATGGTATATCTGGTGAACTGACACTGACATTGAACACTTGGGTGGTGCGGATCACTCTATCAACTTGAACATGGAGATTTCTAAAAGAGGACGTCGGCAGTGCGTCAGCACTGGCCCAATCCCGGATGTGACAAGCATAGAGAGACTCTTCAACTGTGGATCAAGGAATCCAGAGCTCTTCTTGAGAGACTGTGAGGTGGAAGTAAAGTCTGTGAATTACAATATAAATAAGGAGAAGACGCTCATGAAAAAGCTCAATGCATGCAACAGAGCAAATCCGTTTGAAATATTCTTCCCTAACAGCACTAACAACTGTATTGTGATTCACATGCAAACAGGCCTCTATGAACTGGTAAGGAAGGCAAGCTTCCTATACTTCACTCACATGAGCAACCATAAATATGAATGCTCGGTATCAGCTCTGGCAGAGAAAAGCTCCAATCTGATTATGCAAACCACCTTCAAACTACGAACTAAGGGCGGAGGCAACACTGCATTCTCTATGAACCTATATCACACCAAATCCTCAATGATGATAAATGGCAGAGCGAGTGGAGAATTTATCGCCCATGACTGGCCGAATATCCAAGAGATCATTGTCACCTATGAGGAGTCGACGGTGGGCAAGTCTCACAGTAGTATAAACAGAGACTTCTCAACTGCGATAAGGCAACTTACAACAGAGATGTTGTCCTGCAGACAGAGGAATAACAGAGTAAAGGCAACAACTGGAGAAAATATGAGGCGGATCGAGGAGGTCCAAGCCACCAGCTATGGACAGAAGATACAGAATTCCCCCCCAAGCATTATGCCCATGGAAGGAGGAAAAGATGAACAAGAAACCAACTGGCTGACACAAGAAGACAGGATGCCGACCTTCCCAACCACTGGAAGAGAATCTTGGCAGATTGATATGGGAGATGGACGAGAAGGTCAGGACCTATATGGTACAGCTGTTGGATCCTGGAACCATGATCAAGACGCAGGCCCGATGGTGTCGGCTTGTGACCTGAGAAGAACATCACTGGGTCAGCTAATAAGAAATGACCCGAGTAATGATGTCCGTCTCCTGCATCACCAAACAGGGACCCCAGTGATTACTGATGATGCCCAGGATGGTCTCCTGATGGCAAGTCAAGAAAGAGACAGTACATTGAGTCAAGATAGTGCCAGCCCGAAACCAAATGGACTCTCTGCGGGAGGTCTTCTGGCCATTGATAGCTGTACATATCATGAAGCAGGAAGTGTCAGGCTGGACACTTATAGAGAGCCTACCAGAAGAGCCCATGACTACATCAGGACAGAGTCAAGCGGAAGTGGGAGCGGGAATCCACCAGAACCAAGAAATAGACAAGAGCAGTTCCAACAGACCGAAACCTGCGAAAACTGTAGAAGGCTAAAAGCAGAAATGGAAAGGTCAGTCAGAGACATTTCGCAGAAAGAAAAGAAGATCCAGACGGCAGAGAGGATACTGAAGCAGAGAGAAAAAGAAGTTGAAAAACAGCAACTACAACTAGAAACGCAGAAGGCAGTGATCACAGGAATGGAAAATCAACTGAAGGAACTAGCAGCCACAAACAGAATGCTGCAACAGATCATTGATGCGTCTGGACACAGTACAAGACATCAAGGAAGCGCAGTGACGGCACAGCCAGTGGGAGACTGTCAGCAAAACTCGTTGCAAGCAGAAAATGCACGTTTGAAAGAAGAAATCAGATTCAAAGACCTTGAGATGAGACTTACTAACAGGATGTATGACATGGAATCAAGGATGACAGCACAGATTTCCCAACAGTCTGCACACCAACACGGCTACCCAATGCCTCACTACCCAGTGGCTCATCAGTCGATGCCCAATGGCCTGTATCCCATGCCGCTACCTGCCTGGACCCATGGATGGCTCCCGACACAACCGAGGGACTTTGCTCCCCAGCAAGTTCATACTGTCCCCAACAGGTTTCACGGAGGACCCCGGCATCCACAACAGTCAAATACAGCAGAGCGCATGGAGCAAACGATGGAACCCCAGCACCGATCAGGTCATTTACTGCACCAAAAAGAAGCCCAGTGGAAGAGGCATAACCAGCAACGAGAGGAGGCCCCCCAAAAGAAGGATAAGAGATCTCAAAGGAATTGGAGGACTGGAGACCCTTGTGGGCACCCACCTCAACCAGTGGCTCCTCAGCACCCCAGACAAGGACCTGAGCACAGGAATAGAGCAGATCGGATAGAGACACAGAGCAATCGGGACAGCACCCTGGAAATGACTGAAGAAAGCAACCATATACAAGAGGTATCTGGAGGACAGCTAACCAGAAACAAGGAAGCTATGACAGGAAGTATCTGGAAGCGGTCACTCGGTGACCTGGAATACCCTGAGAGAGGCAGCAGTCCAATACATGGAGGCTCGCTGGCTAGCGATACAAGGGAATGACAAATACAGAGGACAAAAGCCCAGCCCGTCAAGCTCAGAACTCTGAAGATTCTTTCCATCAATATTCAAGGGCTCCGCAACAACAAAGCCGTATTAGAAGAGATTAAAGATAAATATGATTGCATATTACTACAGGAACATTGGATCCCATCATTTGATAAGGAGGATCTCTTTAAATACTTTCCGGGATGGGGAGTACACTGTGTTAGTGCAGATGAAGAAGAAGATGGAGAGAACAATGCAAGGCGCCCGTTGGCTGCAGGTGGAGTTGCGACACTGTGGAAGGATGACCTCAACCAATACATTAGTGATGTGGCGAGTGACGAAGGAAACACAAGGATCCTGGTTACCCCAATTAACATACCGGGGAATCCAATCTGTGTCGTGAACTGCTATCTCCCTTCTGGGAACAGCATGAAGGCTCTAGAGAAATTTAGTGAAGATGTTGATAGACTCCACACCATCCTAACACACTTCTCCTCTACACATGATGTATTAATTATGGGAGATTTAAACGAAGATCATTTTAATCGAAGAACAAGGAAAGAGAATGAGTTCAGAAGACTGATGGAAGAACACCAGCTGGTGGATCTATCTGAAGATTCCAAGTACCTGTGGACATACGAAAACCCGCATCTGGAACAAAAATCACATATTGACCATGCAGTGGTTAAAAGGACACACAGAGACATCATATGGCATAAAGTGGACTTCCCGCACATGAAGGATGATAGTCATTGGTGTATAAATAGTTCTTATCACCATCCCCTGGAAGTGAAGACAGAAGTACCAGCTCTAAGTAAAGCAAGTGACAAGAAAAAGCGGACTAGCGAAAGCAGTGGGATAAAGTTCATTAGAGGCAAGACTGATGTGGATACCTTTCGGTTAACGCTGGACAAGGAGTTAGATAATTTCAACATAGAACTTTTGGATGCAGCAACAGCAATTACTGTTCTCCAGAAATCTGTTGTGGCTGCCATGATTGACTCCACCCCTCAATCGAAAATAAGGAAATCCGGGAAGAAGTCTACAAAAGGAGGAGAACAACCTTGGGTGCCCGAACTTGCCGAGAGTGTTAAAGCATCCAAAATTGCCCACTACCACTGGAAAACTGCTGGGAGCCCGAGGGGTGATCACCCACTCTGGGAAAAGAAGAAAACAGCAAAGAGACGTACAAGATCGGTGCAGAGAAAACAACAAGCGATAGAGAGGAATGCAGTGATTGTGGAGATTGAGGAAGCAGCAGAGAATGACCAACAACTCTTTCACAAGCTGATAAAGAAAAGGGGTGAAGCGATCAATAAGAAAGCAGTGTTGAAAGTCGAAGAGAAGGTCATCTCCGATGAGGAGGAAATAAGAAATGCATGGGCAGAATACTATGAGAAGCTGGCGACACCAACTGAAGATGCTACAGATGTGGATCCCCGAAGAGAATTGATCAGAGTCATAAACTCATTTAAACAAGACATCCCAATAGAAGTTGACATCCTGATGCTAGAGGGAATTGTTTCAAAAATGAAGAAGAAAAAGGCCGCAGATTTGGAAGGACTCTACGCTGAACAGCTTCAGATGTTCTCTAAGGAAGCAATGGAAAAACTACTTCTAATCATCAACAAAATTCTGAAGGAAAGGAAGGTACCTGATGCCCTCAAGATAGCATATAAACTACCAATTCCCAAAAAAGGCAAGGATAACAGACTTCAAGACAACTATAGAGGCATAACTATTGCCTCTATTATTCTCAAAGTCCTGGAGAGTGTCTGTCTACAAAATGAACTGGAGCCAGCAGCCAGCAAAGCCTGCAGTACACTGCAGTTTGGATTCACCAAAAACAGATCGCCGAGCATGGCTAGCCTGATGATTACTGAATCATTGGCAGAAGCTAAACACCTCAAGATCCCCCTATATGCAGCCAGTCTCGACGCCCGCAAGGCCTTCGATGTCGTCTCGCAAGATCTGATGATGCAGAAACTGTACGGCCTGGAAATTAGTTCTGACATGTGGCAGATAGTCGACAGCATCTACACGAATTGTGAAGAGGTCATCCGGTGGCAAGGTGCTGACAGTCGTCGATACGGAGTAAAGCAGGGTGTAAAACAAGGTGGTATCCTATCCCCGACCCTCTACAAAGTATACGTGAACGACCTCTTGAAGAGTCTGGAGAGAGCAGGTCAGGGAACACATATAGGCGCAGTATTTACAGGGAGCCCGACATGTGCTGATGATGTCATACTAATGAGTAACTGCCCCTTTCAGCTCCAAGGGATGTTGGACATCGCCTTCAGATACTCAGAGAGACACAAGTACCAGATTCATCCACAGAAAACCATGATTACTACGCTGGTTGATGAGAAACATCTATTACCACACATCGAGGAAAGAAAATGGCATCTGGGAGATAAGAATGTAACCAATTCGGAGAGCTTTGTTCACTTGGGGTTGAATTGGGTCAAAGGGAGACCTGCCCCCGATGTATCTAAACTGATTCAGAGCGCTAGACGTACTGCATACATGCTTATGAAGGTTGGCTTGCATGGTGTGGATGGCCTTGGTCCGGCCACTTCTTTCAAGCTGGTGAAAACCTACATAACTCCAAAACTTCTCTATGGTCTTGAGGCCACTGTGCTGAAGAAAAAGGAGATTGACATGATAGAATCGTTCTTCAGGAGGCTGCTACGTCAACTTCAGTCACTCCCTGAGAGTACAGCCAAAGAGGCAATATACCTGCTTCTGGGAGCCACAACAATTGAGTCTCAATATCATCTGAAAGTACTCACTCTGTTTGGAAGCATCTGCAGGCTCCCTCCGAGTCACCACCTTCACCTTCTGTGCAGGAGACAACTGGCGGTTAGAATGGATATGAAGAATAGCTGGCTGTCTCTCGTAGCAAACATCGGAGAAAGGTACAACATAAACATCTACAAGCAGCTCCTTTACCCATGGCCGAAGATAACTTGGAAAAGATACATCCGCCAATCCATCAAAGAGCACTGCCATGAAGAACTATGCAGATCAGCAGCCGAGAAGACATCGCTCAAATACCTTCTCATCCATGACACATATCCCACACTACATCAAAACTGGTACAATACTGGGTTCCAGAAGACCGAGGCAGCAGGGGTGAGAGCTCGCATGTTGGTTGGGAGGTATAGATGTGAGACTTTAAATGCCAAGTTTCAACCGGACCATTCAACGTTGTGTCGAATGTGCAAAAGTGCAGATGAAGACATTCTACACGCCATTGCAATATGCCCGGCTACAGAGCACATCCGTAGACCTACAGCTGAGAAACTCGAAGATATTTACAGAAGAAACAATATCACTGGACCTAGCACAAAGGAGGAGTTCTGCCTAGCAATCCTCAATGGAGGACGTTTCAAGAAGAAGCACCTGACTTCGTATAAAAATCAGGATCTCAGTGTCATTAGCCAGATCTCCGGGGCTTTCTGCCTAAATATCGAGAGATATAGAAGCTCTTTTACCATGAACAATGTAAATAATGTTATATGACTGTTTTTAACTCCCTTCAGGGAGGTGCGCCTATCGAAAGGCGGGAAGTCCTAAGAAGAAGAAGAAGAAGAAGTCATATGACTTTGTTAATGTCATTATGGAGAACCACAAACTTTTTTTAATAATATAATCTTCACGTTATACTATCTTATCTTTAACAATTTAAAAAGGTGAGAAATACCACTACAAAAAGATTGAGATAAATTTCAAGGAGTTTTGAGTGAAATAAGGTCTTCCCATTCATTTACAGCATAGATAATCATTTGAGATAGTCATTTAAATGTTAATAAGCGCATTGTGGTTACAACATCATCACATCTCAATTGCACTTCTACCAACCAGTACCCGTTCCATTAATATTTTTTTTAAATCACAACTTATGACCTCACAGGTCATAACTTTCTTTTCAACCGCACAACGAAACAAAAAATTTCCTCAGTTACATTTATTGAACACAATTATGTAGGAACACGTTTGTCACGAGATAAACAAATCCTTTTTTGGAAGTAGCAATATGTACCTATAAGGTAATCACCACCAAGAAAGGCAAGGACCCAAGAATTAGAGACAATTACACTCTAAAAAATGTCGCGACAAAATTGGTTTTTTAGATTCAAAATGGTTTTTTGAAAAACCAAATTTCAATGCAAAACCAACATGGATTTTTAAAAAAATCCATGTTGGTTTTTTGCATTGAAATTTGGCAACATGGATTTTTAAAAAAATCCATGTTGGTTTTTTGCATTGAAATTTGGTTTTTCAAAAAACCATTTTGAATCTAAAAAACCAATTTTGTCCCGACATTTTTTAGAGTGCAGGTGGGCTTCACGAGCAATGGATCCCCGAGTATGGCAAGCTTGGTAATCACAGAGTGCATCGCAGAAGCTAGATTCGAGAAGAAGGACCTCTTAGCGGGGAGTTTCGATGCAAGAAAGGCATTTGATGTGGTCTGCCAGCCGCTGGGGGACTATAAACAACATCTACTCTGAATAAAAAGAAGTGATACACTGGCGGGGGATAGACAGCTGTCCTTTCCCTGTTCAGCAAGGCGTCAAACAAGGCAGCATCTTCTCTCCAGCCCTCTACAAGATCTTCATTAACGACTTAGTCCTTAGAGAACGCAGATCTGGGCCTCTCCATAGGTACCATCCAATTGGGCAGCCCAACGTGTGTCGACGACGTATTAATACTGTCCTCACACCAACAAGGCCTGCAGGGGATGTTAGACGTGGCCAATGAATACTCACAGGAAAGCGATACCAGTTACGAGGGGCGTTCAGAAAGTTCGAGGCTTTTTTTTATATGGACACTTATTTTCAATCTAGAACTATGAATTTTTCACAGGATAAAATTCAGCATATATGGAATGGATTTCCAAAATTTTGGACAATTTGGACATTTTTAAGTCATTCAGTTGTTGCCATGGAAACGGATTGTTCAGCTTCTTGGGGCAGATAATACTTAAACCACTAAAGCCAATGAATTTTGGCTGTGAGAGACCTCTCTCTATCACTTGAATTAGTGAGATTGACAATATTTGACACAAGAAATATAATATTAGCCGTAAAAAATACTCCAAGGCTCACCAAAAGCATTGATTCACACACCTGACCCATTGAAGAAAATGTTCCTTGAAGTCCTCCAAACGAAGTTCTGTAAAAGAATTTCGGTCATCCAAAGCCTTTTCTTCCCCAATGCCTGACACTACAGCCCCCACGGACTAAAGTAAGGGAAAACCAGAACTTATGTAAAGCAGCATGTCACAGGAATAGCTAGGATGGATAATGCTGTCCATTTTAGTCTCTTGTTCATACTAGTGAATTCATGCTTTCACAAGTCCTTATGTAGTCAGGGAAGCACACCTTTGCCTCCTGAATTCCCCTCCCCAAATCTAGCATGCAGGAGTGCTTTCCTACATGGGTTCAGTGTAAGAATACACACATTTGGTGTGCTTGAAAGCACATTTAGAAGCTAATACCATATTTCTTGTGTCAAATATTGTCAATCTCACTCATACAAGTGACAGAGAGAAGTCTCTCACAGTCACAATTTCTTGGCATTCTTGGTTTCATTTTTACCTGCCCCAAGAAGCTGAACTTTTCGTTTCCATGGCAACCATAGAATGACTTAAAAATGTCAAAATTGTCCAAAATTTTGGAAATCCATTCCGAATATGCTGAATTTTATCCTGTGAAAAATTCATAGTTCTAGATTGAAAATAAGTCACCATATGAAAAAAAGCCCCAAACTTTCTGAACGCCCCTCGTAAATCCCCAAAGTCTGTCGTCACTCAGCTTGTCAAGAAAAACAAAAACCTCCACGTCAATACCCCTTCATGGAAACTCAAAGTGGCAGAGTTGGGTATCAGTGATAAGCTCGCACACCTTGGTCTAGAGTGGAGTCATTGTACAAACTGTCCAGACGTTAGCAATCATGTTAAAAGTGCCAGAAGAGCAGTGTTTGCACTCATGAAAATTGGTCTCCACGGCGTAGAAGGTCTTGGCCCAAAGACCTCCATCAGGCTAATTAATACATATATCACCCCAAGGTTACTATACGTACTGGAAGCATCAATCCTCTGGCGAAACCAAGGAGTTGAATTAAACACCTTTCATGGAGAGATATTACGCCAAGTCCAAGCTTTTCCGGAGTCAGCTGCTGCAATTGAAGCAATATAATCTACTAATAGGTGCCATCCCAGTCAGGTACCTCTTGGACATTAAAATCCTCACTCTCTTCTCCCCCCCCCCTCCGGCTCTGTAATAAAAAAAATAAAATTAGCTCGAAATGTCCAGTGCTTGACCTAGTTTTACTATTCTGCTTAGGATGCCCTCTACCAAATAGTGTTTCAAACGCCGACCTAATTATTTAGTGGACCAAGCGACTGGTGGAGCAGGAAAAATGCAGGGCCTCGAAACACCAAATTTTTGAAATTCATTGAACCATACAGTGAGGCCTTCCATGAACTATAGGCCCACAAGCTCTGTAAAATAGCAATGACGATCCCAGTTTTCAGTGCTTCTTGTGAGCGAAGCTCTCTGCCATGAAGAGGATAAAAACCTTTGTGAGAAATTCAATGGCAGATGAGAGGCTCTCAAACCTAGGAGTCATCCATATTGAATGACAAAGGTCAAATTCATTGGATTTGGATGAGTTTGTAGACAGATTTGCAAACAGTCACAACAACAAAAGGATCATGCTTCTTTGACTCATATCAGAGACTGATGTTGCTACATTCCACATATATATAATAAATACCCTGACAATCAGCAAAACATCTAATGCCTTGAAATGATATGCAAATACATACAGCATATAATCATATTTCATGTACTTCATGTTCAATTTAATGCATGTTTAGTGATGATGAAAAATGACCGTTTTGGGAATCAGGTGAATTATATCCAAAAAATTTCTATAAAATTTGTCATGTATCTTGCCCCCGCCCCCCTCAAAAAGTACTGCCCCACCCATTGCCCCACCTGTAGCAGAAGTCTGGTTACACCACTGAATAGACAGAAAATATTGAAGACAGCAATGCAATTGATAATAAATGAAAATGCAATTGGTAAGAAGAAACTATACCAAGCCAAATCTGTTGTGTTCGGAACTTGTCATAGGCCTAAATGTCACAAATATACATATATTAGTTTCAGTGTAAAATTGAAAACATGATTAACTGAACTAGTTTGGGTTTACTTCCAGTACCTGGAGATGCGATTCAGTCGCTCCGTCCGTCTGGCAGGATCAGTTACTTTTTCAATGATGATGGCAAGTATTAAAAAAATTACAAATTTTTTAATTGTTGCTCTACCAGTCAAAATAATTAAATTATCTCCGTATGAAAATGCAACAAACAAAACAATTAATAATTTTTATTACAGTTGTAACAATTATTTGCATCAAGCAGACTCGCTGGAAGAGCGTAGGCCACTGACAAACTATTTTAATCTTTCAGTTCCTATACAATGGGGTAGTCTTGTACACACCTGCAGTTGCTTTGAGTCAAGGTAAGTGATATACTAATATTTTGTGAAAATGCAATAAAAAAGGGCACGTTTGGGGCTTTACATCCTGTATTTATGCATTTGGTAGGCTAATTAGGACAGGAGGAACGCATGGAAATGAGGTGAAGGATGATTGAAACTTATGTCCAAACATAGGCCCAAGTGACCCGGCTAGAGCTGGATTTGAACCCTGGACCAAGCAATTGTCAGCAAGCATGCTACCACTAGACCAACCCTCCCCCCGACAGCATAGGGAGAAAATAATTATATTCCCATATACTTAAGACTTCCTTACATGGAAAATATCTCGCCACAATATTGCACTGAAAATCTTTTTGACAAATTAAGTTAGTCAAACACCAAAAATTAGTCAAATGTCTGACTTAGTTAGTCAAGTTGCAGATGTAGTAAACCAATAAAGTTAGTCATTTTACTAATTTAGTTGGTATTTTGACTTAGTAAGTTAGTCATTTCACTCAGTCAATTAGTCATTATGACTAATTTATTGGTCAATTTGACTAATTTAATTAGCCATGTATCTAATTTAAGTGGTCATCTGACTAATTAAGTTGGTCATGGACTTAGAATTTTTAGATGTTTTGGTGGCGCTAATGAGCCACATTCTATTTATAGGTCTAATGTTGTCTTATATTATCAAGCTCAACACTATCTCCAGCAGTTGGTCTCCGCGGCACAGTGGTAATGTGCTGTGTCTCTATAGTAAAGTCTTACAGCTTTGAACCTGAGTTAAAAGTTGATTGTTCAAGCCTCACAAGGAACTTTTTTTTCAAATGGCTCTCTGTGTAGTAATTTACTTAGTCAAATGACCAGTTAAGTTAGTCACTTGACTAGCATGACTAAGAATTTAAGGCACCATCAAATGACTAACCTAATTAGTCATTTTGACTAGGGTAGTTAGTCGAAAAGATTTTCAGCGTGTTTCAAACTGCAATGAATCACACCAACCCCCCCCCCCCCCAAGAAAACAAACTCTTGATTTCCATAAATTAAAATTCATTATGTAACTTTGAGTTAATTTTACACACTACATTCATTGTCGCTTCCATTGCAGCTTCAGGTATGGAGACTTACGTGTCAATTTTATTGGTTGGAGGAGTCGTTACATTTTACACAGCACTAGTGAGTACAACCAAGTAACAAATCAGTAATTTATTTTATTGCAACAGAGTATCATACACATACAGAGAATGTCAATTTTATTAGGCCCGCCGTAGAACAGGTCTAAAGTTTTCACTCGCATGTGTCTGTCCGTCTAGTTGTCCATCCTTCTGTCTAGCTGTCAGCACAATCGTGGAAAGACCGCTCAATGGATGCGTTTTGAAACAATTTGGGCTAGTGATAACCTACCCAGTGTAATATCTATGTCAATTGGAAGTAATTCAATCCTAACTATTAAATGTTTATTACAGGGTGGTCTGAAAGCCACCATCTGGAACGACGCCTTCCAGATGACAGTCATCCTCATCAACTTCGTGCTCATCATCATTTTTGGATCTCTGGATAAGGAAGTCAATGGTCTGGACCGGGCTCTCGCACTGGCCAAGGAGGGTGGAGTGGACAAACTATATGATTCCGATACGTAAGTTCATGGTGGAGGATAAATGCATTTATACCATTTGAACCTCTGTCAGCCAATCACATTGCAGTAGTTCATTGTGATAATTTCCATATTCTTTGTTACACACTTATCCTCCCATGCTTACCTGTTTGAGTGTTTGTCCCATGGTATAAGCCGGTTATTCACCATGCGATCAGGAATATGTTTATCCCGCCTCGGGCCCTTGGTTGATTTATCACATATTCCCTCTCTCATGGTGAATAACCTGTACTACTTATGATTGGAGATAATATGACCCATTCCTTGTGGTTTGTTCCTCAGCCCTGTTGACATGAATTTGTTATAAATTGACAAAGTCTTCATTTCCAGTAAAACTTAAAATCTGTCCGACAGTACAAATATCAAAATCCCTTCCAGCAGCAATGAAACCTGTCACACAAGTCGTTTCAAGGTTCCTACTATTTTCCCTCATGGAAATTCCCTAATTTTCAAGACATCTTTTCCAGATACAGCTTTGATCCTTTCGTCAGGACTTCATTCTGGACGCAGACAATCGGAGGAACTTTCATGAACATCGTGCTCTTCTCGTCAAGTCAGACAGTCATCCAGAAATTCATCAGCGTCAAGAGTATCTGCAAAGGGAAAATGTAAGTCCAGTATATTATGTGACCCGCTCCACCAAAATGAGTAGGGACAGTAGGGTGTCCCAAAAAATGTGAAAGTCTGAAATGCATTGGGGCTTATCTCTAAATGTGTTCTGTAGTCCCTCTTTGACTCCCATGTAAAATTTCAGCTCATTTGAAGGTGTTTTATATGTTGCTCAAGAGCCCCAAAGATAGACAGGGTTCAACATTGATTTCCCATGTGAAAATGGCTATTTTAGATTATTACTCATAAATTATTAGTTTCAGTCCACCCAAGCACATGGATAGTTGATACAAAGATGCATAAATTATTTAAAATTGACATTATCTGTATGTATTCAAATGAGCTGAAATTTTACATGGGAGTCAAAGAGGGACTACAGAACACATTTAGAGGTGAGCCCCAATGCATTTCAGACTTTCACCTTTTTTGGGACACCCTAGTCCTGCTACTGGCACACAATCTGGTGAAACTGGTCATATCCATTGGAAAAGCCAAAGATTTTTGAAGAAAGGGGAAAATTATCATAACTTAAAGCAACAATAAGTTATGTTAGCTCAAACAATTTGGGCAACCATCTCACTCAAGCATTTTTTAAAAGCTGACCCAAATTTCAAATTTTACTGTGTGTGGAGGGAACCTGATGTTGAAATAAGTCTGAACGTCCATTGGAAAATCAAAATGTAAGAGGAAAATTACATTTTTTAAATTAATTTCAGAGCAGTATGGATATCAGCAGCCATGACAGCGCTGTACATGTGTTTGGTGTTCTTCATCGGTTGCGTCATTTACGCCAAGTACCAATATTGCGACCCTCTGACAGGCAGTAAACAGGTCGAAAAAGTAGATCAGGTGAGTGGCCTCCTTTTTTCAAAAATCCAAATGTGACAAACAAGGCCATAAGCGAACAGAAAAATGGTCGCACTTGAATATTTTTTGGCACAACGGTGCTTTTTTAATGCAGGATCAGTACCACTGTACCTATGGTAACCGGGGCACCCAATGATAAATTATCTGTTATGAAGCAGGTGCCCAGCTGGCTGGCAGACTGTCAGCTAGGATTTTCCCAGCTGGCATAGTTGTCAGCCGGGAGTAAATTTTTGGCATTCAACCGATGAAATTTGCAGTCAGCTACGTAATGAGAAAGCAGTTGAGGCAGCTTATTAGTTATTCATATCAGCTGGCTGGTAGGTGCTGAATGACGCTAGGGCTGGCTGGCAACCCAGCTGGCGGCATAACAGATATTTTCTCCCAGTTGCATAAAAAAATTAATCTAAGTGTCACAAAAGATGTGCAACCAAGACCTTACACTAATATGGGCATTATAATAACACACTGTCATGAGGTGCCCCTGGTACTACAGTAGTAAACTTGTGAAGTGGATCAAATCAAAGTTGGAACTCTTGATGAACTAGATAGTTGACTACTTATATATTATTACATGGATTTTTAATTTATTTATTGACTCAAGTATTCTCCCTGCCAGCCAATACTTTCCGGGGGCCACTAGGCCCTTGGTCTCTGACAAATCATAACCCAAACATCCAGCACTCAGGCCACAGATAATTGATTCTTAGCTTCGAGGACCCGCCGACACAATAGATTACCTGCCGATGGAAAAAAAAAGTTAAAAAAAAAAAAAAAAATTTTTGACATTATAAGAAGCATCCTCGGATACAATGGCTGGTTAATCCTATGGGAAAGTAGAAGGTGTGATTTGCAGCATGCGAGAGCGTCTGAGGTAAAAAATATGAGTGTAGGAACAGTGGAACTGGAGGTTGAGGTATAGTAGGGTGATGTCTGCGTGAACTAGATTCTCTTGACGTGAGGGTATAGCAATGAAGTATAGGTGCAACTTGCTGCAGTGAGCATTGCGCAAGTGTTTGAGTAAAGCGTGACAGCAGACACTAGTGTCTAACAGAGTCGCTGCCCATATAGAGCTATGGGCCGACAAATTCATAATGTGGAATACTTGTACCAAATTTCATAACTCTAAAATAAGCGGAATATTAAGGTCACAAATGGACAGTTCAAGAATGACAAAAGATGGCTGCCAGAAAGGCCTACATCTTGAATTTATCGTCATGTTCCCAATCAATACCCACAGGCGTACACCTGAACCAAATTTTATAACTCTTAAGTGAAATATTAAGGTCACATTTGGCAGTCCAGGAATGAAGAAAGATGGCTGCTAAAATGCACGCTATCTCAGTTGTCGCGACAGGTAGGCTACTCATTCTTCTGCTTTCACCCCTAGCATATAACTAGCAAAACTAGCAAAAAAAAATTTTTTTTGCGAGGACACCCCCCGACGTGACCCCCCCCCCCGGACTTGTAAAATATAAAATTTTAAAATTACCTCCTTCCGAGGAGAGCCCCAGCCTAGAAATATAACTAGCAAAAATAAAAATTTCTGCAAGTACCCCCCCCGGATGTGACTCCCCCCGGGGCCTTGTATAGAATATAAAATTTAATACCTCCCGAGGTGACCCCAGCCTATCTAGCAGAAATAAACTTTTTTTTTTTTGCGAGTACTCCCCCCCCCGAGGTGACCCCCTCGGGACTTGTAAAATCCTAAATTTTTTAATTACCTCCCTCCGAGGTGACCAACCTAGCAACATAACTAGCAAAAAAAAAAATTTCTGCAAGCTCCCACCGGATGTGACCCCCTCCCCCGGGCCTTGTATAGAATATAAAATTTAATACCTCCCCCGAGGTGACCCCAGCCGAGCAACATATCTAGCAGAAAAAAAAAATTTTTTTTGCAAGTATCCCCCCCGAGGTGACCCCCTCGGGACTTGTAAAATCCAAAATTTTTTAATTACCACCCTCCGAGGTGACCCCTAGCCTAGAAATATAACCAGCAAAAAAAATTATTTCAGCAAGTACCCCCCTGGAAATGTCCTCCCCCCCCTCGGGCCTTGCACAGAATATAGAATTTAATACCTCCCCCGAGGTGACCCCAGCCTGGCAATATAACAGGCAAAATTTTTTTTTTTTTTGCGAGTACCCCCCCCCTGAGGTGCCCCCCTCAGGACTTGTAAAATCTAAAAATTTTTAAATTACCTCCCTCAGAGGTGACCCCAAGCCTAGAGATATCACTAGCAAAAAAAAAAATTTCTGCGAGTACCCCCCCCGGATGGGACCCCCCCCCCCCCGGGGCCTTGTATAGAATTTAAAATTTTTAAATACCTCCCCGAGGTGACCCAAGTCTGGCAATATAACAGGCAGAAAAATTTTTTTTTTGCGAGTACCCCCCCCCCGAGGTGACCCCCTCAGGACTTTTAAAATCTAAAATTTTTAAAATTACCTCCCTCCGAGGTGACCCCCAGCCTAGAAGTATAACTAGCAAAAAAAATAATTTCTGCAAGTACCCCCCTGGATGTGTCCTCCCCCCCCCGGGGCCTTGCACAGAATATAGAATTTAATACCTCCCCCGAGGTGACCCCAGCCTGGCAATAAAACAGGCAGAAAATTTTTTTTTTGCGAGTCACCCCCCCCGAGGTGACCCCCCTCGGGACTTGTAAAATCTAAAAATTTTTAAATGACCTCCCTCAGAGGTGACCCCAAGCCTAGAGATATCACTAGCAAAAAAAAAAATTTCTGCGAGTACCCCCCCGGATGTGACCCCCCCCCCCCGGGGCCTTGTATAGAATATAAAATTTAATACCTCCCCCGAGGTGACCCACGTCTGGCAATATAACAGGCAGAAAATTTTTTTTTTGCGAGTACCCCCCCCCGAGTTGACCCCCCTCGGGACTTATAAAATCTAAAATTTTTAAAATTACCTCCCTCCGAGGTGACCCCCAGCCTAGAAGTATAACTAGCAAAAAAAATAATTTCTGCAAGTACCCCCCTGGATGTGTCCTCCCCCCCCCCCCCCCAGGCCTTGCATTCTACATGTCTCCCTATTGGCTGAAATGGCCACTCCCACCAAGTCCCTCATTCTCATTGGCTCTAAATGGCCACACCCCCAAAAATTAAAAATTTTTAAGTACTGCCACAGTTTCAACCGAACAACTGTCAACCCATTACACCTTGCCTAATGCTGTCAAATTAGCCAACTAAGATTGCTTCTAACCAGCAATTACCAAAAACACAAACTCAACGCATGATGGCCAAAAATGCATACCTGTCATTATGCGCCACACCTCCAAATATCGACCACACCCCCAAAACCCATTATTAAAAAGGCTAGAGAATTCTCCAGAATTCTCCAGCCAAAAAAAAAAAGTTCACCTTTTTTTTTTTTGTCCTACTGACCGACCCTAGAAAAAGTGCCCTGAGAGGATCCGAGAAGCTAAAGATCAATTATGTGTTGCCTCATCTTTCCGTCTATGCACAATGAACTGTTGTTCAACGTTGGAGAAAAGAACTTCATGTTTCACTAATACACTCTAAAAAATTTCAGACAAAATTGGTTTTTTAGATTCAAAATGGTTCTTTGAAAAACCAAATTTCAATGCAAAAAACCAACATGGATTTTCTAAAAACCATTTTGAATCTAAACAACCAATTTTGTCCCAACATTTTTTAGAGTGTATAGACCAAAATGAGCATATACTTTTTATTAAATCGGCAGACTCTAAGAGCAAGTCACGTTACTCGCCGTTGTTCCTTGAAGTATGAGGGAGCGTACAGGCATTGTGTCAAAGACCGTTCGCACTTACGTTTATGAGATACCGAAATTATTATGTCAATGCTATAGTGTCTATGGAAACTGTCGTTTTAAAAATGCAGGAGACAAGAGGAGACACTAATTTCACGTCTCATAAATCTAATGCCTAGATCACACGAGAGTGGTTAAGTGACGGCGAAGTTGTAGAGGTTCCAGGAACTGCAGATTCGCCCACTTTCGGCGTTTCAAGCCATTTTTGGTCAATTATATAATCAATTAGAGGTTCTAAATCGTCGTTGATGGTTCCTATTACGACGAGGCTCTCGTTTTTTACGCCGAATCGCTCGTAATTACGGACGAGGCAAGAAGACACTTGTGTCGGCGAGTTGTCAGGAGCCTCGACGCAGTTCCATTGCTTCAATGTTAAACTAGATTCGCCCAAGGAGTCTCTTTCTTCGCCCTAGCATGCTCTTTCTTCGCCCTAGCATCCTCTTACTTCGTCCTAATGTTCAATTACGCCCAAGCAAATACCTGTTACGGCCAAGCAAGTAGCTGTTTCGGCGTTTCAACAGCCTGTTTGTGTCGGCGAGTTGTTGTCTTTTTTCGCCGAAGTTCCATTGACTCAATGATAAGTAGCCTCGCCCAAGCTGTCTCTAACTTCGCCCAACCTGTCTCTAACTTCGCCCAAGCTGTCTCTAACTTCGCCCAATCATTTTGGGGGGCTTTCTGGTCTCTTGCATCGTGGTTTCTTCCTTCGCAAAGATTCAACCGGTTGAATCTTTCGTGAAGCAAGTTCTTGCCTCACCACAGGGTCATGTGACTTCTAGGAACTTTTGGCGAGGAAGTTTAAGAAGCGCCGTAGACGAAAATATCGTCGCCGAATTGTTGAATCTAGCTTAAGAACCTCCCACTTTCCTGGAAAAGCAAGAAGCGACGCAACAAGAACCCTCTGTTACGTCTCCGTGAGAACTAGCCATAACCAATATGAGTCTTTTGAAACTTAAATCAGCCAACAGCAAGTAACGTACTAGACATTGTTTCTTGAAGTATGCACTCTAAAAAATGTCGGGACAAAATTGGTTTTTTAGATTCAAAATGGTTTTTTGAAAAACCAAATTTCAATGCAAAAAACCAACATGGATTTTTTAAAACCAAATTTCAATGCAAAAAACCAACATGGATTATTTTAAAAATCCATGTTGCTTTTGCATTGAAATTTGGTTTTTCAAAAAACCATTTTTAATCTAAAAAACCAATTTTGTCCCGACATTTTTTAGAGTGTAGGCCTACAGAAAGACATAGTGTCAAAGAACGTACGCACTTGCGCTTATGAGATACAGAAATTATTATGTCAATGATGGTGTCTATGGAAACTGTTAAACGCTGGAGACAAGAATTTCACGTTTCATATATTTTGACTCATATGAGCTTTTTTTAAAAATTAAATCGGCTGAGACCCTCAGAGCAAGTCACGTTACTTCCCATTGTTTCATGAAGAATAGGAAAGCGAAAAAAATGGATTTTGTCAAAGACCATACGCACTTACGTTTACGAGATACAGAAATTATTACATCAATGATTGTTGTATATAAGAAATGATAAGAAGTTACATATATATAAACAGAACTTCAAATTTGTCAAGTGGGCCAAAATGTAATAAATGTGTCCAGATTGACTGACTCCTTATCAAAACTTAAGAATCATCTTATCTAATCGATACCAGATAAGTCAATAGATAGCATTATCAGATACTATGAGATAGCTCCAGTTAGATATTGGCAATAAACCATCTTCAGATGATCCCAGACAGCTCGTAAAACAATAAAGTTGAATAAAACATGTAATTTTAAATTACATGAAGACATCTGTGTCAGTTTGTGACAACACGTGGGCTTTTATTGATATCAAAACAGTTGGGACATGACTTATATACACATGAACTCTTTTGTTGTAAATAACTCGAGACAAAATTAATCTTTAGCTTCTCAATCTTCACGAAGCACTTTTTTGAGGATCGTTGTTCCCATTTTTGTGTCCAAGAGCAGAGCCTCGGGCCCCTTGTCTTCATCAATGGCATGGTCATGCCAAAGTAGGTGCATGGTCATGCCAAAGTAGGTGCATGGTCATGCCAAAGTAGGTGCACGGTCATGCCAAAGTAGGTGCATGGTCATGCCAAACTAGGTGCATGGTCATGCCAAAGTAGGTGCATGGTCATGCCAAACTAGGTGCATGGTCATGCCAAAGTAGCTGATATGAGGATCCTAAAGCATTTCACTGATGCAAGAACCCCCCAAAGTTATGATACCCGCTGGCAGACATGGGGCGATTACGATTAGTAATCGGTAATCACTGTAATCGATTACAAATGATTAGTAATCACAAGTAATCATGATTACATTCAAATTATGATTACAAGTAATCGTAATCGTAATCAATTACTTTCCTAAAGTAATCATATTTGTGATTACCTTGTGATTACTTTATGATTACTGCCTGGCTAATAACATTTGGAATCACTGCAACTGATTAAGCCAATCTATAGGAAAGGGGAGAGTTTGTTTGCTATCTGATTAACATGTTCAGTCAGCTGTAACTTGCTTGACAGCAATAGGGTTCTAACTGAAACCTAAAGCACACTCAGTTCATCTTAATAAACAATTGATATTGTTACATAATTCATTGATGCATAATTTGTATTGTTCAACAGAGGATTGACTTTCAAAGAAAGGGGTCATTATGATTTTGGCAGAAGATTCATACAAATTATTGGCATGTTAGTAGTATCAACGATGATGACACAATGACACATAGGCCTACTTTATTATCTCTCACGAAAATTGCATAATACATGAATAATTATGTATTTAAGCAAATTTGATAAGGTTAAAAAAAGAATGGTTGTTAAAGAATGTTATTATATTACGTATATATATATATATTAATGATGTGTACATTATGCATCTAAATGATTTAATAATTCTTATTCTAATTAGCTGAAAAAGATCTGAAGAAAAGTTCCACTGAGGTGATCTATTGAATATGTACACTGTTAATCATCACTTTAAAAAAAATTCTCAATATTATATATATGTTAAAAAAACCACTTTATTTTCATGTATATATGCTATATTCCCATGCAATACTGTTACCCACGAGAAAAAACTGTACATGAAGCTAATCTTAACTATTTCGACTTGCACAACATGACCATTGTCTATAAATTTGATATGAAATGGTTTGTTCGATGTAATCGTTAATCGTAATCGATTACTTTCAGAAAGTAATCGCAATCGTGGTAAAGTAATCGATTCAAATAATCGTAATCGTAATCATGAACTTCTATGGTAATCGTAATCGTAATCAATTACTTTTGGCAAGTAATCGCCCCATGTCTGCCCGCTGGCTTTTAATCTTATGTCTCACTCCTACGAATATTTGCATTTCATCCCCCAAATTCCTCTTTGCTGAGCAGACGATTGCTGAGAAGGCTTCAGACAAGCCTCAACTTCTTCTTCTGTTAGGTCCTTCTGTCCTGAGACAAAGCGTGGTGCACCACAAATTGCCAAATATGCCTATTTTTCTAATGTGAATTTAATTTCAAAAAATTTCCGTAGGCAAAAAATCTACTTGGTTGGTCAATCTGAGAAGCCAAAAATTAAATATGTTTGGCCTAAAGTTGTAAATAAATCGTCAATATCAAAATGATTTACAACTGAATTTGTAGTTAAAAGTATAGGGGAACGAGGGGCAAAATGGACCGGCGGGGCAAAACGGTTTTTTGCGTTTTCTCGGAATGTTTTGACCTGCCTTCTAATTTTTTGATTGGAAAATAAAATAGGATACATGACCAACTTTCCCTGAAAGTTTCATGGATGAGAACGTTACAGGTATGCAGCTATGTTAATTTGAATGTTTTGATCGATTTTCTTAAAAAAATCATCATTTTTGGAAATGCTGTGGTACCTCCAATGACATTCCCAGCAGAATAATTTATAGTCAGTGTTATAAGAGCACTACTAAGCTTGCTTATTAAGCAAAAAAATGTAGTCTGGTGCTTAGTCATGTGTAAGTAGTTCATTATCAATATACCCTGCATGGTTGGGGCAAGATGGAGTCCTCATGCGGGGGCAAAATGGGAAGCACAAAAAAGCAATGCCAGCCTAGAAGAGGTTGAAGCTTGCCTTTGGGTCAATTCAACCATGACATTTGAGACATTTGATACATTTTATGGCTATATAACAGGCAAAAATTAGAAAAAATAGAAAAATCACAACAGATTTTTGGAGGTGGTCGATGTCACCAATAATCCCTTGAGGATTTAGGCCTAGTGGTAAAATCCTGTATTGTTGAAACTTAAACGAATATAACTACCTTTTAAAAAGCATTGTCAAATCCAATACCAGTTTAAATTGTTAAATTATGAAGAAAACTTGGAAATCAGAGTTATGTGAATATTCATAAAAATGTCACATTTCCTAAAATTTAACATAATTTTGTTTCTTTTGTAACCTAATGTTTATGGTTAAATACCTGGTCAAATAATTATATAGAATGTATAATTACTAGCATCACTCCCCATCTGTAATTGCATCCTGCATGAGATATTGATTTCATTGTTTATTGCTATGTTTATTCTCACTATTCGGCAATATGCTTACATTGCAATGACGTGAATTAATGCATTTCTGTTTGTTAACATGCTTTTTAGTTAGACTGTTATAAAAACGGCTGATTTATTGTAGAACTTTTGTGACTTTATTTCTTCCCATTTTGCCCCATATGAAATTCCATTTTGCCCCAAGCATGGGGCAAAACGGGATAAAGCTGCATTTTTGGAAATAGGGAAAAATTAGAATTAGAAGTGTTATAAAACCGATTTTCTGCTTTTGAACAAGTGGTATTGGTACTTCTTCATAGATCAGACCTTATTTGGTATTCTTACGATATACCGTTTTGGTACAGCGAGCCTTCGAAGTTAGATGGCCCGTTTTGCCCCTCGTTCCCCTATAAGTCATCTGCGTCATGACAAGCGAGTACAAAATCCTAAATCTCAAAGTCCTAAAATTTACATTAACTTTTCGAGATACAGCAAAACCAATAAAAGGTAAGAAATACTTAGAAGTCCTCAGTTTACCTACTTTGATCTCCTTTCTCCAACCAAAGTCTATTTAAAACTAACTTCTACTCCACACCATAACTTTATCCCATCTCCAGCAATCCATTGATTGAATAGCCAGCACAATATCAAGGAAATCAGACACAATTAGAATGACTGATTTTAAATTGGTGTCAGTTAATGTAAGATAATGTGCTCTTAAAAGAAAATGAAAACAAGTTTACAAGTAAAGGTAGGAAGTGATTTTGAGGACCTCCCACTCTCCAACATCACTATTTACCCTCTTGAGTATCAAGAACTAGTCTCAGAGGGCTGCACTTGCCATATGAATTAATCAATCCATCTATCTGTCTATATGTAGCTAGGTGCAGAGTGGTTAAGGTTCTCGCTTGCTCTGCTGAAGGTCCGCCTGCATGGATTCAAATCCCGAGTGGGAAACCTGAAATTTTCAGTGAACCCTCACCAGCAAAATCCCAGCTGGATGTTGTTTGGATGAGACATAAATTGGCGACCTCTTGTATCAGTGTCATAGCTGGGCAAGTAATAGATCCCTCACATGGTGTAAATGTGTAACATGTTGAGGACTCCCGCTCTCTCTCCCATCTCATCAATCAACCTTCGTGAGCGCCCAGAACTGGGCTTTTAGAGGGCAGCACTTACCACATCTATCTATTTACCTGTCTATCTATCCATAAATCTAGCATCTATTTATCCATCTTTTATCTGTCTATCTATTTCAGATCATGTCTCTCTTTGTTCTTGATATCATGGGACATTTACCTGGTTTACCTGGACTCTATCTTGCAGCAGCTTTTAGCGCCACCTTGAGGTAATGTCACTATAACATTAATGTTGCTACAGCCGGTCTGCTTCAACGCCCAATATCTTACCATGTTGTTCGCAATGACAAGCATAGCGCTGCATTTAAATGATAGAACTGTGTCACCCCACAGAATGGTTCTGACAAATAAATATGAGTATTATTCAGTCGATTTATCTTTTCAGTACAGTAGCGGCAGGTCTCAACGCAATGGCAGCAGTGTACTTAGAAGACTTTATCAATCCTGCTTACGAACATTTTAAGGGAAAACCACTAGGGGAGTCCATAGCAAAGCATGCCACAAGGATTCTAGGTAATGTAAACAGATATTTACATTACCTCTTAACTAATATTCACCTGAAACAGACATCTACATCACCTCTTGACAAATTTCCATACTAAAAACGGACATTCACATCACTTCTGATGACTGCAAGCACTTCAAACAAACATTTACATCACCTCTGACAAATTTTCACACTTAAAATAGACATTTACATCACTTCTGACGAATGCAAGCACTTCAAACAAACATTTACATCACCTCTGACAAATTTTCACACTTAAAATAGACATATTTACATCACCTCTGACTAATGCCCACACTTCAAACAGATATTTACATCACCTCTGACTAATGCCCACACTTCAAACAGATATTTACATCACCTCTGACTAATGCCCACACTTCAAACAGATATTTACATCACCTCTGACTAATGCCCACACTTCAAACAGATATTTACATCACCTCTGACTAATGCACTCTTCAAACAGGCATTACCCTGTCAGCATGCCTTTGGCGGTCAAATGTCGGCCCTGCGTCAGTCCAATGTCAGTAGCATTGGACCAGCTTCGGGCCGACGTTGGACCGCCGAGGGACACTGATAGGGTAACACCTTCTGTGACCAATGAACACTTCAAACAGGCATTTACATCACCTCTAACTAATGACCAAACTCTACACAGACATTGTAATCTACTAATTCATTGATTTTTTGGCATTTACATCACTTCTGACGAATGCACACTTCAAACAGATATTTCCATCACCTCTGGCTAATGCAAGCACTTCAAACATTTACATCACCTCTAAATAATGCACACTTTAAACAGGCATTTACATCACCTCTGACTAATGAAAGCACTTCAAACATTTACATCACTTCTGAGGGATGCAAGCACTTCAATCAAACACGTCACTACTGACTAATGACCAAACTCTAAACAGACATTGTAATCAACTACATGTAATTCATTGATTTTTTTGGCATTGACATCACCTCTGACTAATGCACTCTTCAAATAGGCATTTACATCACCTCTAACTCTGTGTGTGTGTGTGTGTGTGTGTGTGTGTGTGTGTTTGTTATTTACGTCTCATCAGCACCTTGTTGGGCTATTTAGAGACATCCTTGGTTTGTAGTAAGGGAGTTAATAATTCAGTTGGATTGGTGTTTGGTAATTATTTTGTTTTTCCTGTCTTTCTCTTTGTGTTTGTTTGTCTTTCTATTTGTTCTTGTATCACTTTCGTAGCAACAAACAAAAAATCATGTTGAATCAAAACAATAAGAGCTCCATAAAAATCGTCAGTGAAATCATACTGAGTGACTAGATCAAGTACGTCTTTTTTTGTTGCAAAGGTGTCTGGTGGCCAACTGTACATCTTTTCTTTAGTTCGCTCCTTCAGTTTGGCACACATTTTGTCAAAGCCAGGCATTGGCAGAAGATATGCGGCTGCCAGATTCAGGTATTTTTGTACAAACATTGATCGTTGAATGTCTCCATTTGGTACTCTTCCTTGAAGGAAGCGGAGGAGATATTCTTTGTAAGTGATCTGTTCTGGAGGTGGCTTGTCTTTTCTTTCGTCAACGGGTTGTCGTTCCTTTTCGTTAGTTTCTTTCTTTCGTTCTGCTTCCTTGTCTGGTGAATGGTCTTCCCTTACTTCCTCTTGACTCTCGGCTGTTTCTTCTTCCTGTGGATTCTCTGGACCTTCTTCTTTTCCTGCTCCCTGTGGAACCTCCGGAACCTGTTCCTTTTCTGCCTCTTCATCTTCTGCTTCCATGGATTCATTGTCGGGTGTTGTGCTTCTGTCATCATCTGAGTCTTCATTGTCCTCTTTTGTGTCTGTTTTAGTTGTGTGTTCTTCGTCCATAGCTACCTCATGAGGAGCTGTGGTGCCAGCTGATGGGTGTGGTTGTTCAAGGTCTGCCTGGGAAGTAGGCCGTTGTGTGGTGGAGGTTGTCTGTGGAGTGGATTTTTCAGTTGTTCTTCCCGAGTGTCTGTTTGTGTCTTCTGTGTTCTCTGTGTGTTGTTGGTGTGATCTGTTGATGCTGTGTTCTTTGAGTTGTAGCCGTCGTCGTGGGGTCGCATGATGTTGAGGTTGTGGATAACCCGCCATGTCCGCAGAGCTGGGGATTCCTGCGTGCTGGTCCACAATCCTTCTCGCCTCTGGAAAAGATATCGCGTGGGTTGCCTTCAATGTGAGGATTTCTTTTTCTTTCGTCCATTGTTTACATGTTTTGCTGTAAGAGGGATGATCTTCCTTACAATTGACACAAAGAGGAGGGGACGAGCAAGGTTGGTCTTTGGATTGGATGTGGTCCTGGGATCCACAGTGGCCACACACTTCTTGTCGTTGGCACCACTTGCTCAGATGACCAAAACGCTGACATCTGTAGCATCTTCTTGGATTGGGTATATAAGGTCGTAATTTACATTGCTCCCAAATAACTTTAATGCTTTCAGGAAGAGTTGTGTCGGAAAAAGTCAAGATGAGCAGCTCTCAAACTCTCTGGGGGATTCTATGAAAATGAATAACATCAGTGAAAGTTTCAAACCATTCCTGTAAATCTTCGTCCGAGTTCAAGTAGCTAAGGGAGGAGAAAACCACTCCCTTTGAAGTATTCAAAGTCCGATGTGGCTCGATTATTGCCGGCGTACCTGCAATATCTTTCAGCCTGAGGAGTTTCCGAGTCTGGTCGTCGTTTCTGGTCTTAAATAGAACAGTTCCATCTCTCTGCAAGGTTGTCTCTGCAGGTTCACCGACTTCTTGAAGTATGGTCTTGTAGATGGCGAAGGGAGATAGCCTGGTCGATGGTTTGAACACTATGTATCTGTGTCGGTACTCTGACTTCCGTGTTGTCGTTTGTCGATTTAGAAGTTCCGGGTCGATGCAGTCATCCGAGGATGACCGCTGCCTTTTTAGTCGAGACTGTGAATTTGGAAAAGAGTAAGCCATATGAATTTTGGTGATTCATCCCCCATGCTCCCCACCCACCAAGGAGCCCAACAAGGGGGACTAAAATGGGTAGGGCTGCATCCAGTACCCTAGACCAGGGCTGCGCCCAGTACCCTAGACCAGGGATACATGGGGTATATACTCGTAGAAGGCTTGGTAAGATATACAGCTGCAATCATATTAAAAACATGGCCAGCATGTAGACTTGGTCAGAACCTTCTTTGATTGACCCATCAGCCATGGCCAAATAGGACCGAAGTCCTAGTGACAACATGACAAGCCGATTGACTAGACCGGGCCAATCCAGCCTCCCGTCTAGGAGAAATCCAGGCCAAAGTAGTGTATTGTATGGGAGGGACCAACTTAGTCCAAACCAACTCAACCACCAGGACCCCTTCATCCTCAGACACGGGTCGCAACCCACGGCAAACAGGTTGCCCCTTTTCCGTCGGGGAGACGTGTGCTTGCGCACTGTCTCGTGTTGGCCACAAGAGATAGAGGCCTTCACTCTTGTGTTACCACCCACCGCCACGTGGAGGCCCGAGACCTGCGGGAGCATCATCACCTCTAACTAATGACCAAACTCTACACAGACATTGTAATCTACTAATTCATTGATTTTTTATATTTGGTTTCAGCAATAGTCTTTGGTCTCCTTACGATCGCTGTGGCATTTTTGTCCGAGGTGTTGGGGGATGTTGCAGTCCAGATTGCCCTCAGTATTTTCGGAATGGTTGGAGCACCATTATGTGGAGCCATGTCTCTCGGGATGTTCTTCCCTGTCGCTAACAAATGGGTAAGTTGTTAGTCTATCCCCTTTTGGTTATTTAGCATGGTGCAAAATCAATAAATGGCAATTATGAGCAATACTATACAAAACCAGAGTTTCAGAGTCTGCTATCAAGTAAAGCAACTCTAACAGCTTTCTGAAAAATTACTCAAGACTCAAAAGGTTTCCTGAGTTTGAGAAAAAGAGAGATTCCACTACAAATCTATGGGTCCCGTGAACGCATGGGTTGCCATAGCAACAATGATAGAAGATTGCGTCTGTAGTCCTGTACACGCACAAGTCATATGTAACGCGTGCCAAAACCTCTCTATGACAGCATGAAAAGAGACAGTTCCACCGCAACTGGTCTTGTCTTGCTATGACCTCCACTCGGCACAATGGAATGCCACAATTTGCGTTGTGAAGTTGTTCACTGAAGGTTTGCTGCTACGCAGCCTACTTTTTTTCTATCTTGACCTTTTATTCAGTAAGCCTCTTCTTCTTAATTTTTTAACTATTCATCCGATAATATTTTCCTGTCATTTACAGGGCGCTCTATCCGGCCTATTCACCAGTCTTATACTAACCCTTTGGATTGGTATTGCTCCCATCGTACAAGGAGTTCCTAATGTGCCGGTTTGGAAAAACAACACTGGGTGCGACTCGGGATTCTCCAATGCCACCACTGAAATTCCAGATATTATGACCACAACAGCAGAACCGTAAGTAACAGCAAGTTCTAGTGTAGTAGACCGGATTTGGCCGCAAGCCTGTGTGAGAGTTAACGCAACAGGCAGGCATGGCAAAATCTCTACCAGTGTAAATACGAGTGCACAAGGCAACCCCAATCTAAATATAGCCAGCCAATCAGAAAATTTGTTACAGCCAGGTCAGCAACCTACCAGATCACAGATAACATAGGGGCAACCTGCCAGTTGCGTTAGCTTCCGGCAGCTAATCGACAGAACCAGGAGCGCCCACAGTTCGCGGTCTTTGTGTCGTTTTTTTGCCCCTACAAAAACGTTTTTCATAAATTTCATCAAAAATCACCAAAAAAAAAAACATGAGAACTTCAAAAATTATTTTTTAAGTCCCTCCATGGTACTGCGCTGGACCTACAAAGACAAATCCTGGACAAGATTTTTCAAACACATAATGATCTGATATTTGAGAAACAGTAGAATTGCACCGTACCAATCCAAGACAGTCAAGGCCTACATAAAATATTAAGTTTAATTCGCACAGATCCCCTTGACACATCTTTAGTACAATTTTTATTTCCTTGATGCAAAGTACAGAACAACAGAAAAATATTCATATTGATTCGGTTTTTGGTACAAAATGTATTAGTACACAAGACTGGCGGACATCCATTATTGGCAAGTTAAAACAAAACTCAACCATAACCTGTTTCAACTACTAATGCATTAAAAATGTTCCAATAAAATAATTTGTCACTTTTTACATTTCCAGAGAATTTCTGAAGATCTATGAATTGTCCTACGTCTATTACAGTTTATTTGCACTACTGGTCGCATTCATCGTAGGCGTGACAGTGAGTGTATTGACAGGTAAGATTACTGGGTTTCCACTGGTCAGGGGAAAGTCAATTAAAATTCGAGGTCTAGGAAATGTCAGGAACGTTAATAATAGTCAGGGAAACCTATAAGTTAGGGAAATCTGACTTGGGACCTGCAAACTGCGAAAAACAAATGCGTGACACAAACGGCAAAGGTTACGTGATGAAAAAATGTGCCACTTGTGCCCGATTTACCTTATTGTCGGTGTTTGGTGGCTATGGCAATCTTCTAGAACATACGGATGGTCGGATATTGTCTTTAGAATATGGCATTAGCAACCTGGTATCATCCCATTTCTTTGTTTCCTCGGTACTGCCATGTGATCCCTGACAACATTGCCATAGCTACTAGATCTGAGACAATGTGGCCATAGCTACCAGATCTTAGACAATGTTGCCATAGCGACTAGATCTTGTGAGAAAATGTATCCATAGCTAACAGATATTAAGAGACGATGTTTCAATAGCTACTAGATCTTAAGAGACAATGTTTCAATAGCTACTAGATCTTATGAGACAATGTCGCCATAGCTACTCAATCTGAGACAAAGTTGCCATAGCTACTAGATCTGATACAATGTTGCCATAGCTACCCGATCTGAGACAATGTTGCCATAGCTACTAGATCCAGTGACACAATGTATCTGTAGCTAATAGATCTTAAGAGACGATGTTTCAATAGCTACTAGATCTTATGAGACAATGTTGCCATAGCTACTCAATCTGAGACAAAGTTGCCATAGCTACTAGATCTGATACAATGTTGCCATAGCTACCCGATCTGAGACAATGTTGCCATAGCTACTAGATCCAGGGACACAATGTATCTGTAGCTAATAGATCTTAAGAGACGATGTTTCAATAGCTACTAGATCTTATGAGACAATGTTGCCATAGCTACTCGATCTGAGACAATGTTGCCATAGCTACTAGATCTAGTGAGACAGTGTATCCGTAGCTAATATATCTTAAGAGACAATGTTGCCATAGCTACTAGATCTAGTGAGACAGTGTATCCATAGCTAATAGATCTTAAGAGACAATGTTTCAATAGCTACTAGATCTTATGAGACAATGTTGCCATAGCTACTAGATCTGAGACAATGTTGCCATAGCTACTAGATCAAGTGAGATAGTGTATCCATAGCTAATATATCTTAAGAGACAATGTTTCAATAGATACTAGATCTTATGAGACAATGTTGCCATAGCTACTAGATCTGAGACAATGTGGCCATAGCTACTATCTAGATCTTGTGAGAAAATTTTTCAATAGCTACTATATCTTATGAGACAACGCTGCCATAGCTACTAGATCTAGTGAGACAGTGTATCCATAGCTACTAGATCTTAAGAGACAATGTTGCCATAGCTACTAGATCTAGTGAGACAGTGTATCCATAGCTAATATATCTTAAGAGACAATGTTGCCATAGCTACTCAATCTGAGACAAAGTTGCCATAGCTACTAGATCTGATACAATGTTGCCATAGCTACCCGATCTGAGACAATGTTGCCATAGCTACTAGATCCAGGGACACAATGTATCTGTAGCTAATAGATCTTAAGAGACGATGTTTCAATAGCTACTAGATCTTATGACAATGTTGCCATAGCTACTAGATCTGAGACAATGTTGCCATAGCTACTAGATCTGATACAATGTTGCCATAGCTACCCGATCTGAGACAATGTTGCCATAGCTACTAGATCCAGTGACACAATGTATCTGTAGCTAATAGATCTTAAGAGACGATGTTTCAATAGCTATTAGATCTTATGAGACACTGTTGCCATAGCTACTAGATCTGAGACAATGTTGCCATAGCTACTAGATCTAGTGAGACAATGTATCCGTAGCTAATAGATCTTGAGAGACGATGTTTCAATAGCTACTAAATCTTATGAGACAATGTTGCCATAGCTACCCGATCTGAGACAATGTTGCCATAGCCCTGGGGGGGGTTCTCGCCCCGAAATATGACGGGGGTGCTCAGCTGAGCGTCTCGCACCCAGACCCAGTAACGGAGTGCCGGGAACCCAAAAATAGGACCCTGGACTAGGGAAAATTCGCCCTCAAAGAGACATTTTTTCGGGTCGACTGTATTATTTTAATTATTTGTCCCAAATAATTTCTTTTTTGCTGACACGGATGTCCTTTGGAAGGTGATTTTTACGCGAAATTCGGAGTGCTGGAAATGTTGGACCATGTCTAGGAATATTCAGACCTCATTTTAGGACCCTTAGCTAGGGAAAATTAGCCCTTGAAGAGCCCTTTTCAGCCGAGCATAGGTGTAGACCAACATATAGTGAGAACCCCCCCCAGGGCCATAGCTACTGGATCCAGTGACACAGTGTATCTGTAGCTAATCGATCTTAAGAGCCGATGTTTCAATAGCTACTAGATCTTATGGCCTAGTTCAAAAATAATGAAGCCAAAGTGTGACATGACCATCAAAATTTTAGAATGTTTATAAGTATCAAATGACCACATAATATTGTGACAAACATGTCTAAGTTCTAGAAACTGTATTTACCATTTTGCTGTGGTTTGTGGAAATGGCTGATAAAAGCTGAATATTACCAAATTTTATTTATTTTTATTTCCATGGCAGTAAAAGAAAAGTAGACTAAATGGTAACTTATCATCAAATTAAATCGAATTTTTTTGTTGGATGACAAAACTCATATACTCTTAAGCCTCCATGGCTGTTTTCATCCAAATTCACGAAATATTTTATGAGGAAAACAGTATTTTTCGAAATTTTGTCGCAATATTAAAAAAAAAAGTTCAAATTTTCTCCCCAGATGTACATATTTTCCTCTAAAACGATTTCACCTGTCCTGGGTTATGCACCCAAATGTGGGCTTCGAGTTGGTACCAAATAAGTGCCACCAAAATGAATACAGACAGAGCAAATGATGATAGAAGCATGTTTTTTAGCCTATTTTTCCACTAAAAAAGCCAATTTTGGGTACTTGTGTGACACAGAAGTCAAAAAAGTGTTCTGGTTTTGACCCAAATCCATTTTAAATGTATTACCAGTAATAACTGGATGAAGCGAAAGAGTAATTACAGAATTAAAGTGACATTTGTACTGGTTATTGCCTATTTCGACAAATTGGCCCAAAATTTTGAGGAAAGCTTCACAAAGAGCAAAATTTTGATAATTAAACATTGAAACATACTCCAACTACTGAAATATTGTGTTGATTATCACTACAAGTAATACTAGAATGACTGCTTTACTCCTTACAAGAAAACCATGAAAATATGATCAATATTTTCCATAGCATTACGCTTGCGACAAAGCCCCATTTGTATTTTACCGCCAGAAACCAGCTGCGGACATGGATTACTTGATTGTTTCTCAATACTACACAGATTTTGCAATATTACAAGCCAAACAAGATTTAAAACGGAGCTTTTATTCCTTTGTGGCACTAGAAAGTGTTCTGGGCGTTACGCTTGCGACGGATTCACCTACCCTGCTATTCATTGGAATTTTTTAGTGAACTAAATTTTCCACAACCACAAGAAGCTCCAAAATGGGTAAGCAGATATAAGACTAGGTCTCAAGGGCCAAACGATTCAACTGACATATGTCAAAGGGGCACTAGAGTATCCCAGATCAGTAAGTGTCAAATTTTACTTAATTTTTGGAAGTCAACCTTTGAATCCAAATAGCTCAATAATGTCAACACAGGCAAATATAAATACTTGATTTGATGGATTTATGAAGCCTGAGGATGTAGAGATTCAAAAAAGTGCTGGGAAATTGCCTTAGAATATGTCCAAATTTGTAAAACTGAAAGAATTCAAGTGGTAAAAAACGTTATGTCACGTTTTTTTGGTGAAAAAAAGCCTGTTTTTCAATGTAATTCAACTCTATCTCAATAACTATGAGACAGAATGTCATGAAATTTTCAGGAAAGTTGCACAAGAATGTAATTAAAGCAATAATGTACCATTAAGTTGTCACATACAGCCATTCTCATATTTTGAGACCCCTACAGAAAATAAGCTGCGTGGCTTCATTATTTTTGAACTAGGCCTTATGAGACAATGTTGCCATAGCTACTCAATCTGAGACAATGTTGCCATAGCTACTAGATCTAGTGAGATAGTGTATCCATAGCTAATAGATCTTAAGAGACAATGTTTCAATAGCTACTAGATATTATGAGACAATGTTGCCATAGCTACTCGATCTGAGACAATGTTGCCATAGCCACTAGATCTGAGACAATGTTGCCATAGCTACTCTGTAATATGAAACAATGTTCTCATAGCTATTAGATCTTATCAGATTATGAGACAATGTTTCCATAGCTACTAGATCTGAGGCAATGTTTCCATAGTTACTAGATCTGAGACAATGTTGTCATAGCTACTAGATCTCAGATAATGTTGCCGTAGCATCCACATAGTAGATCTGAGACAATGTTGCCATAGCTACTAGATCTTGTGAGACAATGTTTCCACAGCTGCTAGATCTTCCATACATGTTACCAGATCCCCGACAGTGTTGCAATGACATTTTAAACCCAGAAAATGTTACAATACCATATCAGACAATGTCATATTAGATCCCTGACGATGTTTCAAAGATCCCAGACAACTTTAGGGGACATACGGGTACTACATCAGATTCCAGACAATGGTAAAATGCTCTACTGAACCTCATGCGATGTTACAGTTCCTTTACTAAATCCCTTACTATGTTATATTGTCATATCACATCACTAACAACGTTTAAGTGTCATTATATTAGACCTCTCAACATATAACTTCGCTAATACACATGATCTTTTTATTGTAGGTGGTAACAAAGACCCGGAGAAATTGAACCCTCGCCTATATTACTTCTTCCAAGAAAATGTCGGATGCCTTTGTCCGTACAAATGCCAAACAGGAGGGAGATGTGGTGTGCCTTTGGATGAGGAAGAGGTTATATATACTAAATATGTATAACTTGTGTGTAAGCAAATGGGAACTTCACAATTGGAAGAGATGCCGGCAAAAAATTGGTTAAACCACACTAACACCTTCTGGCAGACAATTCTGGCTTGGGCGTGTTCAGAAACAAACGCCTGCAACCAGTGTCACATAAGTAACATGTCCATCCAACCTTAAAATGCCCTGACAGAGATGGATGGATGGATGATTGTGGCTTTACGTCCTGTACTTATGCACTCGCTAGGCTAATTAGTGCAGGAGGACACGGCAATGAGGTGAAGGATGATTGAAACAGCCGTCCAACATAGGCCCAGGTTACCCGGCAAGAGCTGGATTCGAACCCTGGACCCAGTGATTGGCAGTCCAGCATGCTACCACAAGACCTACCCTCCCCCCCCCCCCCCCCACCCAGAGTAGGCTACAAATACAAGCTTCTAGTTGCATCTGAAGATTCCAACAAAGCTATGTCAAGATCCAGAGTCTGAGACCTTCTGAAATTCACAGGCCACCAAAGAGAGACCTTTTCATATTTTTCCATGTTCCAAAGTTGAAGACTGAACGAAAAGATCAAACAAAATTCCAAACGAAATGCAAAACAGAGACACTCTTTCAACCCAAAAATATCCAATCTTTGATGATATTCACAGGCCTATAAAGTAAACTTTAGGAAGGCCATTTAATATTTAGTGTTACCTGAGTGTCTACAATATTGCAATCCAAAAGTTGTGAAACATCAGTTGTTTCACATATTGCCAATGTCATTGGATTAGACTAAAACTTTTTTCACAAAACTATTTGAACATACATTGATACTTATTAGACAAGATTAAAATGTCGTAATTGTCAGTGTAAAGAGAAATATGAGAGGAGAACTTGCTTTTGAGAGCAACATATGTAGGATATTGAGTGTTATATTAAGTATAACAAGCACTCTTAGAGCACAGCACCGGCCATGCTGCTTATGCTTTTTCAGTGGAATAGGCATGATCAAAATGCATGATTGATGGGGGGAAAAATTAATTTCTTTTTATCTATACATTACCTGCTGGACCTGCGTCTGGTTTAAATGAATACCTGAAATAACTTCTTTGTGAAACTAGCTTCTTTTAGTTTTGTGTCTAATTTAAAGTACAAAATTATTTTAATAGTTTAAATGGAATGAAATAAGGTGAAGATAATTGAAAATCTTTGGTACAATTGTGACAGTAGATGAAAGGGAGGACTGGTGAGAAAGTGAATTGCACTTTGGCCTAAATGGTGAAGAGCAATTCAGTGAATTTGAAGGTCGTCCATTGAACAGAAATTAACAAAATAGATTGGAATTGAGGAAATACAATGAAAGATCCATTCAACGCCCTGCAATTCTGAGTGTGTTCATATGTGCTCACACTCCACATGTGTGACAAGTGTATGACAGCGCTAATACAGTTAAAAGAAAATGGCGGCGCAAATCAGACTGACCCACCCAACGCTGGGCATAAGTTGACATTAACAAATGCAACAATATTGAATTTAACTAAAAAAAGACACAATTGGCAGAATCTACGATGTTAACAATGGAACATACAGATAAAATAAACCCTTGGAATGGCTTGGTTGGGCCTGGAGGCTCGTGACTCACATCGGAAGGATATCACTGCATTACCGTCCTATGCATAGGATGCATGGCCGGTAATTAACCAAAACTATACCTCTACCACCCAGATTTCCATTAGTTTTTTGAGGTATCAATATTTTCCTGAAACTTATTAATCATATGTTAATGGTAACATATATATTTCCCCAAATAAAATTATGTATAATACATGTTTTTCAAGTAGAAGTGACGAAAAATAATAATTTACAATTTCAGGAGAGCATAGCCGTTACAGCAGCTGACATTAAAGGCTTGCCTAAGAGTGGCACCGAAATTGGTTTTAAAGATGGAATATCGGATGATCCATTGGACAATATATCAGCAGGAAGTCTTGAAAAGCCGCCATTACCAACAATCAATGGCTTGGGTAGTGGCAAAGCCTATGAAAATGAGGGCTACACAAATGACATGTATGCCGATACGGAGGAACTAGACCCTTTTTACGACAAATTGGATTTTACCCGACAAAGTTCCAATGAGGATTCCAGTACAGGACAAAAAAGCGATGCCGGGGATAGCGGAGTTGTCATGACAACAGAACTATAATTTACATATATTTTTAATACTATATATGAAAGACTGTTTATAATATGTTATCCGGTGAAATGACATTTTAAATATATATATATATACATGTAGGCCTATGTATATTATTGAGATTTCTCAAACCTATTTTTTTACCAAAAATAATAAATGTACCTAGACAAAAACAAGAATTGCAAGATGAAAGCTTGTGTTTTGGTGGTTGTTCTGATGTCTTAATTGTTAGTGTGATGTTTTTCATAGTTTTGAGTCACGAATGACTCAGTCTGAGTACTAAAAATTGCCATGATACTAAAATTCTTCAGACAACTTCTAGCTGATACATTAGTAGAGGATTTTCACCAATAACTAGAAGGCAAATTGCAATTTGCATATCTGGACGCTGATAATTGACCTGAACATTGTAACATAATATTGGTCTGGTAGTCTGGTTGGCTGAATTATAATAGCAGTAGTCAGAAGTTATCAGGGCATAATGGCCAAAGGGCCTTAAGAGAGAGAAATAAATGTATTGCTACATAGCGATGCATGAAGTTTTTTGATTGTGTGTGATGGAGTTGTGTTGTAAGAGGGCCACGGGTCCTGAGTTAGTTTTACAGTTAATATTTTACTTAGCTTGTATTTGACAGTGGACACACTTCCAGATGAAGTTAACAGTTATGTGTAGTTTATTATTGTGGATGGCAATGGCATGGCAACAGACAATGAGGCCTGGACTAATGATCAAGGTTACATAATGGGATCTGCCCAAGCTAAATGGATTCATTTGCAGGATTGATTAGTCTGGAGTCCAGGTGGTCATTGTTACGTAAACTCAGGCTTGCTAAGTACAATTATGGGTTGGTTAATGAGAGAGTGTTAATGAAATGCATTCAGGCCTACATAACTGAAGGGAATTAGTGGGATCTAATCACAAATTCAATGACTGACAACTTCAGACAGGAGTCATTCATGTAACATCTCTCTGGTCATCAGGCCAGTTAGGTAACATGCATTATTCCTCCTCTGGAACAAGTTCATTGTAAGTTCATAACTGCAGGCTGCACCTGCAGCTTATTAAGGCAGACACAATGGGTTAATTTAGCTGGATCATTTTGATTATATAAGATGGGCTTGGGCTGGAGAATAATCGGAAATTCACTAATTGAGTAACTAATGAGTAAGCTGTAATGAGCAAGACATGTGAGCCTGGGTTTACTGAGGGGGGAAGCAGAAGTGGAGAGGACCTCCACTCTGGGATTGGTTGGCTCTGGATTGAGCTGACCTTGGATTGGTTTATGTTTCTGTTGTGGATTTTTATGTTAATGAGAAAGGTCAATAAAAGATGGGTAGATTGTCAAACCCAATCAGTTACTGACTGATCAGACTCTCACTACAGTCTCTATCAGGCATTATTTTCTACAAGTTTAATTTCTACATTACAATTCTACAGAATATCCAACTGGATAGTGTATGTTAGTTTGCCATAGGACAGGAAGGGCAATCTACATATTTTGGTGAACCCCGACTTGATTCATCTTCCACAGCATTGTTGAGTAAGCAACATGGACAGCCGAGATCTTCTAACCGCAAGATTTGAAGAAATGACCATGCTACAGAAAATCATCTTCTCTGAAGCCATCATCGAAGAACTTAAGAAGCTGGGCTACGAGGTCTCCTTGCCATCAGGACAGATCACAGTAGGACATCTGCGTTTCCTCGTCATGACATTGACCGCAGCGGTGATGCAATTGTAAGGGAAGAGATCCTGCACCAGCGTTCGTCTCCACTCTCCTGCACCACGTCCTGCACGCTACGTGTCATCCAACCTCGAGATCCACATGAGCTCCACAACTCACAGTAAGTGAATTCAAGTTACTCGTTTATGAAACCAATATCGCCAAGGGGAAGCAGGCACTGAATAGGCATTTGACGTATCACTAACACTGTAATCATGAATGTGGAACAACTCATGCAAGCTGATCACCAGCTCAGGCAGGAGCAGGTGAAGCACTTAACAGCACAGTCAAAGCAGTATGCTGAAACGGCCAGTAGAACTAAAGCTGAAGCTCAGGCCAAAAGAGTTGAAAAGTGCAATGGCTCATCCGAGCAGAAAATTCGCGAGTGGTTTAGGGACATAGAGTTAACCATTCCTTATGCTACCAGAACGGTGTATGTGGCAGCCTTGACGGCAGAAGGGCCACTTAGATTGGAACTGGAGAAGTTCCTTGCCACTCTAGCGAACCGTGAGCAGGCGACGTGGGCAGAGGTGAAGGCGCATCTCCAGAAAATGTTCTTGTCAACTCATGAAGCTGAGCGTCTTAGGGACGAATTGGAGAAAGTGGTGCGTCAGCCCTATGAAACGACCACGGCTTATGGGCGTAGATTCTCGCAATCAGCCGATCTCGCTTACCCCTCGGCTGACAGAAATCAGGATCAGCAACGTATAATGTTGCGTTGGTACATGAGGGGATTGAAGGACGAGAAGTTGGTGTTGCGTTTGGTGCAGGAGAAGGGGCCCAAGGACTATCTCGAGGCAATCGAGGCGGTGCAAAAGTATGAGGGAGATTCGTACACGGTGTACAGGGCCATGAATGGAGCTGCTCCACCAGAGAGGCAGGAGGAGCCCATGGACATCTCAGCTGTGAGGGAAAGGGAAGCAGGGGACAGAGAGGACAGGTTGAGTGAGGTGGAACGCCAAATTAGTGGGCTCTCCAGAGAGTTCACTAGAATGATGGCCATAGACCGGGGGCCACGCAGGCCGGAGGCTTCCAGGGACAGCAGACCCCCGCGCTCCAGCCAGCCCAGGCAAGACCGGAGCCATCCACCCCGCAGGGGATCTGCGCGACCAGACAGACTGGACGAAGGACAACCTCTCTGCTTCCAGTGCAACCAACCAGGTCATTACCGAAGGGAATGCCCTCAGCGAAGGAGACAGACACAGGGCTACTCTTCAGGATCTCGCTCTCAGGGCTACAATTCGTCTTCCCGCTCCCAACGTCCTCGCAATGGGAGATCGGACCACTGAGACATCAGCGCCGTGGCCACGATGGCCTTCGTGGATCTCAGGGCACATGATTATGATCTGCGAGGGCTCACTGACAGCGGCGCTGCGAAAAGTGCTCTTAGAAGCTCTGACTTTCTTAAAATTTGTGCCAAGCTGAAGAGACAGCCAATTGTAAAGCAAACGGCAGGGCTGACTGGTGTTACTGGGCACGAACTGAAAGTATGGGGGGAAACACAGATTGAATTAGACAATTTTGGGGCAATAGATGTAGTAGTAGTTGATGAATTGCCATATCAGTTCATATTGGGCAGGGATGTGATGAAACGAGATGGCATCGTTTTAGATTACTCACGAGGTGAGATGACGTGGAAGGGCAGGGTGCTACCATTAGTCCCTGTGGAGGCTGGGAAGGTGCGTATGTGTGTGATGAATGGGAAGGGGGATGCTATCATGGATTGTGTGAGCAAGAACCAGGATGTGTTTTGCAGGAAGGGCCAGCAGTTGGGTCGACATCCAGAGATAGCTGTTCGTATTCACACCACAGGACCTCCAGTGCGGAGTAGGCCATACAGGGTGCCTTTCGCAAAACGCCAGGCTTTAAGCCAAAAGTTAGATGAATTATTAGAGCAGGGAGTGATCGAGCCTTCAAGTTCTCCCTGGGCCAGCCCAGTGGTATTAGTACAAAAACGTGATTCCACAGAATTACCTAGGATGTGCATAGACTTCACTAAGTTGAACAAGGTCACTGTTAGGGATAATTATCCGGTGCCATTAATCCAGGATGTGCTGGATTCACTACAGGGGGCTAGGGTATTTTCAACTTTAGATTTAAAGAGTGGTTTTCATCAGTTGCCCATGGACCCGAGGGACATGGAAAAGACAGCATTTACTTGCTACAGGGGCCTGTTCCAGTTCCGAACCATGCCGATGGGCCTCTGCAACGCAACGGCGGTGTTCCAGAGGGCTATGGAGAAGGTCCTAAAGGGCCTCATTGGAGTGTGCATAATGTGTTACGTGGATGACCTCGTGGTATTCAGCCCTGACGAGGACACACACGTCAAACATCTCCAAGAGGTCTTCAACAGGATGAGACAGTACAACCTGTCTCTTAACCCCAAGAAGTGCGTCTTCGGCCAGGAGGAGGTGAAACTGCTAGGCTATGTGGTCAGCGCTCGAGGACATCGCGCTGATCCAGACAAGGTCAGGGCCATCAAGGAAATGCCTCCACCGACGACAGTGAAGGGCATACGCAGGTTTTTGGGGATGAGTGGATATTATAGGTCCTGCATGCCTGACTACGCCAAGATATCGGAGCCATTGGTGCGTCTGACCAAGAAGAACGCTCGGTATGTCTGGACGAAGGAGATGCAGGACAGCTTCGCTCAACTGAAGGACCTGCTGGTTAGCGAACGAGTTATGGCTCATCCCCGCACTGACAGGCCATACATTCTTTACGTCGACGCATCGGCGACAGCCGTGGGCTCGGTGTTAGTGCAAAAGGAAGAGGGCACTGGGATCGAGAGGCCTATCTCGTACCTCTCGAAGTTGCTTTCTGGGACCCAGCGGAAGTGGGCGGCGATCGAGCGTGAGGCGTACGCTCTGATAACCTCGCTCGTTTCCTTCCGGCCGTACCTCTACGGAAGTACCTTCGAAGTATACACCGACCACAAACCGCTCTGTTGTCTCTTCACAAAACAACTCAACAACACCAAGATACAACGCTGGGCAATCCTGGTGGCAGAGTATGGATGCAAAGTGCAGTATCGTAAGGGGAAGAACAACATTAGGGCAGACATGCTGTCTCGGATCGAACCTGACGTCATGGCCACATACGATGACCTAGACTGGCATCCTGATGAGGTCAACCCCATAATCGAGGAGCCTGACCTGCAACCTCCTATCATGCATGACGCACTGGACCTCGAGGAGCTCAAGCAAGCCCAGCGAGCCATGCCTCAATGGCAGGAGGCGGTGGATGAGGAGAGCCAGTATGAGATCGTTGGTGGGGTGCTATACTCGATACGAAGGCCACATGAGCATGCTCCAGATTATCCAAGGTTGGTCATACCAGATCAGTTCACCAAGCAGATTACCATGTGGGCCCATGCTGAAGTCGGACACATGTCTCACTTAAAAACACTCAGGAAGGTGCAAGAGGCATATGTGTGGCCATCGATGCGGAAGCAAGTGAGAGACTTTCTGCGCACATGCCCTGAGTGTGCAGTGCATCACAAACGCAAGGTCCACACAGCCCTTGGAGAAATGCCCATTGCTAAAGGCCCAGGACAATTGGTATCAATGGATCTGGTGGGGCCCTTGATGAGGTCTCCCCAGGGGAACACGTACATTCTGGTACTAATTGACCATGCCAGTGGTTTTGCAGATTGCTATCCTCTTCCCAGCAAGACGAATGAAGCAGTCTGGGCCAGATTGAGGCAGGAATACTTTCCCAGATTTGGCATTCCCAATTGCATAATTTCTGATCGAGGACTGGAGCTGAATGCCAGGGCCATGAGGGAATATCTGGAGGGCATAGGAGTGGAGCACAGACGAACGACTCCATACAATCCCCAGGCAAATGGCAAGGTGGAACGTTTTAACAGAACCCTCAAGGCGATCCCGGCCAAGCTCATTAATAATCGTGTCACAGATTGGCAGGATCAGCTGGGAAATGCAGTTGCCTGCTACAATGCCTCCACCTCAGTTACAACTTCTCACACTCCATTCTTCCTGCAGTTTGGCAGACATCCCAGGCTGCCAATTCATAGAGCGCACAATGCCACGCAAGAAGGACCCTTGCTTGAGGGACGGCTGCAGGACTTCTATGATGCCATCAGGGAAACTAGGCATCTCACTGAGGCCTCCAGAAAGCACAACAGGGACAGGCTGGCCAGGAAACGAAACGCCGAGGAACTGAAGGTGGGCGACTCGGTCACCATCCGTGCAGCAGAACCATTAACACTCACGAGTCAATGGGACCCAAGGTGGATTGTCACTCAGGTGAGGGGCAAGGTGACATGGGTCACTCATCAGCCCTCAGGCAAACAAAAGGTGCTCAACCGCAATAAGCTGCAGCTCGTCAGTCCTGACATGGCTTGGGAGGGCATCAGGCTCAGGCCAGTGCGCAAGATAAACAAGCAGAATGCCAGACCTTGGCAAAACCTGGGGGCTCGCCGGAACAGGGCACCCAATCTGCCACCCACCCCAACCGTAGGGAGAGAAGACCCAACTCCAGCACCTCAGCAACCTCGCAAGAGACGACGCAAGCAAGGGCCAGCCTCAGGCTCTGATGAAGGAGGTGCAGCAGCTGTAGGAGGAGAGAGAAATGAAGGAGGAGAGAGAAATGTAGGAGGAGAGAGAACTGAAGGAGGAGAGAGAAATGAAGGAGGAGAGAGAAATGAAGGAGGAGAGAGAAATGAAGGAGGAGAGAGAATTGTAGGAGGAGGGACCAATGTTGGGCAAAGACAAAAAGCTCGACAGCCGCAGTCCCAGGCAGCCAGCCAGGGACGGGGGGAGACCACGGAGAGCACTCGGGCAGTTGCAGGCTCGCCATCCCCCGAGGAGCCAATGGATGATGACCCGTCTCCCGACTGGACGCCGCAGGGGGCAGCACAAGGACGAAGACCAGATCAGGGACGAAGGCATGGGCGTCCAATTGCAACACCAGCTGAGGGACAGTCAACAGCTGCAGACTGGTCACCAGAGGGCGCCAACACAAGCCAGCCAGCTGCGCCAGACCCACCCCCCCAGATGGAAGTGGAGGAGGAGCCAGAGCCTATGGAGGAACAGCCGGCCAATGCCAAGCGACTTCTTCCCCCCACTGATGACGCCGAGGGCTCAGGCGCTGATCCATTACCTAAGAGGCAGCGTACATATCTGCCTCGCACAGCCAAGGACAATCATTCAGTCCTTGGTGCTCGATCCAGTGACTTCTACTAAGCCTAGGCTTGCTCTCCACACTAGCGGTTTCCTCATCTGACTGGTCTTCACTACATCATTCACTCACTCACTCCAAGATCACTACAAACAAGCATCTCTAACAGGCTACATGAAAATGGACCTGCTTCACATGAGTTTGGCACTCGTGATCTGGCTGACGACCTGCTCGGGAGCACCAACACCTCAGTCTGCGGCAGAGCCCAACATGCAAGGAGGACCTGCCATACAAGCCGACCTTCTACCTGATGGCGTGATGGTCAGGGGCGGCGTGCCTCTCAAGACGGTGCGTGCGACGTGGGTGGTCCTCGTCACTCTACAGGTGACCAAGTATCCCGAGGGTCTACTGGAATACATCGCTCGAGTTCGACAGGCTGACAAGAAGATACACATATCTGGCAGCATCAAAAGAGACTGGCATTATCGTTTGGACAGAATCCAAGAAAGACATCCATTCAACATAGGCCAGGACACGCTGGGAGCTGTTTCCAACCCACTCCAAGATGTCAACAGTCCCAGCTCTCGTACCAAGAGGGGGCTCATCAATGTCGTGGGCGAGGCCATGAGCTTCCTCTTCGGCACTGCCACCACGAAAGAACTCGAGCAATATAAAGCAGCCATTCAACAACTGCAGCAGAGGACGGGCCAGCTAATGCACTCGAACCACCAGTTGCTGTCGATCGTGGACCAGACCGGCACTTATCTCAAGCGGACTCACAAGGTGCTGTACGACGTCGTGCATCACGCCAAGGAGATGGACGTGTACATGAAGTCCTTGTCCACGCACGTCACACACCTCAGTCGGCGTGTCAGCACCATGGAAATCCGAATGGAGCTTGAGAGGCTGGTCACCGATGCTGAGCGCGTCTACGAAGTCTACAGGCAACAGGTGGAGCACTACAACAGGCAACGTGCAGCCCTGGAACGAGGACTTCTCACAGAGGACGTGCTGAGACCCAACCTTCTGCTGCAGATAATGGACCACACCGCCAAACAAGGTCAAGCCACGGTAAGTGATCTGCTTTGGGTCTATCGCTATGTCAGAATTGAGCCAGTAGTGGTCTCGGGGGAAACGTTAGTGTATAGACTAGCTTTGCCAGTTTTAAATACGCAGGCTTACCTGCTTTTCACCCTTCATAGTTTGCCGGTGCCAATTCCAAATTCGTCTATGTCGGTAGAAATACAATTAGCCAGTAAGTACGGCGTCTCAACTAGCACTGGTCACGTGTTTCAGCCAAATTTTTGCTCGGGGGAGCGGCCACAAATCTGCCGTTCAGGCCCACTTTATAAGCCTAATGTGCAACAATGTGCCCGGGGTCTCATATTCAATCAAACGAACTTAATCAAGCAGTGCCACTTCAACCTGATAAAAGGCCAAAATGAGACTGCAGTCAAACAAGTCACGTCTAACACCTACATGATATCCACCTGGGGCACCACCTTTAAACAACGTTGTCGGGGCCAATTAGAACAGGCTTCGTGGCTAGCCCCAGGAACCTATCAGGTTGAATGCAGGCCCGCTTGTGTTCTTGAGAGTGATAACTTTATCATTGAATGCATGCAAGAATTTAACATGCACGAGGAAATTGACCTGCCCAAACTGCAAATACGTGGGCATTTCAATTTCAGCAACTCTCTGAAGGCCCCGGAGCTCTTAGCAACATTTCCAGCATTAGTGACAGCCCCGGCAGCTGTAGTCCCTTCCCTGAGCACGTCGGCTCTACTACAGGCAGCTATGATCTCAGATACTCATTGGCAAAAGTTCTCAAGACACACTCCAGTGCTCACTATCATAATAGCAGTAATATTGTTTCTGGCAATTGGAGGGGCACTGTTTTGTTATTATTATTTCTATAAGGGTTGGACATGCCAGTGGAGGTGCTGTTCCAAGGTCAGAGCACCTGAGGAGTTGGCAGTAGCAACTCCCTCCCAGATTAGGTATATGGCACCCCTAGGTCAAGTTACGACCTACACTTCTGATGAGCCCGCTGACGTTTAATGATCAGGACCTCAGCAAGTTAGCCTCCTTCTTGATGGTTCACTGGGGACTGAGGGTCACTGTGGGGTTTGTGATTTCTAATTGGGGACGCTCAGGGAGGTCATAGGGTTCCATATGTGTCACTCTCTCCTCAGACCATTCAGAGGGCTTGGGAAGTACATGGGCTAATGGCAAAGTTTAGATGATGTCGTGGGTAGCTTAAATTCCTGTTGTCAAATAGCTATTGTTGTTCTAAAGTTTAAGTAACCATTTAAGGTCATTGTATAACGACGTAAGTTATATAGAATACACGAGGTGTACTATTTCACGAATTCACTTTTAAGAATTGCGTAGGATGCAGTAAAAGTAACGTTTATTGCTTGAACATTAATGTAAACAGTGTCCAATTTACTCAAAGGGGAGTTCTCCATTCGTCCTCCGAGTCACTCAGGGCCTATTCAGACGCCAAGCAGATTGCTGCCGTTGGCAGGCCAGGACTAGGAGACTCCCACCTTGTCCATATCATGAACAATTAACTGCCGTGCCTATTCTTCTCCATATTTCAGCTAACAACCAAACCTCAACCTTGCTTCTTGGGATGAATCGTACACGCATAAGGAGTCAGATACGTACATGGAGTCAGATGCGCACCCACATGGAGTCGGACCTACTTGGACCTTCGTGCTCTCGAAAAATCTCGAGGGCACACAATAGATTCATCTCAACATCACATAACGAACTCTAATTTACAATTTACTAAAGAATGAACTCTAGTCACAAAATAACATTACATATTGCTGAACATCGATCAATTTTGATGGACATTAACTTACTGAAAACCAATATTGGAAAATGGCACGCAGATTAATTGTTCTTCAAATCATCTCATATCATTTCATTGTAACTTTATATGTTGTCTATGGGGTTTATTACAAAAGGGTAAAAAAAATTTGAGAGTTGGGGGTAGGGATGGGTATAATTGAGGATATTTAGCCCTCTCTCTTGCCATTGCCATCAATCATATTTAGGATTCTCATGCATCATCATTTCACATTTTTAAATTATGAATTGTCTATAATCGGATCCAGTGGCTGCAAGTAAGTCGTATGAGGAAAACCTCAACAATTCAATATTATGCAGTCACTGCCCACATGTATGGTACTTAAGTAGATAAAACTCACTGTGTTCTTTTATCTAGAAAATTGTTGGGAGAACTGTAAGAGGGCCACGGGTCCTGAGTTAGTTTTACAGTTAATATTTTACTTAGCTTGTATTTGACAGTGGACACACTTCCAGATGAAGTTAACAGTTATGTGTAGTTTATTATTGTGGATGGCAATGGCATGGCAACAGACAATGAGGCCTGGACTAATGATCAAGGTTACATAATGGGATCTGCCCAAGCTAAATGGATTCATTTGCAGGATTGATTAGTCTGGAGTCCAGGTGGTCATTGTTACGTAAACTCAGGCTTGCTAAGTACAATTATGGGTTGGTTAATGAGAGAGTGTTAATGAAATGCATTCAGGCCTACATAACTGAAGGGAATTAGTGGGATCTAATCACAAATTCAATGACTGACAAGTTCAGACAGGAGTCATTCATGTAACATCTCTCTGGTCATCAGGCCAGTTAGGTAACATGCATTATTCCTCCTCTGGAACAAGTTCATTGTAAGTTCATAACTGCAGGCTGCACCTGCAGCTTATTAAGGCAGACACAATGGGTTAATTTAGCTGGATCATTTTGATTATATAAGATGGGCTTGGGCTGGAGAATAATCGGAAATTCACTAATTGAGTAACTAATGAGTAAGCTGTAATGAGCAAGACATGTGAGCCTGGGTTTACTGAGGGGGGAAGCAGAAGTGGAGAGGACCTCCACTCTGGGATTGGTTGGCTCTGGATTGAGCTGACCTTGGATTGGTTTATGTTTCTGTTGTGGATTTTTATGTTAATGAGAAAGGTCAATAAAAGATGGGTAGATTGTCAAACCCAATCAGTTACTGACTGATCAGACTCTCACTACAGTCTCTATCAGGCATTATTTTCTACAAGTTTAATTTCTACATTACAATTCTACAGAATATCCAACTGGATAGTGTATGTTAGTTTGCCATAGGACAGGAAGGGCACTCTACAGTGTGTTTAAAAACTTGAAAAAGTTGTGTTAAGCTGACAGAGGAGATACACACCCACAGCTCATCATTGCTTTGGACATCTTAAGCTAAGGTAGATACAGCTCATTTTCATGAAGCAGACAGACTTTTATGATTTCAACAAAACCTGAGATGTTCAAGAAAGAAAGCAATAACGTAATTTAAACGAAGTCAAAGAGCCCTGAGGCTATTGCCCTACTTCATTGCACATTGGCCTAGAAAAATGGACCAAGGGCAGAGTAAATGTATTTACCCCTTTTCACACCTCTTTCAAATGACCCAACAATCTTGCAGTATGTGTATGTGTATAGGCATATGCAGCTTACATTTACCATGACAGTTACCCTTGTAACTGTCATGCATTTACTAAAAGTAAACTGTATAAAGTTTATAAACTTCAAATTAAAAGTAAAACTTTTATTTGATTATGTATACTACACTTTACTTTATTAAAACATATATATGCATCATGGGAGAATTCTTTTTATTTTGTTTCTATACATTGTCAAACAAATGGACCAGTGTAGTATGCTTCCTCAAAAAGCCATTCTTTAGGTCAGAAGGAGGTGTGAATGAGGCCATGGTTGTAAAACAGTTCATCCTGTCTGAGCATAAGTCGGGGACAAGTTGGTCAATAGCTTTAGGGCTCTTTAACCCCCTTTTAAATTGTTTATGCATGCCGGTTTCAATCTAATGATCTAGTTGTTGAACACCTGCAAATCTATATAGCTCTCTCAACCAATAGCATTAGTGCGTATTTTGCATGCTAGGTGGCTACCGCGTGTTGACGACGGGTGTGCGCTGAAGCATATCAGATTCTGGCAGACTGGTCCCCCCTCCCTGGTGTGCCATAGGGACAGTATATCAGTTATAATTCTAGTACATTGTCCTATTTAGAATCCAGTCAATTTTCCATGATTGCCACACAGATTTCCAGCTATTCTCGGTGTTAAGGACCAATTCACCGGGTGATATCTGTAGATCTATCCACTATCTGTTTGCTAATTCAGTCTCAGTCACTGGGACCACGTGTGTGCAACATAAAGTAAGTTTGATGGGTTTACTGTGTACATCACTATGTGTAATGTTCAGCCAACAGGAAACTGAAAAACACAAGAAAAGACAGGAAGTAGGCTGTTGTGCGACAGTATCTGGACGCGTCCAGATAATTAGCGAAAATCTACCAATAACGGTCCCTCACCAATATAAATTGCAAATATAGTTTTTTTGTTTATGTTTTCATAACAAATCTATACATAGATTTATTTCTTAACCATGTTAACAAATCAGTACAATTAATGACATATCAATGACATCATAATGAAAATTATGTACACATTACAATGGTTTGCTAGCTTTAAACAAAAGAGACCACTAACATTAACTTGCACCTTAATACATACATGTATAAACACAGATAACCGTACATTCTTCTTAGGCCCTCCAAATCTCAACCATTCCTGATACACTACCAAAACGTTGTCAAATACAGTTAAGACCACATTTATTACAACTTTTCAGAAGTGGCATATATACTTTTCTGTGAACTCATTCAATCTTTCAGGAGATAAATGGGCGAAAATGTTCCTGAAATGGAAATAGAACTATTGATTTTTCTTTCTGCGATGTTCATAACCCTCGTGCTCAATCTAACCAAGTCCAGCAAAGATACAGTTTTTCTTAATGCAGCTGGCACACTTTTACAACTTCAACAAAATCTCAGATGTCACGATTTGACAAATGTAAAAAAAAACGGATGGATGATTGGGGCTTACGTCCTTATTTATGCACTAGGTAGGCAAATTAGGACAGGAGGAGGACACAACAATGAGGCGAAGGATGATTGAAACAACCGTCCAAAATCATGAAATTAGACCCAGGTGCCCAGCAAGATTGGCAGCTCAGCACACTACAACACAGCTAACATCCCTCGAAGTTGTAAAAGTTTGCCCGCTTCCAGAAAAACTGTAGCATCAAGACGTACACTAACACTCACAAGAGTCTCATATATTCAAAATTCATAGAACAGATAATACAACAAAAATCTTAAGGCTAACAACGGAAAATATATTCATCGTTCATGGTACTGACTACTACTGTACAAGAATGTTTAGAACTAAGATTTTCAACTAGTATTGAAGAATCTACCAGCAAGAATGAAATATATTACAGAGACTGACACATGCATAGTCCATGTACAATAACGGTGTTTTTATAACAGCACAATTAAAGCAATTGGGTAGTGAAGAGGTAATATATTAACCATATTTCTGATACTCAATTAGCTGATGAGAAACCCACATTGTTGTCTTAATAAATTAATATAATCAGAGAATATTTCCAAGATCATAATTAGGTACTTATCCGGTTGTTTTTATGAAGGTCCATCAATGATGATTATGGAATAGAGTTTATAAATTAGGCCTATAAATGCAACTTACAAATTGTAATAAGAATGCAATAACAGAATTCATAGCATACTTGTTATGTAGCATTTGTCTTTATCTGACTGGTTATTAGAAGTATTTAGAAGTATACACAGGATTGCAGGCTTATTTTAACCACTTTAACAATTTCTTCAGGGACTACAATTCTGTGGGTGTCAAAGTTTGGGACGTCGTAAGTTTCTAGATCAACTTTACAGGTTAGGTTGATGACGGGGCATCTGGCTTACTATGAGAGGAGGGGACCATAGGATGAAACTTCAGACTTACACGAGTTATCGGGATCTGGACGTGAACCTGGATCCCAAAGATAACAACCTAGCATGCCACCACTGAGCCAGGCCCTAGTCTTTTAATCTGTAATAACCTTAAGACCCTTCACATAAACAGCAAATGATTCAAAAGTTAGAACTTAGACCCTTCACAAAAACGGCAACGATTTACAACTTAAGAGATTCCCCATTCAAAATTAATCATGTAGAGAGAACCCTGGTAAACCAGTCACACTGCGTGGACAATTTAATGTCCATCACTATGAGGTACAATGTATTTATATAACATCGAAATTATGAACAGAGTTTGATCTTTGTACTTTGTAAGGTGGTTAGGAAAAAGAGACATAACTGACTGTACAGGGTGCTACCCTAAAGATAGGGTGCCCAGGTGGGTGACAGGGATCTGGACATTGTTCATGTGTAACAATACGATGTTATCACGATAAATATGGAATGATACACAATATTAAATTTATCACGATAATAGACCAATTTCACTGATGGTTTTCCCAGTTAACACTAGGGGAAAAGTGGTGAATACTGAAATCCCATTGGCTAATAACTTTCCCGCCCTTGCCTCTGATTGGTCCAGCCAGGGGGCTCCAAGCTGGAGTATTTTCAGTGCATTTTAATGTAACTTCAAGGCTTTATAACTTGGTCATTCTTCCACTTTAAATTTTGAAAGTTGTCTTTCTGGGTTTAGAGAGTATAAATCTCCAGTGTGTGAAAAGCAAATTAAGAATTGTTTAATTGCAAAAAAGTTATTTGGGGTCCATGTTCAGGCCATTCAGTGAAATAGGTCTGTTGAACAGTGACGATCATGCAAAATACCAAGTTTTTAACATAACTGCTGACAAAAACTGCAGTACTTGCATAAAAAAATTATCATTTTTGTCCGAAAATTGATCAATATTGCATGAAAATCCATTTATTCTGGTATTCTAATTTATCATGATATCGCAATACATGAACCGATTGGTACGATTAGGCTATGAACCGATACATCGTGATAATATATTATAATTATCCAGCCCTAGTTTTATGTCCAGTATTCTTGCACTTACAAGGCTTATACTATAGGATAGGTAGGCTGAGACAGGGACTAAAATAATTAGGCGAGGTGTCATCACACAGGATGAAGCATCCACCTAATTCTAAATGGATTTTCCAAAATGGGAATCAAAGGTTAGTCCCGAAGGTTTTTAACCAAGTGCCTGTACAATACAGACGACTGCTATACATGAACACATAAAGCCTATAGGCTATGACAAAGATAATACAGTACGCAATGTAATTATTATGTAAATGAGATAGATAGCATTGATTTGTATTCTATACTACGTGGTAACCATTAGACCTATACATAGCAATTTAAAATTGCGCAGTTCATTTGTGATATTAGTTCATTAGTCCTTGATCTTGGCAGTGCCAAGCGCTTGTGCAATGGTACATTCATCGATATGTGCATTGAAGTTCTTAGAGTGACGATAGCCGACACCACAGCCGCACATGTGTTTCTTCTTCTTTTTAGAAACTAGAGCCGGGCACTCGGAATGATGCCGCTCAAAATCGTCAACAGAGAAAAGTCCGCCGCACTCCCGACACTTTTTGGCAGTCACAACACGGAAGTTTTTTCCTCCTTGCGTCGTCGTCGTGGTGCTCGTCGACGGAGCAGCGTTCATAAAGTTCGATAGACTCATTTGAGACGAGATTGGCGTAGATGATCGAGGCATCGACATTTTCAATGGCGACAGACCTCCTCTCTGGCCACGGCCACGCGCTCGGCCGCGGGAGGGTAACGACGGCACCATGGAGGCGCCGCCCTGGTGGTCTCGGACGACGTGGTTGAACCTCAACGTGGGGCAATTAAAGAGGGCGCCACACATCGTGCACTTATCCATTTGGCGATGTTGACTGAGGAGCCGCATGTTGTTGAACTTATGACCACAGAATTGACACGTTAACTGCTGCGCCAACGTCGGCACGCTTTTAACCCCCTGAGGAACGGGAGTTATCGTGCCTAGAGCGCGACCGGGCTTCGGTTGTTTCTTTCCGGCGTTCTGGAAGTTGCCCATCGTCGTCTTGACGACGCCGGCGATCAAAGCAGATATCTCTAAGTCCTTCATCTTCTTCCCTCCTTTGTTTTTCGAATCATTGTCGTCGAGAATTATCAGATCTTCACTCTCCTTACTCTTCCGCCTCTTCTTCTTAGAAGAATCCGTATCCATGGCAACGAATTCTACTTCTGACCCTGGAATTACAAATGTAGAATATTGAGAGATATTAAAAGAGATTACTTCAAGAACACTTAAGTCTTGTAAAACTATAACAAGAAAATCAAGTGATTTTATGATGTAACACGCAGATAGAAATAATGTAGACTATTAAAAGAGATTCTAGGGAGTAGCTGGCCTTAGCCAAATAGCAAAATGCTAACACAATTCTGATCTGGCTAAAGAAATGAGCAAAAAATACTCTTCATTTCTATCATTTGGATAAACGACTTTGGAGCAGTACAATGAATCTGTCTATTTAAAGAGCTCCATGGCCTAGCTTAAGCCCAGGCCGATAGAGTAGCTGAATTGGTTTCACATCCCCTTTTTTTGGACAAGGGACGAGGCCAATAAGTCATCATCAATGGCTGCTATGTCAGCAGGAATGTAAGCATAGGAAATTTCAGTTTTAGGAACAAAAAAGTTTCATCAAGCAATTGGAAACCATTCACAATATTTACTAACCAAGTTAACCCCCATCTCCAATGATACGTTACAAGGTGTAGGGGAAGCTTGGGAGAGTTGGGCCGCAGGGAGGGTTGGGCCACCCTGATTTTTGAGGAAACTAAACATTTTTTGAGAAAGCTGCAGCCAACAAAATTTTATAAAAATAAAAATCTTTCAATGGATGTAACATTTCTGGCTAATTTGCTTGTCACGATCTTTAGAGAGAGGAAAATTCAAATTTGGATGAAAAAAGCAAAAACTGAGCCACGTTACGAGTTTTTAATTGTCTGTCAGACAACAAGGACTGAGAAAATTTTCTATGGCATGCTTGGTAGGCTTGACTATTCAGCTGTTATTAACATATTTTGGAAAATTATCAGACAACCAATTTTGTCATAATTGGGATTTAGAGAATAATGGTTGAATGGGGGAGAGTTGGGACAGTGCCAATACTCTCCCCACATGTGTTGCATTTACCCAGATTTATTTTTATTAAGACAGAAGAACTTGTCTAGAGCAATTTTCAACGGAGATTGAATATTTTTTGGCCTTAATAATTATTCATGGTCTTATAAAATTAGTTATCAGGAAATCTAGATGGGGAGAGTTGGGCCATCAGGCCGAGGCTTAAGTCTGACAGCAAACTAAAGTTGCAAGAGGCCTCAATTCAGGATAAGTGACTTCTATGACCACCACACTACAGGTTAAAAATATTATGGCCTCAAGTACAGCTTTAACGAACCTGATATAATGCAATGGCCCAAGTCTCCCCCCTGAATGGCCCAAGTCTCCCACTTGATGGGGAGAGTTGGGCCAAATTTTTTCCAATTTTCATAGGGCTGTAGCTGATATGCTCTTGGGCAAATATTAACGCAAACCTAAAGATATTTTTCTGAAATATTTCAAGATACAAATCATGCATTAAGCATGTTTATATGACCATTACTGTTAGCAGGAGGTGCCAGAATGTAAAAAGTGGCCCAACTCTCCCAAGCTTCCCCTACATATTATCTTTAATACAAATTTATGATGACACTTAAGATTATTTAGTTTCAAACAAATAATAACCAAATGATTTAACCCAGGGGTGCCGGAACAGGGGGGGGGGGCAGGGGGGGCAATTGCCCCTCCTGCCCTTGTCCAAGGGGGGCAGGGGGGCAAGAGTGCCCTTTAGATCTTAAAGAAAACAAAATAATTAGGCTAATTTTACTAATTTTTGACACAAATTAGTAAGTATATATTCAAAATTATTATTGACTCTCTATTTAGTTTTTGTCACGCGAAATTGGCGCAAATAGGATTTGCCCTTTTTCATCTGATCGCCCCTGCCGCCCGCGATTCCTTCCGGTACCCCTGATTTAACCAATTTACAGATAATAATCAAATTATTCACATATACGTCAACTATATCACAAACCTGTGGATTTGGGACTGTCTGGATTGTAATCTCTGTCTGCTTTGGATTTTGGCGATTTCTTCATTCTCTTGCGTCTCTTTCTGGCCTCTTCTTAAATGAAATAATAAACAAATGAAAATCAAATTACATAAACGGAGAAACTAAGTTACACCATAGCATAAAACATAAATTAATACTTAATAAAAAGTTCTAGTTATTAAAGATATCAGGCCTAAGTCAGAAGATTTAGCCAAAAATGTTAAAACTTTTATATTGATCTATTTTAATTTATTTAACATATTCTAACAAGAAAGTTTAATTATAGGTATTTTAGAAGCAACAAATAACTAATTTAGTTCATTTTACATTCCAGGAGAGCCCTGTATTGCTTGATTTGTTAACAAAATAAAGAGTTTCTCACGGCATCAAAAACTATTTGTTTACACTTTTAAAAGAATTTTTCTTCATATAGTTTACATGCCATGACAATTAAATAAGTTAATAAGCTAGAATATGTTAGATATGTCTGAAATCTATCTATAGAGCATCTTTTCAATATATATGTGGATCTAATAGCTTTAACTACATACCATCATCACTATCATCAGAATCACTGCTGTCAGAGCTGCCGGAGTGTTCCGAATAAGACTTATTTTTCCGCTTTCGTAGTATTGGCGTCGAATGTCGTGGTCCAGCGTCTGCTGCATCTGCATCTTTAGAACATGACGGAACGGGGTCATCATCATCCTTTGGGGTGGCGGGTTCTTCCGTTAATACTTCAAATCCGGGAGTATCGGGTATTTCCATTTTTTCAACGCTGTCTTGATCCAGGGATTCGGGGGCTTCGGGTAACGGTGGTATGTCAGCCGATTCCTGAAAAGAAAATTACTAATAATTATCAAATACCAGTTGAAATTTGTTCCCAGATCCTATTTGTTTTATTTAGTTTACTTCAAACATTAAGATCACACCTCCGAAAGATTTCTTTATAAAGTTTGCTGCCAGCAATTCTTCATAAATGTCTAAAATACTCCAAGCACACAGCAAAACGGAAACAAATTAGTATAGGTCAATAATAATTATTAATTGCGTGCAAAAACCATGTTTCTGGTGCATTGCTATATTTTTTTTATACACAAAACGTTTATATCTCTTCGCAAATTAGTGAAGATAACTTTCCATAGACAATTCCACTTGTTTTAGTCCTTAATAAAACACATCTTCTTGAGTGTATAAGATGGAAAACTACTTTAAAGCCTAGAGCTAAAAACTTCAATACTACCTGTGCCAAAATAATACTATCAAATACTAATTTAAAGTTAAAGAGAACATTCAAATTAATAGTAAGTCACCTTGTCGTTGGGTCCGTTTTCCAGAGTTCCATTCTCTTCACCAATAGCCGGAGAGTCGGACCAGACCGTCAAGATTTTCAAATCAGACTGTAACTGTTCGCATTCATTCTTGAGCACTTCTAAGGGGTTCGCTGAGTCATTTTCAGGTTGTTCCGCTGTTTCCGCTTCCTCATCGTCTTTACTCGTCGCAGGAGCGTCATCGTTTTTTTCAGGATCTTCGGCATCTGTTTTGTCGTTAGTTTCAGGGACGTCATCATTGTCGGCATCGGCAGAAGTAGTTTTAGGTTCATCCGTATTTTCAGTATTCTCGGTTTTCGGTGACTTCTCTTCATCGTCTTGTTTAGCATTGCTGTCGTCTTGTTGTTCTTCGTGGTCCTCTGGTTTCTGTTGTTCGTCGTCTTCTTGGTTGTCATGGTTACCATCGTCAGCCTTATTGACGTCATCCTTTTCAGCCTCGTTCTCAGATTCAGGGGGCAATTCCAAACTTGTGTCAAGAGAAACATCCGGTCCTGGAAATATATTCAACAATTTAACATGTTTAATTAAATGCCAAATATATTATTTATATCTGATCTGTGAGCAACAAATTATTGGAATTGTTCAAAACATGAATTTTAGTTTTAATGCTTGGGCAAGGTGGATGATGGGGTCTCCACAGTTAAAGAATTAATGGATGGCTGATTGGGGGCTTTACATCCTGTATTTATAAATAGTTTAAATACATACTAAAGTATTTTATTTAGGACAAGAGGTCCAAGGATCCAGTAATATTAGGTCAAAGGATGCCAGAAACTGTCATTCAAGGTGACCTAAATAATTGCAGGAACTGACTTTGGGACCTACGCTTGGAATCCCAGTGCACTGCCAACTGTGCTGAGTCTGCTGACCACCATAATAATTCTTCAATCGGAGTACATTGAAATATCCTGCACTGTTCTGATAATTAGGTTATGAAGCATCAACACTAAAACAGTAGTTGGACACGTACCTGGTTCGTGCTTGGTGATATTGTCATTTTCTTCCATTTCGGGCGTTTTATCGGGAATCTCTTCCGTTTTCTCCGTCTCCATTTTAGCGTCGGGAGAGTCGACTGGAGCAGCGGAGACCTCTGGTGACGGAGTCTTACTCTCCACGACAACATGACCGAGAGGACCGTTGCTTTCCAGTTCTTCGGCTCGCCGTCTCTTCCGTTCTTTCTTGCTCAGTTTCTCCTTTTTCGGAGTGTCTTCGATCGTGAGAGGAGAATTAGCAGTGTCTCCTCCGTGGTGTTCCCTGTGGTGTTCCCTGTGGTGTTCCCTGTGGTGGTGCTCTTTGTGGTGATGTTCCTTGTGGTGCCCTTTTGTTAAACGTTCGTTCACAGGTACGAGGAAGATCTGTGTAGAGTCCAGGGTAACCCCAAGTAAGCCTTCGATGACCAGATCATCCTGCAATCATAAATTAATTTGATTAAAGCAAGAATGTTTGACATCTGTTTGAGGGGAAATTTTGTGTGGTTTTTTTTTGGGGGGGGTAGCCTACATAAATAGGTTTAGATGAAAGGGGGGTACACGCAATATTCGCTTTAAATGTATTGGGGGGACATTTCCACTCCGTGAAGACTTACGCATTGTAATAATAAAATTTTATCTGATGCACACGATGCATGTAGGGTGGGTAAAAAGATTGAGGTTAATGCAAGGGGGGGGGGGAATTCACTTTAGAAAGTTTAGATGAATGGGGGGGTCAAAAACATAGCCGGACCACCCCACCCCCCAGGTTTTTAAATGGAATAGCCCTAAGAAAATAAGACTATACCACTATAATGCATGAATGTTTCCCATTTTGCGAAGTTCAAGTAAAGTTGAAATGTTACCTGAAAGTCCACCATATTCCGGCACAAGCTTGTGATGGTCTCCCGAAGGACATCGGGCAACTTATGTTGGATCTTACGCAGCGCCATGATTGGGTGTCAGCGTGTAGATCCACAAATTAACTGCCCAGGACACCAACCTGGAAACAATCAAAGGTACAATCTACATCCTGGAAACAATCAAAGGTACAATCTACATTCAAATGACGGATGGATGGATGATTGGGGCTTTACGTCCTGTATTTATGCACTTCGTAGGCTAATTAGGACAGGAGGAGGACACGGCAATGAGGCAAAGGATGATTGAAACAGCCATCCAACATAGGCCCATGTGACCCGGAAAGAGCTGGATTCAAACCCTGGACCCAACGATTGGCAGTCCAGCACGCTACCACTAGACCAACCCTCCCCCCACATTCAAATGACGGTAGATTTCAGCTGATAACTTTTCAAACTGCCAAGGAAATGTTGTGAATTTCAATACCAATCCTGATTGAATTGAATTTAGTTCGGTAAAACAACTATAAATTTTATGCAAATGCAAATAACAATCTGAGATCATATAATATTCATTTATAATATACATGTAGTTATTTTAACTAGGCATGCAGCTAAAGCTTACTAAAGCTGGTTTAGTGCGAGCCTGTTCTTTTTAAGGTAGTATTTTAGCAGTTTAGGCGAGACTCAAATGGGATAGTTTTGATAAAAGTTAGTTTTAAAATTACTCCTTAATTTCTCCTGATATACTGGTCTGATCATGCTGATACTCAAAGTGTGTTCTCAGGAAGGGTGTACGGTCAACTAGGCGACAAACCAACTAGGCGACACCCATCAGTACCAACTAGGTGACAAGAAATTTCGAAATTTCATACCAGTGCAACCTAGGTGACAAGCAGTTCCAACTGGGTGACACAAATTTGCAAAAGACTTCCAACTAGGTGACACAAGCTCACAAAACACATCCAACTAGGTGACAATACACTTCCTAATTGACCACCATTGAAGGTGATCTGTCACCTTGTTGGTATCCCCAATAAATTATGTCACCTGGATGGTATCTGGGGGGTATCTGCTGTCACCTAGTTGTCCAAAAAGTGTAGCCTAGTTGGTAGTGGTATGTCACCTAGTTGGTAGTGTTGTAGCCTAGTTGTCTGTCGCCTAGTTGACCGGCAATCGGAAGGAAGTGATTGCACTTGCATGTGCCACTTGATGAATGATGAATTGGGGCTTTACATCCTGTATTTTTGCGGAGGCTAACTAGGACAGGAGGAGGATATAGCACTGAGTAGAAGGATGATTGAAACAGCTGTCCCACATAGGCCCAAGTGACCTGCCAAGAGCTGGATTCGAACTCTGGACACAGCGAATGGCAGCCCAGCACGCTACTGCTAGACCAACCCTCCCCCTGCATGTGCCACTTGTATCAAAAACTGACACAGGTCATAAGTGACACAAAAGTTTGTTTTTTGGATACCCAACTTGACCCTACTCCGCCAATTGTAGAGAGTATGAGGGTCATGTGTTTCCTACCACACGATAAACAAATTCCAGTAAAGCTCTCCTGTTCCGGTTTCACATAACTCCCCTTGTGTGTCTTAAAAACAAACATTTGTCATTCTCCCGTGTTACCTTTTCATGGAATGGTACCTTTGCCGAACTTTCTGAATAGGCTCCATATGCCAATGGTCAGTATGCAGAATAAATTATTAGAAATTAAGTATTAAATAAATTAAGAATGTGTTATCAGGCTAACTCTGAGGAGGCTTAAAAAGGACAACACTCTTCTCCTGGGTGCAGTTTCAAAGTTCTAACTATAAACATGTACATTTCTCAAAAATTTACCAAATTATGAAGGAGGCACACTGCAAATTAACAGACACCACTTAATTATCGCTCATCGCCAACATTGTGATGGTTTGTTTGGCGATTAATCTCCTTCTCAGGAGCAAAATTATGACTGCATTTCAAGAATTATTGATCAGATGATTAATTAAAACAGAGAGTTGTTTACCTAGTATCATAAAACGACGCAAAAGACAATATTTTTTGTGAGAAAATGCTTTCCATAAAACGCTTTTAGTTCGGAGAAATTCCGAAGCGTGGCGCTGCGAAATTCCACTTTCAGCGCCGTCTACAGCAAATTCGGGAACTACGAAATTTGTGAAAATGTGAAAAGATCATCGGAAAAATGTTGATTATTGACCTTTATATCCATGTAAGTGACTATATCTGGTTATAGACAAGTGTAATACCATTGAATGCTTGTTGTGTGTAAGAAACCGCGGGTCTCTTGACTGTAAATTCGCTGTAAAAGCCTGAAAAACCTTTCCCCCACTGTTGCATGGCTTGGAAAGCAATTGAGTTTGTGTAAATTACCTTTTTATCTTGTATCCATAGGCGTATGGGAGGGGGGGGCAGGGGGGGCAGTCGCCCCCCCAAAAGTTTGGGAAACAGTGAGATTCGGGCAAAAAGGCTTAAAAATTTGGGCAGATGATTAGGTAAAAACTATTTTAAATTAGTGATTTCCAGGCTATTTAATTTGAAATGGTATTAAATTTAGATCTCGAAATTCGGGCAAATGCCGCTCGCCCCCCCAAAAATCGCGCGTCCCGTACGCCTATGTCTTGTATCCATGACAATTGAGCAATGTTGTGTGAGGTGTATTGATGAGGAACCCAACAGTTTTGTTCCATTCCCTAAAAACAGTTCATCTTCCAATTATTCATGTGGAATGCCCCCCATTAGTCAATACACACTTTATACACATGCTTAGTCCTAGGTACATGTATGTGTTAGAAGTTGATCCATTGGTATTGTAAGGATCCAAGTCATGGAACCCAGTATTTATTCAATATTGGTTTTATAATGAATTGATGGCATGGCATACAAAATTATACACAATTGGCATAGCAAGAGATAGCCCTGCGTGTAGTCGATATGGATGAAGGCAACAAATCAGTGGCAGCATCCAAGGCAGTCTTTGTGAAGATTGCCGATCTGGGCATGTCCGGCGGATTTATCAACCTTTCTGGTAATCCCAGGGGTGCCGGAAGGAAATGCGGGCGGCAGGGGCGGTCGGTCGAGAAAGGGCAGACCTAATTCGCGAGACAAAATTTGCAGGGCGGCAATGATAATTTTGAATACATACTTATAGAGTTTTGCCTGAATTCACTGTCAATTAAGGCCTAATAATGTTTTTTCTTGGAGATGAAAAGGGCAACCTTGCCCCTCCTGGCCAGGGGCAGCAGGGGCAATTGCCCCCCCTGCTCCCACTGTTCCGGCACCCTTGGGTAATCCAATAGATCGGCAAATCTGTACTTTTTTAACAGTACCATCCTGAGATTATTACATCACGATCTTGGGAGGTTAAAGGAAGAAGTGTTTAGCCTTTTACAAGATTTAAGTGAACAGTATTTATGAAACACATCCTTCTGGCTTTTACTCGTTGCAGCCATTCTTTCTGGAGAAGGAAGACCTAATATATGGTTTAAACAATGTTAAATGACATGATGTTACTCTCTCTCAACTCATAAATGTAAAATTAGGTCGATGCTGATGTACCAATCGGGGTTAATTTGTGTAATAACTCAAATAAAAATTAGATCATTTGTAATAAATTTAACCTATTTTGAAGAACATTTATTGGTGCAGTGAATAGATAACAACCTCTTTCATAATAATTAATTTGCAATCAACCTATCCTATATGGCCATAACTATAGGCCTACCGTAGAACGGGGTGACTTTGAACAGCTGGGGTGACTTTGAACACTTTTCTGAAAAAGATTGATCCTCTATGAATGCAAAACTAAATGAGATACTGGAAGTATTTGACTTCTGATTATATTCTACTAAAGCCTAGTTTCTTTCTACATGAAGTCATTGAGACTGGAATTTTTTTTTTCATGATTTTGATGAATAAACTTAGCATACTTCTTTTTGCAAGATATCGTAGCCTGTTAACTTCTGTGCCCACAACAGCACTGAATGACCCTGGCCTTACAAATACTTGCCTTATTATAATGTCACTCAAATACTTCCAAAATCCACCAGAAACTTGTTGAAGGCTATTCAGAAAGACCGACAACAAAGAATATAAGTGGATGATGTTGAATTGTAACGAACTTCGGGGTGACTTTGAACATCACATTGTGATGGTGAGCGCAGACACCATCACATTTCCCCGTAAACTACATTCACAGACATATCATATTTCATAAGACAATACATATAATTCAATGTCTGAAGCATATTTCACAATATTAGGCAATCATTTAGCTCCAAAGGCACGGAAGTAGTTCAAGAAAAAAAAAGTCATAAAACAGAAAAAACCAGTGACAAAATTTTAGGGAAAGGCAATCAAGCCCTGCAAAATTCATTAATTCTGATTAACATTTGTTTTCTGAAAATTGATGATTTTCTTTCATTGAAACTCACTCTGTTCAAAGTCACCCCGGATCTCGGGGTGAGTTTGAACGCCCATTTATCCACTGAAACAGGCATATACATGATGTCTATCTCAAAATGCCGATGCACAAGTTAACTACATGCCAGTGGCAAACATTTCATCCCATGAAATTCCACATAGATCTTATATATTTTTAAAGATAAGGAAATTGAGGTGAAAACTGTTCAAAGTCACCCCGTTCTACGGTATACAATTTGAATTGCACTTCAGCCTTCACAGAAGTTCACACCGCTGACTCCCAGGGTCAAATATAAGGCAAAATTGATACTAGTCCACGGACTAGTATCTTTCGGAAGTTACTTGTCCTCCCCAAAATGTACTCGTCCTGAATTCAGTGCTTACTCTTGAAAAATTCCATCTTTCTTCGAAAAGTGCTAAATCAATTAAATATATTATGTAGAGATTAAGTGTTATAGAGAATGGAATACTTTTCATAAAATTTGAATTTTGTGCAGTTAGCAAAAAACCCCATTCAAATAAGGTTATTAGAAGCAGTAGAGTTATCTTTTTGCTGATTTTACAATAAAACCGTTAAAAGTTATCAAAAGGTCACTAACTTTAAGAAAGTCTTTAAGACATGCTTAAGAAACAGATGGGATAATAAAAACAGAGATATAACTCCCTGTTCAGAGAAACAAAAAAGTCACATGTGCTATGAGTCTGAAACAACATTGGCCTCATCATAACTCACAGGGCTTATGTAAACATTCATAGCATTAAAGACCAGTGTAATATGAACAATAACAAATTACACAAAAATAACATAGGGAAACATGTTTGTTTTATAACCATTTTTGGCAGAACTTTATCTGTTTATGGTCAAATAGATACAACTTTGGTTGTAGAACTGACTTCTGAATTTAAGTAAATATTTTCATTATGATTTGTTACTAGTCTGACGGGCTAGTACACAAGCAAACTTACTCGTCCTCCTCTTGTTTTACTCGTCTCAGACGAGCGGACTAGTACTTATCTTTGACCCTGCTGACTCCTTTGATTGTGACATTGCAGGTGTCAAAGGGGGTAAAATAATAGTTGCAATTAATGTCTATTGTGCAGATCAATCAGTAACAGCTTGAACATTCCAATTGCTAGAAAGCAATTCAATTGAATTGGCTCCACTGCAAGCTCTGCTGCTTTCTTTTGCTGAGCAGCTGCTGAGTCAGGTGATTAATCCGCAATAAACTGTTTCCGCCCTATTGAAAGGTTATATGCTTGAGTACTACAAATTAAATGCAATTCTGTTAATAATACTGATCTTTGTCATCTTTATTTCAGATGTAAACCAGTGCCGTTCTGATAGTCGATCATGGCAGGAGACAGTACTGAGGGCATCAGTTGAGCAATCGACCGACCTACGCTCAGTGCTAATTTAGACATTTCATCTGTCCTAGAAAGATGAAGCGGAAAAAATCAGAAGAGTCGAGCGTCGATGATGTCGCAACTGTCCACCAGGAGGATCCAGGGTCCTCGACGCAATCTGGGGCGTCGGGCGAAGATGACGGTGCGGACAGTAGTGTCAAGAAGACTAAGTTACAAAAGAGGCCGTCAGAAACGGAGACTGATTCCAAACTGGAGATGTTAATGGAGGGCATCGAGTGTAAATGTCACATCTGCGGAATATCGATCGCTTTTGTGTCGTTGAAAGAACACTTAAAGAGCCACATCAGTAAAAGTGACGGTAACAACGGAGCAGCGGCGAAGGCAGATGCCAGTCCGGATGACTTCAGATGCGGGAGTGTCGATTCAGGGGTGGACGAGCCCATACCCGGCACTTCTGACACTACCTCTCCTGTTAGCAAGAAGAAATCTCCTTCAAAATGTGATTCGCCATCAAAATGTCAAGTTTGCGCAAGGCGTTTCCCGACGCTCGTGGCGTTGACTGAGCACATGGTTATGCACGCTGACATAGATACACCAGCGTCCGAGCTAGAGGACTCTACTGCTGCGCCACCTGGTGCCTCTAAATCTAACGCAGAAAGTACACCAATGGGGAATCAAGGGACAGACGTTAATTCAGATTCACCTCGTAAGGATTTCAGTACTGCATCTGATTCAGAAAGTCCTCCAAACAAAAACAATGATGTTAAAAAGGATTCGAGTACATTGGATTCAGACACCGCCTCAAAACAAAACAAAGAATCTAATGTAAAGGATTCAGAGACATCTGGTGGTGCTGTGAAAGAAACAGAGTCTGATGTAAGTCCCGTTTCTGAATCGACTGTCTCTGAATCAAAGGATTCAAATCCAACATCCAAAGGTGCTCAGAAAGAAAGCAATGAATCTGACGTAACGAATGATTCGAAAACAGTGGCGTCAGAAAGTGCTACCCTCAATGAAACTGCTTCTGACCAGAAAGATCTGGGTACTGTGCCTGATTCAGAAAGGGTACAAAAAGACAATGAGGAATCTGTTGTTTCTTCTGGTTCCATGTCAGAAGTTAATACAGTGTCTACAGAAAAAGATTCGGCTGCTACAACTGATTCAGAAAGTGTGCTAAAAGAGACCCAAGAATCAGATCGTAAAGCAGAAAGTGTGTCTCAAGAAAAAATCGGCCAACATTCTGTGTCTGAATCTGCAGAGAATGTAGAAACTGTGCCTCCTGCTACGTCCGGTTTGGATAGTATTTCTAAAAATGCGCCTGAATCTGATTTAAGAGATGATTCTCCTACTTCCCCTTTGTCAGATTCTGAGGACACTCCACGTAAAAGGCCGAGACTTGACAATCAGGAGGAAGCCCCCCTCAAGTGTGATACATGCGGCCGCCACTTTAAAGACTCGGCAAAGCTCGCAAAACATCAACAGGCCCATTCAGATCTCAGTGATATAGCAGACTTCGTCAAAATTGTATCTGGTCAGTCAGGGTCCGATTATTCGGACTCAGAATTCCCCTCTAACGTGGTTGTCCCCGTTGAGACTACCCCCGTGAAAAAAGACAATGTAGTCGCCAACGAAGCTTCCAGAAATGACAGTGGTGCGGAGTCGTTGAAATGCGACATCTGCGCTCGGCGGTTCACAGATAAAAGTAAATATACGGAACATATGAAGTGTCATTCTGAAGAACCTGCAGATGGCGCCGTGGAAGATAGCCAAGCTGTCGAGGATTCAAACTCTGGAAACGACTTCATGTTCGGACTGCAGATTCTCAGCATAACGTCCCTCAAATGCGAAGTTTGTGGGCGCGTCTTCGACTCCCCGGAAGCCTTAGAAGAACACACCAACACACACATAACGGGTCTTTCAACGGAAACGGAGGAAAACGTCAAAAAGACGCCGACGAAGACAAAGTGTGATGTATGTGGTAGGAAGTTCCGGAGTGCGAAAGATCTCACGGAACACGAGAAATCACACATGGAGGATGATACGGAAGAGGCTGATGATTCATACGGGGACAAGCTGAACAGTTTGTTGGCTAAGATGGATCAGAAACGCACCCACAAGCAGACCCCTCAAAGAAAAATGGACGTTTTGAGTGACAGTAAGAGTCCTAACGCTAAAAAGAACCTTCCTGAAAGTGAAAAGGTAACACCCCATTCGAAAACCCCCGTTTTGACAGAAACCCCCGTCAGATTGAAATGCGACGTTTGCGGAAAAAGATTTATGAAACAGGAAAAGCTGGAGGCTCATTTAAAAGTGCATTGCGAGTCATCAGCCGATCAAGCTAATGCTTTAGAAGGATGTGGCATCGATATCCTGCAATTTGAGGATGGTTTCTTACGGGAGGCAAGCAAAATGAACTGTCAGTTGAGTACGGACCAAGTCTTCTCTACCTCTGTTATGAAGAACATTGGTGTTGTCTTGGAGGACATATCTCCCGTCAAGAACAGCGCCAAAAGGCGCAATTCAGTCGATACGAATAAGTCTAAAAAGGCCGAGAAATTTCAGTGCGGAATTTGCGGTAAGGAGTACCTGTACTCGGCGTCGTACACCAAACATATGAAGAGCCATGAATCGGACACCCCCAAAAGTCCGACGACGTCCCCCAGTGCGAAGGAGAGTATAGACATACCGATTTCCGTACTCGATTCGAATACGATCTTCATTGGATCTATCAGCAGCGCTGCCACGACCGTGTCGCAGAGTGCTACAACGATGTCAAAGGCAGGTTCCAAGAACTCAAATGCAAACGAAACAATGTCAATGGCCCTCGTAGAAAGTGTTGATTATGTAACATGGACGAGGGCGGAGGTTTCTGGTACTGATCTAAAATGCGAAGTTTGTGGAAAAAGATTCAAGCAGGCAGCAAAGTTGGCGACCCATATGAAATCCCATGGACAAGTGGAGACGCCCGAGTCAGTCAAATCGCCCCCTGCTAAGAAACGGAAGAATGCAGCAAAAGAAAGCAGCAAAGAGCCAGTGATATTTAAATGTTCCGTTTGCAGCAAATCTTTTAAGACCCAAGAGAAGTTGACTAAACACTCAAAGACTCATGAGGAAGATAGTTCTTCAGAAGGAGAAGTAGAAACTTCGTCCATTGCTTCTGATATGATATCAGTATCTGAATCGTGCGTCTCTAGTAGCTCAAGCACTCAAGCGAGAAAGTGTACAATTTGTGGCAAACGATTCGGCACGGCTGCTAGATTAAGGGAACATATGAAATCCCACGCTGAGCCAGATATTGATGACTCCACGACTTCTCTCGATACTATCCTGAAGTCTCGGAGCCCCGCGAAATGTCCAATATGCGGCAAACGCTTCCCAGAGTCAAAGAAATTGACAGAGCATATGAAAATTCACTCGGACGCCGAGTCCGATGGTGCGTCGAGTGCAGCGGAGAAACTAAGAGAGGCAGCAAGTAAGAAGAGATCTCGAAGCAAGACTTCAGAAAGTCGTGACACCCCTGTGAAGGAGAAAGTCACAAATAAACCTGCAGAGAAACAACCAGAGGTGAAGCCGCAGACGTTTAAAGTGTCTAAATGTGAGGTTTGCGGGAAACGGTACAGCGATCCAGAGAAGTTTTCAAATCACATGAAGACCCACATGGATCCGAGTGACGATGAGAGCAAGGACTCGGTGCCGATTCCCGAACCTAAAGTTGATTCTAAAGATGATTCTAAAGACATTTCTAAGGACTCAGGGGATTCAAAAGATTCAAAGCAGCCCAAAGTTGAAGCGAAAGTTGAAACAAAAACTGAAACTAAAGTTGGTGATGAAAAAGTTGCGGAAAAATCTTCCGATCCGTGGCTTGCTGCTATGAATGTCCCGAAGCCAAAACAAACTTCCCAAGACTCAACTTCTCCTTCGAAGTGTGAAATTTGCGGCAAAAGGTTCAGTGATGATAATAAATTCACAGCTCACATGAAGACGCATGGTGTTGATGTAGAATCCGATGATGGTAATGATGATGATTTCGCTGGATTCCCGCAGCCGGATAGCGATTCCGACGTTGCTGCCGAGTCCGAGGCCGAATCTATCAAGGTCACCAAGAGAAAAAGAAAGATTTCCGAAGATTCGGAGGATGAGGCATCAGATGCCGAATCTGTCAAAGATTCGAAGAGAAAACGGAAGATTTCAGAAAGTAAAGATTCGAAACGGAAAGACGCGGAAAACAAAGATTCAACGAAGTGCTCAGTCTGCGGAAAAAAATTCGACAGTGCCAAGAAATTGACGAATCACATGAAGATTCATGAATCTCACGATTCGGAAGATTCGGAGGACGCCGAATCGGATGCCGAGAGTGTAAAATCGTCAAAGAAGGTCTCCGAATCGAAATCAAAGGCTGAATCGAAAGCAGAATCGAAGCTAGAAGTGAAGAGCGAGTCGACGAAATGCGGAATCTGTAAAATGCGTATGAAGAACGAAAAGATGTACAAAGATCACATGCGAATGATGCATGGCGAAGGCAAGGACGAGGAAACTCCGAAGAAATCTGCTAAAGACCTATCCAAGCAGAAAGAGAAGCTTGACAAAGATAGCAAGGAGACTAAAGACAGTGCAAGTAAAACTCCTGCTAAGGCTTTAAAATGCGAACATTGTGATAAGAAATTTGAGGACCAAGCAGTATTGTCGAAACACTTGAAGACCCACCATTCGAAAGTATCAACCTCCTCGCTTGCAAGCGAGACTCCGAAATCTTCTAAATCTAAATCGATGGTAGATAAATCGAAAGAGAAACCTAGTCAAAAAGAAGAGAAGGGAGATAAGGAATCGTTGAAATGTACGGTGTGTAAAAGACGTTATCCAAACGCAAAGAAATTGGCCAGACACATGAAGAAGCATTCCAAAGTTGACGTCTGTGAAGATTCCAATGATTCCGTTGCCGTGGAGAAAGACAAGGATGCAAAGAAAGAAGGTAAAGGTATGTCTGAGCAGAAGGACTGATTGATTGGTAATTTATGACTAGAAGCATTTACGTAGTTTATGTAGTAACTGAGTACTGTTGTAGACTTGTAGTGCTAACTATGTTACTGGCCGACAGCTCTTATTTGACTTTCGACTTTGCACACTTATTTCTTTCTTAACTATATACTTTATCAGTGTTTATACAACCAGTGAGCTAATGAGTCATTCATTTTGAACATACAACTCTTCAACTTTGCAACTCAATTTAACTTAAGAAATATAAATTTTACAGGATTCTGAATTAATTTAAGTTTTGTTTTAGCATCACTAAAATGTTATCTATTGTGGTTCTTATTGGATAAATTGTCAATCATCAATGATATTACGATGGAGAATCCATTCTCTGCCATGTTTGAATTAATATAATATTGATTGGTAAATATTGTCATTATATAATCTTATTTCAATGTCGTTTCTAATAATAAGATATGAAATTTCAGATGGTGAAGAAGCTGAAACTACCCCGACAGACAAGGACCAAGCTGTGATATCTGAAAAATCTGAGGAGAAGGACGAGTCGAAATCGGAAGAAGATGCGAAACTAAAAGAAGATTCGAAAGTCAAAGACGAATCAACGGATAAACCGAAAGAAGAGGTTAAAGAGAACAAATGTCTTCTTTGCGGGAAGAAATTTGCGGCTGCGAAGTTATTAAAGCGTCATCTCAAAGACCATCAAGTTCTCAACGATACTTTGTCCGAGGCCGATCGCAAGATGAAGAAGAATAAAGCAGGGTATGTGCTGGTACTATCTAAAAAAGACGGACATATTTCTTTTATTTCATCTCAAATGCATTGTCAATATTATACTTGTTAAATTACTGAACTGAGGTTGTAGTTTATTATACAGGTAAAGGTGGCTCGAAAAAGTATAGTACGGAATTTGGGCCATGCCTTTGCCTGATATGTTCTATGTATCTCAATAGAAATTTTATAAGAATGAAAAAAAATCTTCAAAACTAGCTTGTGATTTTTGTGACAGCATCATTGATCATCTGTCCTTGGAGAAATTTTGATTATAAAGTTAAATAATTTGCTAATTATTCTTCATTGCAATTTGGCTGAAAAAAGTGAAGCCATCGGCCGTCACTTTGTCTGAAAAATTTTTAATCTCAGTCTAAGTTTTAAGATGCAGAAATTGTATTTAAATTTCATACCGTAAAGAAACGATATTACAGCTTCTTTTGTCCGACCAGCCAGCCTTTGAAAAAAGAGCCTCGAGAAGATCCAAGAAGCTGAAAATTGATTATTTCTGACCTATATTGGCTACCACTGTATCAAATTGTCAATATCCATGTCTGATTCTTCTATCATTAAGTTGTTGCTGACATTTCTTGAGCACTTTCTTTCACTGATCACACTAAAAATGAAAATATTTTGAAACTTTGTTTAATGTTTCAGAACGAAGGCTGTGCCCGAGTCAGTAACGTCGTTCCAGGCCGAGGATGATGCAAAGCACGCCAAACGAGAGTTTGTCACAAGTTACAAGATTCCAAAGGCTGGATCTAAAAAGGTTGCTCCGCCCCCTTTGACTCCCGAACAACGCTTCAAATCTGCGAAATGTGAGTTCTGCGGCTGGATATTTAAACTAAAATGGCAGCTGGACTACCATGTGCAAAAGAAGCACCCTGAAAGAATGGGTGAATACAGGTCTAAACAACAGTTTGACAATTTGAGGAGTCCAAACACAAGTTTTACGAATACGCCAAACGCAAATTCAAGATGGTCGAACCCCAATAGTGCTTACAACAACCAGATGAGGGTTGATCACAGAGCAGATAGAACGTTTGACAGTAGACCTGATTCCAGAATAGACCACCGCAGGACTGAGCACAGTTTTGAATCCCAAACAGAACCGCGGTCGGAACAGAAACGGTCGAGGTGGGAGGTCATTATGGGGGATAACGATCAGTCTCCGAGTTTTAATTCAATGGCAGGTCAACATACGCCTTACGCTCAGAAATCGGGACCCCAAAGTGGTAAACCGTTTACCCCACAGCAGCATATGACCCCTAGTTCAAACACTGCCCTACAGGGTACGCCACAATCAACCCTGACAAACTCTCCAATGGATAATTCTGCCGCCAAAAGGCCACGGAAGTCCAAATGGGACGTTGCCGAACCTGGTGGTACACCTGGGTCAAACGTAGATCCTGTGAATGCCCCTATTCCCCCGAGCCCTCAAGGTGTCAAGCCCTTGATGGAAATGAAAATTAAACCGTTAATGGAAAGTGTAGTTGAACCTCCGCCCCTTCAACCGCAATCACAGACAACTGCAAAACCAGAGGCCGTTCAAAAACCAAAGATCCAATATATCGTGAACGCTGGGTCGAAAATATTGACGTCAGAATCTCCTATCATTGCCATAGATACCACTACACAAGGCGCAGGACAATCGCAAGGTGCTGCTTTACAAAACACAACATCTTCCGACTTACCCGGCGCTGACGATGACGTTTCTCAGCACTCTCTCCAGTCTCAGCAATCTCACGATACTGACGTTGACACTCCGAAAATGAGCATTGCCGATATTCGCTTACTCCAGAAATTCATGCGAGCGTACGTTCGCATCAAGAAGGAGGAGGCGAGGAGACAGCAGCAGCAGAAGAGTGGCGTCAATCTCGCGACTTTGTAGCATCAATTACAATTTGTGTATGTGTGTATTGTTTCCGGTTGTTTAAATTCTCAAAGAATTGTCACAGAATTGTTGGGCCTGCGTATTTCAATCCTCTGTAAGTCTCTAAGTTGTGGCGTACATTCAATCCTCCCCAAATTTCAAGTTCCTGTGTATGTTAGGCTTTTCTAAGTACTGTATTACATATGTGTTGATACAGTGATCGGTATAAATGTTTACGCCCCTCCATATTAATAAATCAATTCAGCCTTGAGCAATAAGTAAAGCATTGGTCATGGAAAATCCCAAATTTGGTCATTGAAAAGTCATGGAATTCTTGTTGTAAAATTTTGTGGGAATCCTGCAATTCATCATTCTATTAATGGATATGATTCTGCTTCTGGCTTCAGGATAGAATTCAATAGATCTATCAAGCAAGGTTTAGGCCTTTTACTCAACAAGAGCTAGAATCACAAAATGCTTATAGTCCTTGAAGGCAAATACATTGAGCAATCAACTGTCATTTGTGGAGTGTCGATCTAAAAACTCCATGGTCAGTCAGGGAAATTATCACCAGCTGATGACAATCAATGTCCTCAGCCCCACATGACAATCACCCTAGCACTGTCATCACCCTCCCATGACACTCTCACAGTGTCATGGCCTGGCCATGACTTTCGCAGTGCTCAAAATCATCTTTGACTGGCTATTTAAAAAGAACTACTGCAACTATCACTTCCAAACTTGGTATAAAGTTGTATCACAGTGTCAACTAACTCTATGAATTTTGGCAGACCTATCCATTACATAATGAGGAAAAGAACCCGAAGGCTCCAGAGAAATTAGGAAATTGTCATCAGCTGCTGATGACTTTGCAGTATTTCGTGAAATTGGATAGAATTAAGTCCCACAACTGACATGCTGCTGTGTGGTGAGGATGGCTGCAAAGAGATCAGACTTTCTTCTGAGACCCAACTGATCAACCCCAAACACTCAATCATCCTGTCAGGGCCAGGACTTGGCTGGAATTGCAATTGTCCTCATATGCTGGTAATTTCCCTGACTGATGGTAGTCTAGGCTGGAAAAAGTAGGGAATTTGGGCTTGTCACTGCAAGGAAATCTCTAAATCTCACTGGAAATTTTCATGGGAAGTTGTCATATCTTATTAAATTGCCTGGAAATTAACATTTTTTCTAGCCCTGATGGTAGTTTGCGAAGGGGTGTACACATTTATGCTGCTAACTGTGTTTCCAGTCATTTCTCATTCATTGCACGAACTCCTAAAACTACTTTGTAAATTACCTTCGTCTCATTTGCTGAAATTCAAAAATATTGCTTATTATTAAAAATATAGCTCATGTTGGTTGTTTCGTACTGTTGCCATATTAATTTCTCATTACTGATTTTCTCTGCCTGCTTGTCGTTTTAAACCAGTGTATTTATTAGTAATTTTGTATGACATCCTTAGGATTGATTGTGACTATTGTTTTATTAGGTTGTAATAACATTACTTTGGTGATATTATTAGATGATTATTTTCCATGCAGTGAACAATACATTTTTGCTGCAAACTTTTGCGGCCAGAGTTGTGAAACTCCCAGTTCAGTATTATTGCCTTTTGTTTGCCCACCTACTGTAGAACGGAGTAAAGTTGGCAATCCGGGGTAAAGTTGGCACGTTATTTTGACCCTCTTAATGGAAAAAAGTCAGTGAGGAAAAGTTGGCATTTCTGTCATTAAGTGGGTCAAAATAGCTTGCCAACTTTACCCCGGATAGCCAACTTAGCCAACTTACCCCGTTTTACGGTAAGTTATTTTTCATTCGGTTGATTTTTTTTAGTACAATTAATCACGTCAATGTACCAGCTTATACATTTATTTTTCAAGGAGCTTCACAATTTTAACAGTTGAAATCAAATCTGAGGTGTTAACCAGTTGAATTTTAGCCATAACTTTTTTTGTTTCTCATAGGGCCACACATAATTGATCTTTAGCTTCTCGGATTCCTCTCAAGGCCCTTTTTCTAGGGTCGGTCGGACAAAAAAAAAAGGTGAAAAAAAACAATTTTATAATGTCAAAAAAAAAAATTTTTTTCCATCGGCAGTAAATCTATTGTGTCGGCGGGTCCGCGAAGCTAAGAATCAATTATGTGTGGCCTAGTGTCCTTCAGTAGCTATAACTCTTTTCCGGCAAATGACCGTAAAGAGTATTTTTGACCATAAAGAGACAGCCATTGATGAAGAAAATTATGACTTTAGTTTAACTCGTCGATCTTTTGAAAGTGATTCAATTAATTCATCAAATATTTTAATGCTGATATCGAGAATGTACAATCTACGAAGTCTTCTTCCATGTTAAATTTCTTCCATTTTACCAACTATATGATGATATAATAGGGGACCACACTTGTTAATTGTATCTGATAGGAATACAGACCTATTAATTATATCTGATAAGAATACAGACCTATTAACAAAATGTGATGGATACAATGTAATGCAATTGAAGCCAAAAAAATCGGTCACAAAATAATCTTTGATACAATTTATTTTTTCAAGTTCCTAAATAAGTAATATTCATACAAATGGCACATTTCCCGCAATGACAAAACAATTGCCTAGAATTAATCTATTTGGTTTAAATCTGTTCAACAAATTCTTACATGGTCACATTTATGTGACCGTCCTGTCTGCGCAAGGAGGGGGGGGGGTTGTTATAATAGTTCAGTGGTAACTAATTGGGCTTCCAATTTCTGGGTCCCTGATTTAATTCCAAGTTCTGTTCGATTTGGTTCCTGCTCTCTCTGGGTCACCTTGTGTTTCAAATAGTCCAGCCAAAAATAAATATAGGCCAGGTATAATATATCATCATATGTATGATTATACTATTAGGCACATTGTAATTATAAAATGTGTTTTATTTCTTTGTGATCTTTTATTTTGAATAATTAAGTGTCCCATTTTCATCTGTGGTTCTTCGAATGGTCAACAATGTTTCTTGCAATTTGCTGATGTTTTAACAGCGTTCAAAATAGGCGAAAATGGATTAATGAATTAGGAAGTCAAGTCCAAATATTATCATTTCTCATTGTTATTTTATGATATGCCATCTTGGAAGCTGTAAACTAGTAAGTCTGGTGAAATGGTGGAAATACAGATCCATGAACTTGTCTTTATTTTCGAGCTCTGGGTAAACAGTGGAATTCAAATTCAATATATGTATTCAATTTTTTATAATGAAAAAAATATTAAATTGCAATTTTGTATAATAGACTAAATAGAAGAGTAAGAGAATGCATGGATATAGTTGATATACGTATGTTGGATAAGTTTGTGCTATAATAATTGGCTTTTGTAAGATAATTTTATACTATATATATGTGTGTTAAGTATTTTCTAATTTTTGCCCTTCATGGTTCTTACTGTTTGTATTGCTCACATAAGTTTAAAAATTTTGCCCTATATCTTGTCTGACTGAGCTCTTAGGAAATATATATTAGTCAATACGACTTAGACAGTCGCTTAAAACTGGCGCTTTATTGTAAAGTATATGAATTCATTTATGTAAATAGGCGCTTTTTTGTAAAATAGGCATTTGATTATTTAAAATAGGACGGTTAAGATGCATGACTGTTATTATATAATTGTACATTTGATGACATCATAGGTAATGACATCTCAATTATGACGTGATGTCATAGATTATCCTAATCAGATGTAAGTACTGTTACATCAAATATAATGTCAATGTACCAGAATGTCTATTATTGTCTAATAATCTGTGATGTCACTAATGCTATAGGTCCGTTTAATGCTTGTGTACGAAATTATACTGATAACAGTGATAAGTGTTTTGGTTATATTATCTACAAATTCAGCTTAAATGTTAAGAAATGATACAATATTAAATGGTACGTCATACTAATTTACCAGTTAATGGTTGTGAATGGCCCTCTATAATTAATTCAGAAAAAATATGGCCATTGACCACTGCTGCCCCCTAGCATATTGAAAAAGAACTGCTAGAAACAGCAGCCATTTTAACTTTAGTTTCTGACCAATGAGAGTTGAGGGATTTTTTTGATATCCCAGGATTCCAAGATAGAACAATATGATAAGTCATAATAGAATTAATGTGGTTGGCTCTGCGTAAAACACAATTCAAACTATTTTTTAAATGCTGCTGAACATTTTGCGGCATTGTATATTGATGACAAGTGGATGTTAAATGTTAAACATTTGAAGTCTGATGTTATGAATATGTGTATCATATATATATATATTATAAATATTATTGTACAGAATCGTTATATATGTCACATATTGTGGCTTTTCAAAGTTTGTAAGTAATAAAGATTTTTGTTACTTCATTGTCAAATCGAGCGTTAATTTTATTATTCGTCATGTATTTTTCGCTCCAAATTGCACTCAATGAGTGGGCTGATATACACCTTTTCTGTACCATCCAGGCTCCTTCTGTGAGTGTGTCTTGACGAGGTCTTAAATTGTGTTAATTGCTGATCCTTTCTCATATTCTGTATCCTATATTTGTCCCTGTTTGTGACCTGGGAAGAGGGTTGGTCTAGTGGCAGTGTGCTAGGCTGCCAATCGCTGGGTCTGGGGTTCGAATTCTGCTCTTGCTAGGTCACCTGGGCCTATGTTGGACAGCTGTTTCAATCATCCTTCCCCTCATTGCCGTGTCCTCCTCCTATCCTAATTGGCCTACCAAGTGCACAATTTTTTATGGCCATCCCTTACCAAGTTTGCTATGTTTGTTGTAAAATGTTCCTGTTCGTTTAGTTTAAGTTAATTCGGTGGCCTTTCGTCGTTCCTATCTCTGAGCAGCTGAAGAGTGGTCTTGGGCTATCTCTTTTTAACTGTCGAACTGTCAAAGCTGTCTGTATCACTAGGGATTGCCTGTGGTCTTTGCCTACATGGGTTCGAATCATGGATGGGGTGCCCGAAACTTTCAGTAGACCTTTATGAGCAAAAAAAATAAGAGGATTCCTGCACTCCTGTCTCATCAATAAACCCTCGTGAGCGCTCTGAACTGCATGTGCGTAGGGGACTGCACTTACCATATAGTATTATATACATATATCTGTCTGCCTACCATATTTCCTCGTTTAGAAGCCAGGGTATCTAAATATTGTCTTAAAGGGTATCATAACCCCAGTGTCCATGCGGCACGGACGTCTTTTTGTGACCGCACTACGAAACTAATTTACATGACATTGGCCTATGACACATGATATGACGAATGCGCAGAAAGCGTGCAGTTCCTTGTAAGGCTGCTGCTACAAAACTGAGTCACCAGCCTACGTTTCTACCCTGCACTTCCTTATAAGGCTGCTGCCTGCAAAACAAGAGTCACCAACCAGCCTTCCATTCTACCTTGCAGTTCCTTTTAAGGCTGATGCCTTCAAAATAGAGTCACCAGCCTTCCATTCTACCATTCAGTTCCTTGTAAGGCTGCTGCATGCAAAACGGAGTCACTGGCTTTCCATTCTACCTTGCAGTTCCTTGCACAGGTGGCGTGATCACAATGGCTTAGCAGTTCTAGAGATAGAGAGGAAGGTGTATGGCTCAAGTGCCGCCTGGTGGAGTGCAAATATAGAAAATTGATTAAAATTGCTCAAGGAGCAGCCTTTCACAACATTTTTGTTGGTTCTGTGAGATAATAGTCTCTCAGCTACACTTAGAGATGATTTTCACCCACTACACTGCATTTAGACTCGCATTAAACCTTGTTTGGCCAATCTTACCTATGTGTGCACCCATATCAGCATACATCACAAGGGAATTCCCTTTGACAGCCAATCAGAATTTAGGAGACCACAGAGCCATCTCTTGATTAATTTGGAACCTCAGTCTGCCCTTTGGTGAGCATACTATAGCCTGTTTCCCAGCCACCACAAAACAGGCCTGGTGGCCATGGGATATCCCAAGAATACTATTTATGGCAACTTCCGCAAATATGACTGCACACGACGACTGTCATTTTCCCATAGGGGGAGCTTGAGCAATACACCTTGGTATAATATAACAGAATAAGGGCAAAGCATGTGAACACTGTCTGTGTTCCTTGTAGGGCTGCTGCCTGCAAAATGGAGTCACCAGCCCTCCATTCTACCATTCAGTTCCTTGTAAGGCCGCTGCATGCAAAATGGAGTCACCAGCCTTCCCTTCTACCTTGCAGTTCTTTGTAAGGCTGTTGCCTGCAAAACGGAGTCACCAGCCTTCCATTCTACCTTGCAGTTCCTTGTAAGGCTGCTGCCTGCAAAATGGAGTCACCAGCCTTCCATTCTACCATTCAGTTCCTTGTAAGGCCGCTGCATGCAAAATGGAGTCACCAGCCTTCCATGCTACCTTTCAGTTCCTTGTAAGGCTGCTGCATGCAAAATGGAGTTACCAGCCTTCCATTCTACCTTGCTGCTCCACGTAAGGCTGCTGCCTGCAAAATGGAGTTACCAGCCTTCCATTCTACCATTCAGTTCCTTGTAAGGCCGCTGCATGCAAAATGGAGTCACCAGCCTTCCATGCTACCTTTCAGTTCCTTGTAAGGCTGCTGCCTGCAAAATGGAGTTACCAGCCTTCCATTCTACCATTAAGTTCCTTGTAAGGCTGCTACCTGCAAAATGGAGTCACCAGCAATCCATTCTACTGTGAAGTTCCTTGTGAGGCTGCTGCAGGCAAAATGGAGCCACCAGCTTTCCATTCTACCTTGCAGTTCCTTGTAAGGCTGCTGCCTGCAAAATGGAGTCACCAGCCTTCCATTCTACCATTCAGTTCCTTGTAAGGCTGCTGCCTTCAAAACAGAGTCACCAGCCTTCCATTCTACCATTCAGTTCCTTGTAAGGCTGCTGCCTTCAAAATGGAGTCACCAGCCTTCCATTCTACCTTGCAGTTCCTTGTAAGGCTGCTGCCTGCAAAATGGAGTCACCAGCCTTCCAATCTACCATTCAGCTCCTTGTAAGGCTGATGCCTTCAACATGGAGTCACCAGCCTTCCATTCTACCATTCAGTTCCTTGTAAGGCTGCTGCCTTCAAAACGGAGTCACCAGCCTTCCATTCTACCTTGCAGCTCCTTGTAAGGCTGCTGCCTGCAAAATGGAGTCACCAGCCTTCCAATCTACCATGAAGTTCCTTGTAAGGCCGCTGCATTCAAAACGGAGTCACCAGCCTTCCATTCTACCATTCAGTTCCTTGTAAGGCTGCTGCCTTCAAAACAGAGTCACCAGCCTTCCATTCTACCATTCAGTTCCTTGTAAGGTTGCTGCCTTCAAAACGGAGTCACCAGCCTTCCATTCTACCTTGCAGCTCCACGTAAGGCTGCTGCCTGCAAAATGGAGTCACCAGCCTTTCAATCTACCACTCAGTTCCTTGTGAGGCTGCTGCCTTCAAAATGGAGTCACCAGTCTTCCAATCTACCATGAAGTTCCTTGTAAGGCTGCTGCATTCAAAACGGAGTCACCAGCCTTCCATTCTACCATTCAGTTCCTTGTAAGGCTGCTGCCTTCCAAACAGAGTCACCAGCCTTCCATTCTACCATTCAGTACCTTGTAAGGCTGCTGCCTTCAAAACGGAGTCACCAGCCTTCCATTCTACCTTGCAGCTCCACGTAAGGCTGCTGCCTGCAAAATGGAGTCACCAGCCTTTCAATCTACCACTCAGTTCCTTGTGAGGCTGCTGCCTTCAAAATAGAGTCACCAGCCTTCCATTCTACCATTCAGTTCCTTGTAAGGCTGCTGCCTTCAAAGCGGAGTCACCAGCCTTCCATTATACCTTGCAGCTCCACGTAAGGCTGCTGCCTGCAAAATGGAGTCACCAGCCTTTCAATCTACCATTCAGTTCCTTGTGAGGCTGCTGCCTTCAAAATGGAGTCACCAGCCTTCCATTCTACCATTCAGTTCCTTGTAAGGCTGCTGCCTTCAAAGCGGAGTCACCAGCCTTCCATTATACCTTGCAGCTCCACGTAAGGCTGCTGCCTGCAAAATGGAGTCACCAGCCTTTCAATCTACCACTCAGTTCCTTGTGAGGCTGCTGCCTTCAAAATGGAGTCACCAGTCTTCCAATCTACCATGAAGTTCCTTGTTAGGCTGCTGCATTCAAAACGGAGTCACCAGCCTTCCATTCTACCATTCAGTTCCTTGTAAGGCTGCTGCCTTCAAAACGGAGTCACCAGCCTTCCATTCTACCTTGCAGTTCCACGTAAGGCTGCTGCCTGCAAAATGGAGTCACCAGCCTTTCAATCTACCACTCAGTTCCTTGTAAGGCTGCTGCCTTCAAAACAGAGTCACCAGCCTTCCATTCTACCTTGCAGCTCCACGTAAGGCTGCTGCCTTCAAAATGGAGTCACCAGTCTTCCAATCTACCATTCAGTTCCTTGTAAGGCTGCTGCATTCAAAACGGAGTCACCAGCCTTCCATTCTACCATGAAGTTCCTTGTAAGGCTGCTGCCTTCAAAACAGAGTCACCAGCCTTCCATTCTACCTTGCAGCTCCACGTAAGGCTGCTGCCTTCAAAATGGAGTCACCAGTCTTCCAATCTACCATGAAGTTCCTGGTAAGGCTGCTGCCTTCAAAACAGAGTCACCAGCCTTCCATTCTCCCATTCACTTCCTTGTAAGGCTGCTGCCTTCAAAACGGAGTCACCAGCCTTCCATTCTACCTTGCAGCTCCACGTAAGGCTGCTGCCTGCCAAATGGAGTCACCAGTCTTTCAATCTACCACTCAGTTCCTTGTGAGGCTGCTGCCTTCAAAACAGAGTCTCCAGCCTTCCATTCTACCATTCAGTTCCTTGTAATGCTGCTGCCTTCAAAATGGAGTCACTAGCCTTCCATTCTACCTTTCAGTTCCTTGTAAGGCTGCTGCCTGCAAAATGGAGTCACCAGCCTTCCATTCTACCATTCAGTTCCTTGTAAGGCTGCTGCCTTCAAAGCGGAGTCACCAGCCTTCCATTCTACCTTGCAGTTCCTTGTAAGGCTGCTGCCTGCAAAATGGAGTCACCAGCCTTTCAATCTACCACTCAGTTCCTTGTGAGGCTGCTGCCTTCAAAATGGAGTCACCAGCCTTCCAATCTACCATGAAGTTCCTTGTAAGGCTGCTGCATTCAAATTGGAGTCACCAGCCTTCCATTCTACCATTCAGTTCCTTGTAAGGCTGCCTTCAAAACAGAGTCACCAGCCTTCCATTCTACCATGAAGTTCCTTGTAAGGCTGCTGCCTTCAAAACGGAGTCACCAGCCTTTCAATCTACCACTCAGTTCCTTGTGAGGCTGCTGCCTTCAAAATAGAGTCACCAGCCTTCCATTCTACCATTCAGTTCCTTGTAAGGCTGCTGCCTTCAAAGCGGAGTCACCAGCCTTCCATTCTACCTTGCAGCTCCACGTAAGGCTGCTGCCTGCAAAATGGAGTCACCAGCCTTTCAATCTACCACTCAGTTCCTTGTGAGGCTGCTGCCTTCAAAATGGAGTCACCAGTCTTCCAATCTACCATGAAGTTCCTTGTAAGGCTGCTGCATTCAAAACGGAGTCACCAGCCTTCCATTCTACCTTGCAGCTCCACGTAAGGCTGCTGCCTTCAAAATGGAGTCACCAGTCTTCCAATCTACCATGAAGTTCCTTGTAAGGCTGCTGCCTTCAAAACAGAGTCACCAGCCTTCCATTCTACCTTGCAGCTCCACGTAAGGCTGCTGCCTGCAAAATGGAGTCTCCAGCCTTTCAATCTACCACTCAGTTCCTTGTAAGGCTGCTGCCTTCAAAACGGAGTCACCAGCCTTCCATTCTACCTTGCAGCTCCTTGTAAGGCTGCTGCCTTCAAAATGGAGTCACCAGCCTTCCATTCTACCATTCAGTTCCTTGTAAGGCTGCTGCCTTCAAAACGGAGTCACCAGCCATCCATTCTACCTTGCAGCTCCACGTAAGGCTGCTGCCTGCAAAATGGAGTCACCAACCTTTCAATCTACCACTCAGTTCCTTGTAAGGCTGCTGCCTTCAAAACAGAGTCACCAGCCTTCCATTCTACCATGAAGTTCCTTGTAAGGCTGCTGCCTTCAAAACAGAGTCTCCAGCCTTCCATTCTACCTTGCAGCTCCACGTAAGGCTGCTGCCTTCAAAATGGAGTCACCAGTCTTCCAATCTACCATGAAGTTCCTTGTAAGGCTGGTGCATTCAAAACGGAGTCACCAGCCTTCCATTCTACCATGAAGTTCCTTGTAAGGCTGCTGCCTTCAAAACAGAGTCACCAGCCTTCCATTCTACCTTGCAGCTCCACGTAAGGCTGCTGCCTTCAAAATGGAGTCACCAGTCTTCCAATCTACCATGAAGTTCCTTGTAAGGCTGCTGCCTTCAAAACAGAGTCACCAGCCTTCCATTCTACCTTACAGTTCCTTGTAAGGCTGCTGCCTTCAAAACGGAGTCACCAGCCTTCCATTCTACCATTCAGTTCCTTGTAAGGCTGCTGCCTTCAAAATGGAGTCACCAGCCTTCCATTCTACCTTGCAGTTCTTTGTAAGGCTGCTGCCTGCAAAATGGAGTCACCAGCCTTCCATTCTACCATTCAGTTCCTTGTAAGGCTGCTGCCTGCAAAACGGAGTCACCAGCCTTCCATTCTACCTTGCAGTTCCTTGTAAGGCTGCTGCCTGCAAAATGGAGTCACCAGCCTTTCAATCTACCACTCAGTTCCTTGTGAGGCTGCTGCCTTCAAAACGGAGTCACCAGCCTTCCATTCTACCTTGCAGCTCCACGTAAGGCTGCTGCCTTCAAAACGGAGTCACCAGCCTTCCATTCTGCCATGAAGTTCCTTGTAAGGCTGCTGCCTTCAAAACGGAGTCACCAGCCTTCCATTCTACCATTCAGTTCCTTGTAAGGCTGCTGCTTTCAAAACGGAGTCACCAGCCTTCCATTCTACCTTGCAGCTCCACGTAAGGCTGCTGCCTTCAAAATGGAGTCACCAGCCTTCCATTCTACCATGAAGTTCCTTGTAAGGCTGCTGCATTCAAAACGGAGTCACCAGCCTTCCACTCTACCATTCTATTCCTCTCTGGTCTACCCTGCAATTCCTTTGGATGCAAAATGGAGTCAGCAGCTCGATTGTGAAAGTGCAAAACCTCGTAAGTCAAAAAAAGCCATTTTTCATAAATTGGAAAAAGCCATCGTCGATCTTTTTTTACGGTAATGTTTATCAATATGTGAGTTAGGCTCAACTTGACTTATTTATTTTGTCAGAGGTCGTTGACCGCTAACATTGATGTCACCATCAGATATGATTGAAAATGTTGACTTACAAGGTTTTGCACTTTCACTTTTTTCCAAGTTAAAACCTTGTAACTCGACCATTTATCACATTTTAAAGCAAAGCAACTTGCAGCATTGAATGTACCTCTAATCTATAGGTAAACAGTAAAAAATGTAATTTGACCATGATAAATAACAACAGCTAATTTTAATTAGTGGCTACAATAGCAAGAATGAGGAAAATGACACTTTTTTCAGATTTTTGTGCACTCTCTTTTTCAATAGCCTATATCACCACAATAAATATAGGGAGGTAAAAAAATTTTAAAAAGGCAATTTCCCGTAAACCATAAAAAACATACCACAATCATAATTTTTCAAAAAAGGTTGAAATATCCTAAATATGTGCTTCAAAGTTCTGATTAGAGTTACGAGGTTTTGCCCTTTCACTTTTTGGAACAAATCGACATACAAGGTTTGGTGAAATCACTCTGTTACAGCTTCCAAAATTAGCAAAGAGGCAAGGTGACCAATTGACAACATGTATTGGACATTGAATTTGTCATTCCACTCAAAATCTAAAAATAGCAAAATTTTGACATAGGGGAGACCGGGGCTGGTTGTCACAGGGGCAGGTTGTCACACTTTTTATTGCACTAAACTATGGAGTCACACAGCTCAACCAATCATTGTTTTTTGCTTTTATAACCCACTGGAGTCTTTTTGATAAATCTTGACCCCTGGAAGGGAGTCTGGTAGGCACAAGGACTGTTAAAAATTTCCTGTCACAAAAAGTAATTTTTTGCCTTTAACTTGCATGCAATGCTAGTCTTTATCAAATAGTTGTTGAAAAAGATACAGTTAATACACTTACCATATAAACATCTCTTTAAATCGTCATTAGAACAAATAGTGAAAATTTTGATAACAGCGGCCCTGGTCACCCGTTTTTGGAATTTTCATCAGTCGGGGCAGGTTGTCACAAAAAGGCGGGGCAGGTTGTCACACTTTTTGGAGCTGGTTGTTACCTATTAGGACCAGGCTTTTAAACCAAAAAAACTAACACAAATACAAATTTGTGCTTTATACATGCTATTGATGACTGAAGATGTATGCAGATATTGCATTGTGTTTAAATAAATCGATTTCAAATTCATATATAAAATTTGCAAAAAAAATCGCAAAAATCCTACTTGGTATCAGAATGCTTTCCTACTGATTGGTAAGCCTTCATTTGCAGCACTCTAGCACACAGTAGCATGTTTGTTAAGGTCTTCACTTGGCAAGTAAAGGATTCCTCATATGTCCAAAATAACTTTTCTTGGTCTAGATTTGCCCTACAGAGTTCCACTTCCTGCATTCGAGCTCATAACCAAAAGTGTGACAACCTGCCCCGAAAGTGTGACAACCTGCCCCGAATTCTGAATTTTAAAAAATGTCCAATATCACATCAAGATTTCGATTGATATAGGTATATATTCACCAGATAGGTTTTAGTCACTCCCCTTTTGCCATTCATACAGAAGCAGTGCTCCTGCATGCTTTAAATAGAAATATGGCATGTTTAAGTTTTACACACTGTGACAACCTGCCCCTGTGACAACCAGCCCCGGTCTCCCCTATGAGGTTTTGCACTTTCACCATCGAGCTATACCTTTAATTTCCTTTGATAGCTGCTGTCTACACAAAGGAATCTCTATCCTTCCCGTTCATTGCCATAGCTATTGTTTTTTTAGAGCAATTTCCACTAAATGTCATTAGATATACACGCACAACACCTACCACAGCTTTGCAGTTTTAATTAAACAGGTATTCAAAAAATTGAGGCATAATTTTCTTTGGAAAATTTTTTGGTCCTTGGAAAATGTCCACTCCGTTCCCTTCATTTCCACGCTTACCAATGATACTTTTTCAAAGAAATTTAATGTATATATTGCTGACGGCGACAGTTTTTGATAGAGTGCAATCATAATATTGTACCTCTCAAATAGAATGCAGTATCAGGAGAAAAGCAAACCGTTCCTGTCCACTCTGTTACCACAAAATTATCAAAAAATTCAGACAAAATTGATGTTTAATTTTAATGAGATGAAGTCTTTCTGAAAAAGCGACTTACATCAATTTTTTCCTGTTATTCCTTTTTTAAATTGCTCAAAAAGAAGGTTTATTGCGTTAAGAGTCCCCTCCGTTACCACATTTTTCAGGGCACTTTGTCCCGAACTATTAGAATGGACCTTACATGGAATCACCAGTCTTTCATTATGCCTTGGGGTTTTTTCGAAGGCAGCTGCCTGTAAAATGGTAGTGACCACTCACTGACCAGCCTTTAATTATACCTTCAAGTTCCTTTGGAGGCTGCTGTCTGCAAAATGGAGTTACCAGCCTTCCAGTCAAACTGGCAGTTCCTTAAAAGGCTGCTGCCTTCAAAATGGAGTCACCATCCAGCTGAAACATGATGTTGCTGAGAAGTTACATTTATTTTGCAGGAATGTACTCCTTTTGTGATGTTGAGGAAAGTGACATTGCCAAAAGTCTTGTTGATAGTGTAATGTTGAAGCAATGTTGCAGCAATGTTACGAGTGACGCAAACATTTTTGGTTAAATTTGTCTCAAAAGTTTAAAAAAATTCTGCAATCTTGTAGCAAGATCGCAATAAAATAATGTTATCTTTACAAATATTTCAGGTTGTATTAAGATGTTGCAAAACGCAGCAGCCTTGGAAGGAACTTCCAGAACTTTTTAGTGGAATCCCAAGGCTTTATGCCTTCAAAATGGAGTCATCAGCCTTCCAGTCTTATCTGATAGTTCCTTATAATGCTGCTGCCTTCAAAATGGACTCACTTAATTGAGTCACTAACATTCCCTCTGAAGGCTGCTGCTTTCACAGTGGAGTCACCAGCATTTTAGTCCTACTGGCAGTTCCTTATAAGGCTGCTGCCTGCAAAATGTCACCGGCCTTCCATTCTGCCTTGAGATTCCAGTCCTTTGTGGGCTGCTGTCTACAAAATGTAGTCACTTGCCTTTATTCTACCATAAAGTAGCCCCAGTTACTTCCTAAAATGTTCGTTTCTGAATCAAATAGTATCTGAAGAAATCCTCCTCAAAGAATTTATTTTGAGACTTCTTGGAAAGATTTTTTTCTTCGTCTAAACTAAGCAAGAATTTTTTTTTATTATGTATACAAGCCAAGTATGTTAGATCTTCAGAAAATTGGTTAATGATTAAAATGGGTCATTACTTTTTTGATAGTTGACAAAATGGAAGCATGGAATGCTCCTGCGTTTTTACTACTCTGGCTTGATCATGGACTATCAGTGATCTTGAAGCAACTGAGCTTCACAAGATAAAATAAATACAACATAAAATGAAAACGAGAAGACAGAGGCACAATTCAGCGCAAGGCAGAATGTGCTAGACCAAGTTCAGCCTGCACTATGGCCATTATAAGATTTAAAAACAAAGCCGTCTGAAGGTTGATAATCAGGGTGTTAAAAACACAGGAGAAGTACATAATAACATCTTAAGAGATTGTCTGAAGCCCTGGTATGGATAGATAAGAAATACTGTGGTACAGACAATTTGATCTTTAAACAAGATGGGGAACCACACTCCCATGGAAAACCCAGAAGTGGATCAAGGTTCGGTCTGTTAAGTTTCCCGGCCAGACAATATGGCCCCTATTATCACAAGATCTCAATCAATGTGATTGTTCTGGGTGGGCAAATTTAGAGGCAGATCCCTGCAAGACACCACAGACCTTAGTTGTCCAATGAAGGCTTCCATTAAGTTTGTATGGGAAAAACGTACACAAATTTACATTTTTTTACACCTTCGCATCATTTAGGCCGACTGTAGAAAAGTCATCAGTCCAAAAGGACTTGCGAATGAATACATTATCTCTAGAAAGGTTGTTCGTTGCTATACGAGTGGTTTTTGTATTGAAAAATAAGTAATTGTTAAAATGAGTGTTATCCAAAAAATTATTCATAAGTGTTAATAAGCTGTCTCAGAGAAAATCATGCAGAGCTGTTCGGATGACGTTCTCGGAATGGCCTAAAATTTTGCATAGGTACCAGACCACCTCTTAAACGAAGAAATGTGAAGTTGGAAATTCAAAACTCAAATTACTTTTCTCACAGGGGGGCCTTAAAATAGGGGTGTCGGGAAGCCATTTTTCACAGAAATCCTCATTTCATCAACAAAAAAGTGGCCGATATTCAGGCCTCTCTGGATGATAGAAAAAATTAACAAGAACTATCCAAACTGGGTTTGGATGAAGGCTACCATTGTTTTTAACAATAAACACCTCTATTTATTAATTTCACTAAAAAGGCTACTTTGGTGAGGTCACTCCGAAACTGCAGATTTTGTGTTTTTCAAAATTTGAAAAACATGCCATTATTGGAGGGCAATTTCCCAATCTTGTGCGGGTCTAGGATTGACAATATTTGGTTAGAAAATTAGCAGAATACTTTGAATTTAGATATCTGGTGAGAAAACCGTGGGAAAATTTGAATTTTCAGAAAATTCAGCCATTTCAAAAACTGTATTTTTCCGAATTTCCGTAAAAAATCATGAAATTTCCATAGTCAAAAGGTCGAAGTAGTACTAACCCTATTATCATAATTTTGATTGAAATTAATGAAAATCACAATTATTCAGTAAATTAGTTAAGTTTCATCTGGAAAAAAACAGTTTTTTGTATCAAACGGCTCATTTTCAAAATTTAGTTTTTCACAAATTTTGATAAGTTTCGGGAAATGTATCAATTTTGTGGGCCTATGTCTGACATAATAGCACTTCCATGTTAAACAATTTCCATGATCATTCATGGAAAAACACCTATATTTAGTAAATCAGGTGAGATAATTGTGGGAAATAAAGGAATTTTGAAAATATGGATACTCCAGGGGGGTCACCCCGAACTGCAGATTTTGCTGTTTTTCAAAATTTGAAAAACATGCCATGTTAAGAGGGCAATTTCTCAAATTTGTGAGCACTTACATAGACTATACTTGGTTAGAAAATTGGCAAAACACTTGAATTTTATTTGTCTGTTGAGAAATTTGTGTGAAAATGTGAATTATCAGATATTCAGTCATTTCAAAAACTGTAATTTTCCGAATTTCCGTAAAAAATCATGAAATTCCATAGTCAAAAAGGTCAAAGTAGTACCGACCCTATTATCATAATTGTGATTGAAATTAATGAAAATTACCATTATTCAGTAATTTAGTTAATTTTCATGTGGAAAACCAATTCTTTTGTATTGCACGGCTAATTTTCAAAATTTAGTTTTTTGTAAATTTCGATAAGTTCCGGGAAATGTATTTATTTTGTGGGCCTATGTCTGACATAGTAACACTTCCATGTTAACCAATTTCCACGATCATTCATGGAAAAACACCTATATTTAGTAAATCAGTGGAGATAATTGTGGGAAATGAAGAAATTTTGAAAATATGGATACTCCAGGGGGGATCACTCCAAAACAGATTTTGCTGTTTTTCAAAATTTGAAAAACGTGCCATGTTAAGAGGGCAATTTCTCAAATTGGTGAGCACTTATATTAACCATATTTTGTTAGAAAATTGGCAGAACACTTGGATTTTATATATCTGGTGAGAAAACTATGGGAAGATGTCAATTCTCAAAAACTGAAATTTTCAGAATTTCCGTAAAAAAATCATGAAATTTAGTAAATTCAGTAGTACTGACCGCATTTTCGATTTTTTTTCAAAAGTTACCGGAAATTCATCAGTTTTGTCTGACATGGTAATACTTCAGTAATCATTCATGTTAAAACACTTCTATTAAGTAAAGGCCAACCAGAAAATAGTTTTGGGGGGCTATGGATTTTTACTCCGTGACAAACTTTTTTTCGTTTGCAACGTCGATGAACAATTTTTTTTATGTGTAGGAGAGCAACAGACTTTTCTTTTTTCGCAAATTTAACATTACGGTATCCCAGGTAGTAGCTAGAGTTGGAAACAGAGTTTTTTTTTTTCAGGTGCTGAATAAACTTTTTTTCAGCGTGGATTTGAAAACAAACTTTTTTTTCACCAAAAATCCAAAGCCCCTTGAACCAAAAGATCATCCGCTTCTCCCCTAAATAGGGAGGTAATTGTGGGAAATCGTCAGATTTTCTTGGATTTGGCACAATACCAAGGTCACGGAAATATGTCAGGTCTCATTCTGAGATTAGCCATTGAGCTTCATTCAGAGATTAGCAAGATGGCGGCCTGAGGACCCAGCAGGGTGGGCAGAAGGAGTGAGATTAAATGAGGATGAATAAGAAAGGATAGATTAGAGAATGCACTTTCTTGAATCTCCCCTTTCCAGTGCAATCACAATTTTGCTAAAAAATAATAATTTTGGACTGGCTAAATGCCATGTGGTAACAGGCCTGGGGAGGGTGAGTGACACCAACGCCATCTGGTATATATCGGACATGCACATCAATGCACCATTGCTGCTGATGCTCATCAAAACGCTATTTATTCCGCTGTTTCTGTCATCGTCAATGTGATGGTTTTTTGGGGTCATTTGATGGAACTTTTGCAAAGTGACCCTAGACAACAAAAGGACTTTTAAAAAAGGGTTATACAATGGCAAATGTATGCTGTCAAGATTTAGGTGATTGTTTCATGAGTGTTATTGGAGTTACCCTAAAAGATGAGATTATTTATTTTGAATGCAGATTCTCGATCTCCGGAGTCCGGATTCATTAGAGTGATGAATTTACCTTCAGGAGAATTGGTATAAATTGTCAGAATTTTTGGCAACTTTGCATCGTCTTCATCGTGAATGTGACAGAGTACTAGAGCTCGCATGATGACTCAGCCCCACAGCACATTCACTGATTAAGACGATGAGAAATCCCAATTTTCCTGAAGGTAAATTCATCACTATAATTATTTAATTGTTTCGTTAGCATTTCTTGATACCTCCTCCCTGGATCAAGCAGTTCATGTCTGATGACGTCACAATGACCATTGTCATAAATTTATTCTTACAAGTAAACAATTTCTTACAGTGGTGATGATGTTATATAAGCTCACCTAGCAAAAGAACAGCTCATTCTGTTTGGTGCTCCCGTCTTGGGCCGCTGGGTGGCCAAGTGGCTGAGGTGCCTGCCTGCTCCGCTGAAGGTCTTGGCTCGCATGGGTTCGAACCCCAGGTAGGGAGCCTAAAATTTTCAGTGGACCTTCATGAGCAAAATCCCAGCTGGATGTCATTTGGATGAGACATTAAATTGGCGGCCCCTTGTATCAGTATCTATGCTGGGGAAGTAAAAGATCCCTCACATGGGGTATGTGTAACATTTAAGGACTCCTGCTCTCTCTCCCATCTCATCAATCAACCCTCGTGAGTGCCCAGAACAGCTTAGAGGGCTGCACTTACCATATCTATCTATATAGATATCTACTGTGACTGCCTAAACAGGAAGTTCCAGTAGTTGCTATAAAAAGTGGAGCTAATATTTAAGTCACAGTTAAGTTTAGTAATTTATTTAAATACCTAAAATACCTTCCAAAATAGCCTTAAAATTTCAGTCTTGTCTATAACAACCTCTAATGACACATTTCAGGGATTTAAATCGACATATAAATAAATGTATCCAACATTGAAAATAATCATTTCCATATTGTAAGAAGTGAATAAAAATTAAAAGTTAATGACTGAAACGGATCACCCAAGTAAGAAATCATGACAACACTTTGTTGATAATCAAAATTGGATAAAAAATAAGAGTGATAAGCAAATTTGGTGGGAAATGAAGTGTTACTATATCAGACTTAGGCCCACAAAGTTGAAACATTATCGGAACTCAATATCACTTCTGAAAATTTGTTTTATAAAATTGGACCTGTGATACAAAATGATTATTTTTGTAGACAAAACTTTGACCTTTTAACTATGGATATTTCATGAATTTTTTTACGGAAATTTGGAAAATTAGTTTTTGAAATGGCTGAATTTTTGAAAATTCAAATTTTCCCACAAATTTCTCACCAGATATATGAAATCAAAGTAGTCTGCCAATTTACTGAACAAATATAGTCAATATATGTGCTCACCAATTTGAGAAATTGCCCACTAAACATGGGATGTTTTTCAAATTTTGAAAAACAGCAAAATCTGCGGTTTCGGAGTGACCCCCCTGGAGTATCCATATTTTCAAAATATCTGCATTTCCCACAATTTTCTCCCCTGATTTACTAAGTATAGGTGTTTTTTCATGAATGATCATGAGAAATGGCTAAAATGGAAGTGTTACGATGTCAGACTTGGGCCCACAAAATTGATACATTTCCGCCAACTTATCAAAATTAGTGAAAAATTAAATTTTGAAAATTAGCCCTATGATACAAATGAATTATTATTTTTTCAGATGAAACTACAACTAATTTACTGTATAATCGTATTTTCTATTATTTAAAATCAAATTATGAAAATAGGGTTGGTACTACATTGACCTTTTGACTGTGAATTTCATGATTATTTACGGAAATTAGGGAAAATTACAGTTTTTGAAATGACTGAATATCTGAAAATTCACATTTTTACACAAATTTCTCAACAGATATATAAAATCCAAGTGTTTTGCCAATTTTCTAACCAAATATGGTCAATATAAGTGCACACAAATTTGAAAATTGCCCTGTTAACATGGCATGTTTTTCAAATTTTGAAAAACAGCAAAATCTGCAGTTTCGGAGTGACCCCCCTGGAGTATCCATATTTTCAAAATTCCTTTATTTCCCACAATTATCTCACCTGATTTACTAAATGTAGGTATTTTTCCATGAATGATCATGGAAATTGTTTAACATGGAAGTGCTATTATGTCAGACATAGGCCCACAAAATTGATACATTTCCCGAAACTTATCAAAATTTGTGAAAAACTAAATTTTGAAAATTAGCCGTTTGATACAAAAAAATTATTTTTTCCAGATGAAACTTAACTAATTTACTGAATAATTGTGATTTTCATTAATTTCAATCAAAATTATGATAATAGGGTTAGTACTACTTTGACCTTTTGACTATGGAAATTTCATGATTTTTTACGGAAATTCGGAAAAATACAGTTTTTGAAATGGCTGAATTTTCTGGAAATTCAAATTTTCCCACGGTTTTCTCAGCAGATATCTAAAATCAAAGTATTCTGCTTATTTTCTAACCAAATATTGTCAATCCTAGACCCGCACAAGATTGAGAAATTGCCCTCCAATAATGGCATGTTTTTCAAATTTTTAAAAACACAAAATCTGCAAATTCGGAGTGACCCCCCCAAAGTAGCCTTTTTAGTGAAATTAATAAATAGAGGTGATTTATTGTTAAAAACAATGCTAGCCTTCATCCAAACCCAGTTTGGATAGTTCTTGTTAATTTTTTCTATCATCCAGAGAGGGCTGAACATCGACCTCTTTTTTGTTGAAGAAATGAGGATTTCTGTGAAAAATGGCTTCCCGACACCTCTATTTTGAGGCCCCCCTGTGAGAAAAGTATTCTGAGTTTTGAAGTTCCAACTTCACATTTCTTCGTTTAAGAGGTGGTCTGGTCACAACGTAAAATTTTAGGCCATTCCGAGAACGTCATCCGAACCAATTCCCTGATATTGCATGATTTTCTCTGAGACAGCTCATTAAGTTTTTTTTTACCACTACTTTTGTTTTGTATTGAAACAGAAAAACTACTGGTTTACAGACTATGCAAAAATAAAGGTGAAGATCTAATAAAACTGTTATTTTCTTCACTGTGCTCAGTGTCTGTGTACCTGTCACGGTTGTGTGACTTTTCACAGGTCTAGTGGAGTGATGACCTAGTTCAAATCTAACCTGGGGCATTTTAGAGAACTATATCTCTGTACAGTGCATTTGGCATAAAATGTATATATACACTGTTACATCCATAGATTAACATCATTAGCAGGATAATTATGTTTCTCTGATGTTTAATTCTCCATACTAAAACACAGGACTTTGGACATGCAAAATATACCTTTGTAATGATGTGCACATAATCTCTTATGTTCTGTTACACTGAATAATCACAATGCATAGTAAACAGACATTGCATTGTCAATTAATGACATTTTACAACTGGGATTAACTTGTCTAACATCAGTGCCATTAAAAGTAATACTGGCAGTATGTGATACTGTTCACATTATATATCCTCTGGGATTATCTGGATCTGTATACTTGTTATGAATTATTAACAACTACATGCCATCATTTAAAACTATTGCATAATAAATGCAATAATGAAAGATCAGAGCAATATCAAGGATACATTTTTATATTTTTTAAATTATTTCCTGTAGATTTTGTACTGCCTCCGTTTTGGGCTTCTTGCAGAAAACCGCCCACGGGATCTAGTATCTTGCATTAAATGCGATATCAGATTTTGGGTAAGCATGTATTATTATTATAGCTCTTTGTGGATTGGCAGTCCATCAGATAAAAATATTTTCTTTCTTTTTAATCTCACGATGCAATAATGTGGCAGAACTGTACATGCTGTACATGACTTTCTGTTCGAAAAAAACATTGGTTTGGAGAAAGCATATATATGTTTCAGAAAAAGTCAATTCATATAAAATCAAATTGCTGCCAGCTATAGACACCTCTTAGAACTGTGTATGTAGTCACTGTAGGCCAAACCTATGCAAAGTGTAGGGGAGACCGGGGCACATTGGACCTCGGGGCACGTTGGACCATCGCCAATATTTTTTTTATAAAACATGTTCAGTTATCAAAATCCCCAATGAAGAGACCTTTAGTGGTATACCTTTTGGCCAAAAGATTTCATGACATTGAAGGAAAATTGTGAGTTCTATTTCAGGTTGTCTGATTTCCGGCAGAGAAAGTGACTTTCTCCAAGTCTCGATGGCCAGGTTACCCTTCTTAAAATATGGGGGATCCAGTCAGACAAGTCTCATAAATTGAAACTCACTACTTAAGTAAAGTTTGATATAAGTTTCCCGAGTTCAAATGCAACCATGTTAGCGAGGCATGCACATCTCCATAAGAGGTTGGGACGGGGCTGGTTGGACCAGCATGGCCGGGGCACGTTGGACCATTATAAACTGGATTGACTGACAAAAAATAATCTGCAAATTGCCAGCTGTGTAATTTTTAACATGAATAGAGCAGCTAAGTCATTGCTGCACAATAGGAGGATAAAATCAATCCCTATGGCTAATCTGCCAACCCTTCTAGCTGAAACAAGATTTAATTATCTAAATATCTAAATATCTAATCTATCTAAATATCTAAATATAAAAGTGCTAACTCTCATGGCTCTTTGTCTCAAGCATAATTCTGTCACAATTCTCTGGACAGCTGTCAAACTGTGCATGTGCCACATCACAGACTTTTACTTTGTTTTGCAATAGTCACTGCACTTCAACAATTCCTACTTGCTTTGAAATCCACCTTCATTTAACACCTTCTCCACCAATATTTCACCAATGTGCATAAATGGGTCATAGGCTTTCTGGCAAGCTCCCCAGGTGGCTACATAGGCCAGCCATTCCAGACAACACATGCAGGTGCTGCCACCACAGCATGCTCATGAATACAAATAGTTCTCCACACAAATTTGCATGAACAAAATCGACTGTGTTTTCAATTTATGAGTTTATTGACAGTTTATTACTCAAAGGCCACAACTGTTTATATAATATAGTCACCCTTTATCATTACCAGCAGCGTGCCATCACATTGCTATTTCCACAGGTACAAAACCCACTCTAAGTGGCTCAAATACTCGCTTGCAACGGGTTTTCTAGTTACAATTATCTGGGTAAATATTCCGATATAATCATTCTGCAATGACACACAAGTGTGTGTTGTGATCAGTGAGAATAAAATGTGGTGTTTGCTCACATTCTTCTACTTTGCAGGACTTTCATTCCGTGGTCCAACCTGCCCCACACCTTCAAACATCTTTGGTATTTGACTGACAGCCTCCAAAGTTTCAATGTGAGTTAGGAAGACATTCTGTGTTGACATGACCATAGGAGAATTTGTCTTACCTTTTCTTGTAAATTAGTATCCTAAGATTTTTCCTGTTACCCATTCCAAATAATAGATAGGGCCTATCCCATGAAATTTAACTGAATTACCATAAAAGAACACCTTTAATTTCCTCTTCTTTAAAAAAAAATTCCCAGCTTTTAGCTTTATAACCATATCATTTAGAAATGTTCATACATATACTTAGTATACTAAATTGTTATTAATAATTTAGGGACAGCTACAACAATGCGCGAGACGTGACAAATGACGAAGCTGTTGGTCGCAAAATTATTTTCGGGGAAATGTCTTGCCCCCCCCCCCCCGGGGCCCGTGGGAAAAATCCTGCCTATGCCAGCCTGTGTCCATCCAGGATTAACAGTACACTGCGTTCCCAATTATTATGCAACTATGCTTTTTTGCAATATCTCGAAAAGAAATAAAACTATTGGGATATCCTTTACACATAATAACATGTGTGCCATGAAGCAAATATTCTGTGACTTTCGTCCAATTCTGTTGTTTCGGTGAGGAGTTATGCTATATAATCAGGTTTTTGGGGTGTTCCCAATTATTATGCAATTTCTTGAAAAGCTTCCATTGCCACCCAAAATTAAGAAAGTTGATTATGAATTGACATTAGAATATACCTCATAACACTAAATAAAAAATGGAACCATCATTTCAAACGTGGAGGCCTTCATAACCAAGAAATCAATATAATACATCTGCATTGGAAAACCATTGAAATTGGCTTTTTTCTCAATAAAAAAGCCTCCCATGATCTTAAAAAATTTAATATCAATAAAATTCCAGCTTAGAATATATCTATAGCACACCACGGTCATACTGTGAGATGAAACACCAAATCCGGTATCTCTACAAAATATGACACCAAATCAAAAACCCAAACTTCTGTGTCCCATTGGAATAGCATTGGCAATGGGATGCATTCAATTCATTTTCAGATATTTGTCAAATACAGCCCTGCAATTTAATTGCCATTGGTTTACCGGAGAGCTCTAAGCCTAAAGAAAGTGGTAAATGAGTTAGGTAATGATTTTTCATTTTGTCTGGCTATCAGAGGGTTTTTATTGCAATAAAACTGTAATTTCAATGCTATTTCAATGCAGTAAAATAACATGAATTTCTTGGCTATGAATGCATCTATGTTTGAAACGATGGTTACACTTTTTCTTTTGTGTTATGGGGTATATGTTGATGGCATCTTCACATTAGTTTGGGTCATTTTGAGTGGCCATGGATGCTTTTCCGAGAATTTGCATAATAATTGGGAACACCACAAAACATCATTATGTGGCATAACTCCCAACTGAGTCAATGGAATTGTCAAAAATTGGCAGGATAATAGCTCCATGGTACACTTATCATTATGTGTAAAGGATATTCATATTATTCAAATAATGTTATTTCTTTTTGAGATAATGCAAAAAAGCATAGTTGCATAATAATTGGGAACGCAGTGTAATGTTTTGTTGTTTTTTTGTGCTTTTTCCAGGAACTGAAGCTTTCAAGCCATTCCAGGATTTGGTATTTTCTAAAAACCACAAATTTGGGAATTGAAATAATCATTACTGATTCATTAATGCATTACAATTAATATATAATTAATTAACTTTCAATGAATTCATGAACAATAATCTACAAAATACACACAAAGGACTAAAGTAATAATCAGCAGGTCTTTTTTTTAATTGGAGCAGTAGTACTTTCACCACACAAAATTTTAACTTTATTTGATGCAACCTTTTCGAGTGCATGAAACCTTTTTTTTGCATTACCACATCAATGAAAATTAAGGTACTTCGATACTTTCTTTGTTTATGCAATAACTGAGTACACATATACATGTAAATATATATATCAATTTGACTGTGTCAGAAATTTAATTGGTGGTGCCTCATCACAAATTCACAATTTACTGAATTTGGCAACTTTATTTGAGAGTGCATAAACTACAACGTTGTGGGCTCACATGAACAATCTCACTAACTTTAATAATCATGAACTCGCTGTGAGTTAAAGGACGCACATTTTTGCAAAAAAATGGCTGCAAAATTCAGCCGCAAGATGAACCCTGAGGAGGAGTATGCTTTCGGAAGTACGGACCACATCGTTAAAAATGGCGACTCGAGCGTCATCGACCTAGCTACAGGCACAGCCAGGGGTAGAAGGGGCTGGTTCGTGACTCCTGCAGGAGCTTTCATCATCGTTTTAGCTGCTTTGGCTTTAGCAGCAATTGTCGGACTTATTGTTGGCCTCGAACATCCAGACCGAGGAAAGACGAGTCATGTAGTGGCAGACCCAAAGAAAACAGCAACCACAACTGCTAGTACAACCACAGCTATAACAGAAGGTAAGTATACTATATTTTTCTCATGTTCACATTTCTATTTGGTGTACTATTAAAGGGGAGAGGGTCGATAAAGCGATACTGTGCTGGACTACCAATTGCTGTTGTATTGTAAGACCCAAAGAAACTTAATTGCAAGGTCGCAGTACCATCTTTAAATATTAGAGAAAAATATTCCATTAAAACCCTTTCAACCATTTGAACAATAACAAATTAAATTTATTACGATGTCTGATGAAATGTTTATTTCTCTGACCAGAACTCTGTCTCCGTCAGACAAAATGTCTGACCGAAGTCGATATGCTTTTTTGTACACTGTAGGAGTGTATTTCAATAAATGAACATGTAGTAAAGTTAGCATATTTATTTTCACACAGTACTTTCTTCATCTGAACAGTTAATATATTTTAAATATTTTCTAGCTCCTCCGATCGACGTTCGACTCCCTGACACTCTTCTTCCAACACATTACAATGTCCGCTTGAGACCAGACATCTACACTGGTAACCCAGATACATTCCAGTCAACTGGTAGTGTTGAAATATTCCTGAATTGCACTAGGGCAACCAATGTCATCACACTTCATTCAAGGAGCTTGCAAATTACTGAAGACCAAGTCACGGTAGGTGTGTCTCTGCGTCTATTACATTAACATGGATGGATGAATGATTGGGGATTTACTTACTGTATTTATCCACCCCTGGCAGCCTAGTTATTTGCTTGTTCACTGGTGCACTCTTAATACAAAAGGTTCTTTATGGTATATATAAAGAACCCACAGCCGAAAAAAGTTCTAAATTTTTTTATGGTGCGATTGAATCAAAAAAGTTCAATACTTGTTCGGAAGGCCCTATGATAGGTCCCTAATCTCCCAACTTGAGAGAAAGGGTTTCTTTGTGGGAGTTCAGTGCAGCCAGATTATCTAAACGTTGTTTGTGTTTGCTATTGGAACCTTTTTAAAAGTTGAATAATGAACCTTTTAGGGTTCCTTACTGTTGAGTGAGAGAGACTTTATTCACTAGATGGCAGTACAATCAAGGATCAACACTAGAGCGACGCCTAGTGTGTACATCACGTAACATCTTTCCCCTTAAGATTACGAAGTTAATTAGGCATACACAAAGTTACCTTTTAAACAGAAAGTTACTCACGAAGTTAATTATACAAAGTTGACTTTTAACAGATCTACAAACTAAGTCGATAACACAAAGTTAACTTTTAACTTCTTAACAACTACTATGTGATAGTAAAACTGCGTATCACTTAAGCTTGCAAAGCGAGATTACATGAAATCTATAATCATATACAAGTTAATCCAATAATCTACATTCGATTAATATTTCAATCAAACAAGTAGATATTATCAATTAGCACATGAAAATATAACAAATTCTAATTAATACCATAAAATAGAACTAATTCTAGTTAACTGTAAAATATCTATAATACAGAACTCTAGTATTGTCTACAAATATGAAGTAAACATGGCACAAATCATATTAATCCAGACCTCAATATTTGACACATCACAAACATGTAAATATTTGGAATTATCAATTGAGTAAATACATCAATCAAATACGTGTAATTTGACAACAAATCAGTGAGTCAATTATCATGAGAGTCCATACATTTTTCAAGATATATCAAGGAGTCCATCAATTCAATATTCACCATCAAGGAGTTAATCATTTTTGGATATAAAAGAGTTCATCAATTTTCAATATAAAAGTTCATCAGTTTAAATGTTGGTAATTCACAATAATGTCAAGAAAATAAATGTCAAAATAAATCGAAATGTATTGATATTATAGGAGTTCATTTTTTTCATGCTTAATCTAGATTGATACAGTTCAGATTGTTCTTCCTTTCTTCCCTTTATTTATAGCGACTTGGGGTGTTCACCGAGCAACCTGATCTGGTGGTACGTTTCGGTGTTTGACCACGAGAGGGAGTAGAACTTGGGGGAGTAACACTTGGGGAGTCACTTGGGGGATCGATCGGGGAGGGGGAGGTGACTCGATCTTGTGAGGGCAATTGGGGAGGAGATTGTCCATCGTCACCTTGGGGGTCAGGGGGGTCTTGGGGCACAGGGCGAAGCATCAGGCGATTACGTCGGACTACGTTGCCTTGGTCAGTCTCGACTTCGTATTACCTGCTAGACAGTTTTCGACGAATCTTGCCTTTACGCCAGGTCTTGTCATGTCCAGCAATCGGTCACAACATAGTTGGTTGTCCAGCTGACAGTTCGGGAAGCGTCTTGCGTTCAGTGTGGTAGCTGGCAGCTCTTGCTTTTTTCTTGTCGATGTCGAACTTAGCACTTTCAAAATGCTGTTGCTGCAACGCTGTTTCTGTCACTGGTAGAGGAGTTCTGGTTCGGCGACCCATTAACATCTGGCTGGGACTTGTGTTTAGGCCTTCCCTTGGGGTGTTTCGTAGTGCAAGAAGACCTAGATGGTAATCTTCTTTGTTTTCCAAGCACTTTTTCATCACATTTTTGACGGTTTTAACTGCTGCTTCGGCAGCTCCATTGGACTGGGCGTAGCCAGGACTTGAGGTCACATGTTTCACATCCCATTCCTGCACAAATTGAGCGAACTCCCGTGATTTGTATTGCAGACCATTGTCGCTGTACAGAAGTCTTGGGATGCCGTATCTGGAGAAGTGTTGTTTCAACTTTCTGATGACTTCCCTGGAGGACGTAGAAAACAAACGATCAATTTCAGCGAAATTGCTGTAGCAGTCAACAGTCAACAAATACTCTTTCCCTTTAAGTTGGAATAAATCCGTAGCGACATGGTCAAATGGCGAGTAGGGAGCTTCCTTCATAATCATGGGCTCTGGAGCTGGTTTGTTGCCGAACTTCAAGCAAGTCGTGCAGCTTTCAATGTGTTGGCGAATTTCTGAAGACATGCTCGGCCAATAAACAGAGTCCCTAGCCCTCCTGAGACAAGAATTGATGCCGAGATGGCCGGCATGAATTTGTCTTTTCATCAGTGGGCGCAGCGAGCGTGGTATGACGATTCGTTCACCTCGCATCATTATTCCGTCTTGAACGGAAATTTCATCTCGAACGTCGAAATACGGACGAACTTCAACGGCAACGTTTGCTCTTTCTTCTGGCCACCCCTGTAGCACTGTTCCTTTCAGCAACACAAGTTCAGGGTCAGCTGAAGTGGCAGCGCTAATTTCTGACAGATATTTCTTCTTGATCGGAGCATAAAACACACTGTTCACCATTTCCGATCTTTCAGGCAAGGAGATAGGAGCACGAGATAGAGTATCTGCAACAGGTATTTCCGTACCTTTCCGGTATTCCAGAGTGTAGGTATATCCTTGAGTATGGAGCAGCAGATTCTGTAGACGTTTCGGAGCTTTGGACAGAAGCTTCTTCACAATCGAGACGAGGGGCCTGTGATCTGTGATAACATCTACATTTCTTCCATACGTATATTGATGGAACTTTGTGAGACCGAAGGACACAGCGAGCATTTCCTTCTCAATCTGAGCATAGTTACGCTCAGTCGTAGACAGTGATCTGCTAGCAAAGGCAACAGGCTTGCCTTCCTGAAATAAGGCAGATCCAACACCATATTCACTGGCGTCATTCTCCAACACCAGGGGTTTAGACTGGTCGTAGAATACCAAAACAGGAGAGTTCGTAACTAACGTCTTGGCATCTTCAAATGCTTTTTGTTGAGACGAAGACCCGGAGAAGGGTACATCCTTCCTCAACAAGTTCGAAAGCGGTTCGAGCACACTTGATAGCTTTGGCAGAAATTTAGCCAGATAATTAATACAACCCATGAAGCGTCGCAATTCTTGAACAGTAGTCGGACGAGGCATTGCAGTGATTGCCTTCACTTTCTCAGGGTCAGTTTGTAGTCCATCTTGGGAAATCTTGTGACCCATGAAAGTAAGTTCAGTCAGTTTCATCTCAAGTTTGGTAGAGTTGAGTTTAATGCCAATAGTTTGACATCTTTTCAAGAAAGCATGAAGTCTTTCATCATGTTCCATTTCAGTCGCACCATGGATGATGATGTCATCAGCTATGCACAGAACACCAGGTAAGTCATTGAGCACTTCCAATATTTTACGTTGGAAAATTTATGCAGAAACTGACAATCCAAATGGTAACCGGCGCCACCTGTACAGTCCATGACAGGTCTGGAATGAGGTCAGAAAGCTTGACGGTTCATCTAAGTTCACAAACTTCACATGCCAGTAACCAGATTTCAAGTCGGCCTTAGTAAATATGCGAGAGTTCCCGAGTTCATGCACTTTTTCTTCTAACGTCGGCATGACGTACCTCTCTCTAACGAGGACCTTGTTGAGTTCCTTGGGGTCAATGCACAGGCGTATACTTTTGTCCTTCTTGTGCACAACGACAGTCTGACTAACCCAAGGAGTAGGCTCTTTGACTTGAACAATTACACCATCCGATTCCATCTCATCCAGTTTCTCTTTTAGCTTGTCGCGGAGTGAGATGGGCGTTCTACGTGACGGCATGACGACAGGCACGGCATCTGGTTTCGTCTTGAGGTTCACCTCACCAGGTAACGATCCAATTTCACCGTTGAAGACTTCAGGATACATCTTCTTCACAGACGTAACAGTTACGCCAGGACTCTGGTTGACAGCAGCTACAACCATATTACTTTCCATCACTTTAATTAAGTTCATTTTAATTGCAGTAGAGAGACCAATTAGTGGAGTGAAAGAATCTTCCACAACAGTGAACTTCACATCATAACGCTTGTCGTTCTTGGGATTTTGAACAGTTATTTTAGAAGTTCCAAGAGGAGTAGTGGTAGTGTCATTCCACATACGTAGCGTCTTGTTCCCACGCTTTGAGACATTCCCCAGAACATGTCGTTTCGGGAGCACATTTATCGTTGCCCCGGTGTCAACTTGAAATACCACAGTTTCACCGTTGAGGATCAGTTTACACTTTAACTGTTTGTTCTTGTTGATAGCATCACCGACAGCATTTAGCCATTCTTCATCGTCAGATTCCGATGACGACTCACTGTCGTACTGGACTTGCCGCACATGTTTCTTGGGTTTGCGTTTCTTGCTTTTCTTAGGGCACTTTGAAGCGAAATGATTTTTCTCATTGCAGAATTTACAGGTCTGTCCCCAGGCAGGACATGCAGCCTTTTTCATTTCATGAGAACTGTCACAAAATTTGCACTCTTTCACAACTTCACTCTCACCAGACTTGCGAGTTTTCTCACGACTCGGCTTCTTGGACTTGGAGTACTTCTGCGGTCGAGAACTTGCAACTTTGTTCACCACTTCCGGTTTGATTGCTGTGTTTTGCCGAGCAGCGCACTCAGACGAACGACACAGATCGATAGCACCTGCAAGTTTCAAGTCTCTGATTTTAAGTAGGTCAGCTCTTGTTTCACAGTTGTTTACTCCGAGTACAATCCTGTCTTTGACCAGCGAGTCGCAACAATTAGCACAAAAGGCACAAGTTTTAACCAAAGTTCTGATGTCCGATAAGAAGTTATCAAAAGGTTCATCCTCTTTTTGTTGTCTCTTGTTAAAAATAAACCGTTCGTACGTGACATTGACTTGGCCCACTGCAAATTCATCAAACTTTGTGAGGATTTCAGCAACTGTACGTTGAGCATCTGGGGTAGCAAACGTGAAACCATTGAACGACTTCAAAGCTTCATCTCCCAGACAGTCCATAAACAAAGCAACTTGAATTTCCCTAGATTGGTCAGGGACTTTACTTAACACTGAGTAGGTGTTCCATCTCTGTTTGAACAGCTTCCAGTTCTCAGCCGGATTGGTTCCAAGGACCAGACAATCCGGACGGCGTCCTTTAGGCACATTTTCAGCAGCCATGACTAGTAGAATCAGAAATACAGATGATCAGGATCAGTTAGAAGCACGTGGGCGAGCAATAATTCGGGTAAATTCCCATTCAAGCAATGCTAAGAGCACATGGCAGGCTTGAGAGGCTTGAGGCAGAAAGTTCACACGGCTCAGAAAAGTGACAGAGTCACAGCAGCAATTCGATCATAACCATAATCCATGCTTGGGAGTCTTGGTGAAGTAATGTCACCATTGACAGCCGTTGTTAATCCTGAATATACAGTAATATTCACGAATTAAAAGAGATCCCATTAGCTGATCACCATGTTGAGTGAGAGAGACTTTATTCACTAGATGGCAGTACAATCAAGGATCAACACTAGAGCGACGCCTAGTGTGTACATCACGTAACACTTATCTATACTAGCTTGTGGAACCTTTAGAGGTTCCATATAAAACTTTTTTGTTAAGAGTGCAATATGCCATGTAGCAAGTTTTTCATGAATCCTGAGAATCTATAGCCTGTATCTTGAAATCCATAATCTGAAAAATGTTGTTTTTCTTCAGGTTGTCAACATCGCCACAGGAGCCTCCATTGCTATATCACATATTGAGTACCAACCAGACATTGTGGAGTTCCTCATGATACATCTGAGTTCTGATTTGAAAGCAAACTCACAGTACAAAGTGACATTCGGACATTTCATCGGAGAAATCGCGGATGACCTTAGGGGGATATATTACAGCTCATACCTGGATAATACAGGAAATATCCAGTATGTAACTATAACCTTAAGCAAAATGTGGGGGGGGGCAGACGGGGGCACAGTGAATCGGAAAAGTTTATTTTTGCCATATCTCAAAGATTTAATATGATATTTTCTTTTTAAATGGTTTTAGGGAAAGATATATAAGTGTAAAGTAAAAATGCATGCTCAAAAGATAATTTTTTTTTTTTTATTGACGGCAAATATCATATTTGATATAATTGTCATAAAAATTGGTAATACAAAATCACATAATATTATTATATTCACAGGTTCCAGCCACAGGAGTTAACGAACACAAGAATACATAAAGCAATTAAGAACATTAATTGTAATTATAATCTACATACATTGATTTTATATAAAAATAAACCCCAAACCTATAATAAACAATATCGCATCAACATAGATATTTATAAATACACATATCAAAATGGATATTTAGAAATACAGATTTACAACTACACTTATGCGAAAGAGACATATTAAAATAATGAAACATTTGGTTTAGAAGACACAATAACTGTGGTATCACCATGTATATATTATCAAATTATCATATTCCTGTTCTAGAAATATAGGCCTATCAATAAACACACATTTGTGCAGTTAAGATAGAAAATAATAAAAAACAGTGGCTGCAGTCAATATATACAGGCATGAGATATTCACAAAATTTTAAGATTTATATGTATGTGGGCACATGCATGTATTCATAAACTTCCACAAAACCATGTGTCGATGTAGGATATAGTTTGTTTCAAACATCAGCTCTAAGTAGGGGGGGGTGATAATTCCAAAATGTTTCTGTGTGGCATTTTTTGTGTGACCTGGACCTAGTTAGGCAACACGGTTGCCTCCGTTTGTCAATATAAGCCGAAAACCCATATGGACGGAGCCTTTGAAGGTTGACGCGACGAAATAATGACGAAAATTACCAAAAAAAATCATATCTCAAGAACTATTGGTCTTAGAGACTTGTGAATAGGCTCAAATTAACCGGAATCCTCACTTTTATATCAGTGTTTCATAGTAACTATAGGCCTAAGTGCAATATTTTTTTTGTTATTGGACAAAAACTGTTTTTTTTTGCTCTTTTCCGACAGTATACAAGCGTAAACTCGCATTGCAGACTGTGTGTGTAGTGTTAGAGCCTGAATAATTGCAAAAATTGCTCAATCTATGTTTACATTTAATATATATATGCATTTGACAGTTCTATTCCATATTATCAATTACTGAATCATACTATACCAAGTTGTTGTATACCGTGCATAGATTATGCCTAAATTGATTTGATCAGCGAGATACTTGATTTACTTATGACAATAACATCAATATTTAGTTTCATATAACTGCATGGTACTCTGTGTGGAGCTATCTTAAAAGTCTTGAGGTTCACTGACAAGATCTTTGACAAGCTTATAAAACAAGTGACATTCACAACACCATTCTATTTCACACGTGAGACAGCAGTAATGCCAGTAATGGCATGAAATTAACTTGAAGAGGATAGCATAAATAATGAATCTATTAATACTAAAAGTCCAATACTGGAAAATGACATCCCTAATGGACTAGTAAATCTAAAATTGATTGTTAATCACATTCATTTGTTTCCTATGCTCATCTTGCAGTAACAGGGGCGTCAGTTTCATTTTAATGTGGTGGGGCAAGTAGCCGTCACATCTTCGTGGAAGATGTCAGGGGAAAAATTATATATTTTTTTGATTCAGAAACATGTATACTTTGGTCAAAAAGTGGTGGGGCAAATGCAAATGCCCCACCAGCCCCACCTACAATGACACCACTGTGCAGTAATGATATATTATAACAAGAAAATAGAAGATTTTTCAAGAAGTCTTAAGAGAAACAAGAAGATGAGACAGGATCTAATCATTTTTACCAGTAGTATGACTAAACAAAACAATTTACATGTATTGACTGTGCCTGACATCTTAATGCACAACATTTTTATCAGGAATATTGGTCCATACCCTCAAAGTTTGGGTTTGCATATAGCTCTGAAAATAGAGTAAGCTGTTTCTCTGAGGAGAGAAAGATTAAGCTGAAACATCTACCTCTGCCAAGTGACCTTGTGCCAATCCCAGGGACTTCTGAAAAAATACAGTTCTTTCTCCAACACCCCCTTGCTTAATTCTGTGGTGAATGCCTTCAGTGACATTGAATTCCCCAGCGTCTTGTGACTGAGCACTTTGTTTTTAGCACTCTTTATCTCGTTGAACCAACTGACTTTTGACCAATGAACAGGTAACCAAAGAAAAGCAAAAGTTACACAGACAACATGTGACAAAAGATGACCAGGAAGTACTACTTGAGGAGAACAAGTCAATCAATTTCTTGTTCAGAAACAATTTCAGGCATAAAACTGAGATGTTGAGAATCTTTCTTCTCTAACAAGTTAGCCATGCAAGTCAATAGAGATGTTGACAATCTCTGTAAAGTAGCAAAAACTAAAAATTTAAAAAAAATTGTCAGGTCAGGTTATTTATTTAGTCAAATCAAGTCTGTTTGAAAAATGGCTACACTTTAAAGTGGATATGGCTGCACAGTAAAGAGAAAAATGTTACACATATGTATAGAATTATAGACAGATTGTAAAATTTGAGATACAACATGCCAAAAATACAAAATTTCTCAATTCCTAGAATTTGTGACATGTTTCTACAGAAGGTGGAATAAACATAAGCCTTTTTTGTGAACGGGAACTAAATATTTCTGCTTACCAATATTAGGTTGAAAATTTAAGATCACCTTTGTATATCAGAATATCTGATCCATCACCACCATTAGAAGCCACACAAATGTCTCACTGAATACTTAAGACTTACACATTCACAGCTTCAACTTGATAATGCTGCTTCAGTTTGGAAAACCTGTCAGTGTCCTATCGATAAGAAAAGAAACAAACCAAAAAGTAAAATTACAAATATAGCGAAATGTGCTGTCTCTAGGAGACTCCTTACATTTTCTTACATGAAAATTGGTAAACAAAATTAGGCCTACTTTTCTTCACCAAACACACACTTACTTTAAAATATGAGGAAATGACTGAAGACAAATAAATCCCAAGTCATTATAGTGCTGACGAGGATAAAACCAGAACACATACATCACCTAAGACAAAGATAGACACTGTTACACAGAAAGACTGATTTGGCTAAAACTGCAACATCAATCTTCAATGTTTAGGATGATACTTTATAACTCTTGGTTGATAGAGCAAGTGGAGCAGAATTTTTTTAAAGCTAACATTCTTCAAATTAAGCCTATAAAGTTCCTAAAATATGAGGTTTTGCACAAAATCAAGGTTTTTTGGCTATATCTTAAAAAGTAAGGCAGATAGGCATATATTTACTATGAAAGATGAATATAAACTTAGGGATTGCGAATGGTTTGAGCCTATTTTGAAGTCTGTATGTGCATTCGTTCTCGAGATATGGCATTTTCGGGTAATTTTGCAGTCGGCGCAAAAGCCGCTATCTTCAAAGCCTCCATCCATTTGGGTTTTTAAAACCAAATAATGCGATTGAGGTACCTTTGGGTTTCTTTTGACCTATATTTTCATATTCCATCCACACAGGTATGATTTTCTGAAATTTTTAAAATAACACCCCCCCCCCCCTACTCTAAGGAGAAATTTTCTTAGACAACTTAACATTTCGGGTTCTTTGTTTTTCATTATTGATGTAAATGTATCATTATCATTCAAAATCATAAAATCATTTATTAAGTTTGTTGCTGTCGAAAAAGGTTAACACGAAGCAACTCATTAGCTGGGCACACTATAAGGCAATAAATTTCATCATCCACTACATTTAATGTACATTTTTCTCATATTCTATTTGCTGCAGGAATTATTGGTTTATGATGCCTTCCAGTTTCAATATATAGACTGTGTGAACTAGTCCTAAATCTAGCGATTTTGATTAACATTTTTCGACTTTGTCTCAGCTGAAGATATGGTTCAAGTCTACAATCAATCTTAAACAATTTGTATGTCCTAAGTTTTGGCTACTGTGTACTATCATTTATGGCGATAATAAGTTTTTCCTGCTCAATTTCATAGAGGAGTATATAATTTCTTCCTGCAGTTCTGCAAAAAGCTGCAGAATTCTGCAAAAAACTGCAGAATTCTGTAGGAAACTGCAGAATTCTGCAGGAAACTGCAGAATTCTGCAGTTCTACAAAAAAACTGCAGAATTCTGCAGTTCCAAAAAAAATTCTGCAGGAAGCTGCAGAATTCTGCAGTTCTGCAGCTCCCTGCATGATTTCTGAACCTCTGTTACTTCTTGCAGTTTATTGCAATGCATCTTCAAAGTTCAGACCTCTCTGATATGGGGCTTGCCGCTACCAAGGAAACGTGGTTTGGGGGATCGTTGTATGAGGGATCAGGGTTTTTGTTAGTCCTCTGTCACTGCAGCGTTTCTGAAAAGTTTCTGCAGCAAAATCTGTAATTCTGTAGGAGATATGCAGCCTGGGAGGTTTTATGCAGTTCTGCAAAAAACTGCAGAATTCTGCAGAAAACTGCAGAATCCTGCAGAAAACTGCAGAATTCTGCAGTTCTACAAAAAACTGCAGAATTCTGAAAAAAACTGCAGAATTCTGCAGGAAACTGCAGAATTCTGCAGGAAGCTGCAGAATTCTGAAGTTCCAAAAAAATCTGCAGAATTCTGCAGTTTCAAAAAAAAGCTCTGCAGGAAGCTGCAGAATTCTGCAGCTAACTGCATGATTTCTGAACCTCTGTTACTTCCTCCAGTGTATTGCATCTGTACAGTTCAGACCTCTTTGACATTGGGCTTGCCGCTACCAAGGAAACATTGATTAGGGGGGTTGGTTTGGGGGGTTGTGGGTTGGGGGGTCGGGGTTTCGGTAGTCCTCTGTCATTGCAGCGTTTCTGAAAAGTTTCTGCAGCAAAATCTGTAATCCTGTAGGAGATATGCAGCCTGGGAGGTTTTATGCAGTTCTGCAAAAAACTGCAGAATTCTGCAGAAAACTGCAGAATTCTGCAGGAAGCTGCAGAATTCTGCAGTTCCAAAAAAATCTGCAGAATTCTGCAGTTTCAAAAAAAACTCTGCAGGAAGCTGCAGAATTCTGCAGTTCTGTAGCAAATTCTGCAGTTCTACCAGGTAGCAGTTTGTGGAATGACATTTTTGCGAGCACACAGATCGCCGAAAAAAGTGCCGTACGGCAAAAAGAAACAACGACGGACAAAGACTGACTGCTGTATTAAATAGACCTGGTTGCAGAGTACCTGAAACTTTTTTCGGAATGAAATTTGGTTGAGAATTGACCGAGCAGAGAGGAAAAATGTCCATGGAAGTTCATTATGATAGAGCACTGTCAGCAGTTTATGAAATGACATTTTTGCGAGCTGACCGATCGCCGAAAAACGGGTCGTACGGCAAAAAGAAACAACGACGGACAAAGACTGACTATTGTATTAAATAGACCTGGTTGCAGAGTATCTGAAACTTTTTTCGGAATGAAATTTGGTTGAGAATTAACCGAGCAGAGAGGCAAAACGTCCATTGAAGTTTATTTTGATAGAGCACTGTCAGTAGTTTATAAAATGACATTTTTGCGAGCTGACCGATCGCCGAAAAACGGGTCGTACGGCAAAAAAAAAACATAGGCTGCGCAGCAGCAAACCTTCAGCGAATAACACATTTAGAAGATTACATTACATCATAAAATTGGCGTGTTTACCAAATTCCGTATATTATAGGTATGCAACAGTGGTCGAGTAATGGCGTTCTATTATCTGTTATTTGCCTGCTGCCCTGTGATCTACCTGTGTGCTTGCCAGGGTTTGTAAAAGCAGGGAAAGGCCTTATTATACTAATTTACTTATATTATGGTATGGTTTTATGCATGTACAAAGTTTTTCCAATCATTCAAAAAGTGTTAAATACAAGTCAAAAAGCACTGCTACATTTTATAGGTGATACGTGTAGGAAATGGCATTCCTGTATATGCAATAGTGGACACGTTTTGGCTCAAATAAGAAAATAAGTATTTTTAATATTTTTTCTCAATATAAAAAGTATAGAATAAGTATCAGTCAGACCATGAAAAGGCACAACTATACCACATAAGTCATATGTGTACCAAACTTTATCCATGTACATGCAATAGTGACCAAGTCTTGGGCCAGAAACAAAAAATTTATTTTTTCTCTTTTTGTAAAATATTTCAAATAGCATTTAATATTTTTCACCAGACCTTTCAAAGGGCACAACAAGACCTCATGGGCCATGTGTGTACCAAACCTTATTCATTTACATGCAATAGTGACCGAGTCTCAGCCCAAAGAACCAAAAAATACATATTTTTCTATTTTCAAAATTTTTGCAAAAAGTATAAAATATCCATCAACGAGACCATCAAAAGGCACAACTAGACCATATAGGCCACATCTGTACCAAATTTCATAAGTGTACATGCAATAGTGACTGAGATTTGGTCCGGAAACGAACAAAAATAATTTTTATATTTTCTCAATTATTTCAAAAGGTATTGAATATCTATCAATTAGACCATCAAAAGGCACAACAAGACCATACAGGCTATATGTGTACCAAATTTCATCCATGTACACTCAATAGAGGCCGAGTGCTGGCCCGGAAACGATCTATCCGCCCGCCGCCCGACCGCCCGCCCCCCCCCCCCCCCCCCCCCCCCCGGCGGACGGACAACATTTTTACCCAAGTGATTACAATACCTTCTTCGAACTTCGTTCGCTGAAGGTAACAATGACGGACAAAGACTGACTAGTGTAGTCAATAGACCTGGTTGTTGGGTACCTGAAACATTTTTCTGAATGAAATTTGGTTGAGAACTGACCGAGCAGAGAGGCAAAGCGTCCATTGAAGTTTATTTTGATAGAGCAGTTTGTAAAATGACATTTTTGTGATCCCATTTGTTTCCTCACAGTCCTCATTCTTGTATAGGTATTCATAGAGCTGCAGAACTGCAGAATTCTGCAGTTTCCTACAGAACTGCAGAATTTATTGCAGAACTGCAGAATTCTGCAGCTTCCTGCAGAATTCTGCAGCTTCCTGCAGAATTCTGCAGTTTCCTTCAGAACTGGAGAATTTTTTGCAGAACTGCAGAATTCTGCAGTTTTCTGCAGAATTCTGCAGTTTCTATTGCAGAATATGCAGCTGCAGGAAGAAATTTAAGTGTACCATGGTACTGATTTCATACAGCCTCATAGTCACTGCTCTGTAAATGCCAATCATGCTTAAGTAAGTACGGTTTACAATGTCATTTTCAATATTACAAGAACTTAATATACTGCTTAATCTTCCGTACCAATTACTTTCATTCACTCTTTTCATATAAATATCTTTCTGAGCTAGCAAGCATTTTTTCAATAGGCTACTATCAGGTGCCAATCGTATCCAGTAATTCATCATTCTAAGTTTTTATCTTACATGCAAAGAAAATCTACCGGTTTCACCATAAATCGCTAAGGATGGAGTTTGTTTTCGTGCGCCTAGCATATTTTTTAGAAATCCAAGTTGCAGAGTTTCTAATTCCAATACAGGTTTATCACTAGTCCATATTTCACTATTATATTCCAGAATTGGCAAAACATAAGTATCAAACATTTGTAAAGAGACAGTTGGATCCATTTGTCCCAACACTTGCTTAGAATCAAGTAATAATACCTCTTCTTATTTAAAGACATAATCTTCACAATGCATGGACCACTGTACTTTCTGTCTTCCAAGTAAAGCTCTGTTTTACACGTAAACCTACCGTATGCAAATACTTGGGTGTATCCCCGTCAAAACCGCTTGCTTGTTTTATGTAAAACATATTATTTGTATGATACAATCGGTTTTGAAGAAAATTAATCTAATCTAATCTAATCTAGGCCACGGATTTTATGATAACCATCAGCATGTCTTCAGTTTTGTTCTTCTTTGATCCAGGTACCTTCTCACAAGCCAGTTCCAAGCAGTTGACGGACGAAAGGTGTTCCCCTGCATGGACGAACCAAACCTAAAGGCAACATTCAACATGACCATAGAAAGATTGATCAGTTCCGGATATCATTCTATGTCTAATATGGAAATTGTGTCATCAGAAGTTGTCCCAGGGTAATGTATAATATTAATTTAATTATGATTTAATATAAAATCATAGAAAAAAGAAGTGTTGTCCTTCAGTTCCATTGATAATGCTTGGGTCTCACAACACATTACGGAGCACTTTTGGCGTCGGCGGGATGGTCTTTCCTGGAAATTTGGGCGATGTTGTGACATCCCGCTGATGATTTTCACATCCCACAGAGGTACTTTTTGTATCGCACAGAGTTCCTAGAAATGGAGAGAACCCCGCCGTGGATGTCAAAAAAGATTCAACATGCTAAAACTTTTTTTCCAGGTCACCGGGATATAGAGGCCACATTTTTCTCATTTTTTGGATGTCCGGCGGGCATTTTTTCAGTGAGAATTAGTAAAAACATTTCCAGCGGGTTATAAGGACATCCCCTGCCCCTGTGGGATATTTGTACTGCCCCGGTGGGACATCTGACATCCCGCCGGCAATTTTTGACATCCCACTGGCAGTTTTTGACATCCCACCGACGGTTTTGACATCCCACAGGCATTTAGATCTTTCCCACAGGGATATGATCTTGTCCCTGCCGATTAACGATCTTATCCCGCCGATTTACGATATTATCCCGCCGTGATATGCTTTTAATTAATTACTAGAATACCCATTGGAAATAGATTTGTGTATATATGAAGAGTTTGGTGTATGCTTTCAAAATATGTAAATGGTATGGCCATGGAATACGTGCAGCACTTAAAGCGTTTTTGTAGGAGTTATTGTATTAGTATAACTTGCATTTTTATTTTATATTCAATGTACACTGTAAAATTTGAAAACTGAGTTGATGCAATAATTTGAGCTGTCTGAGACTGTTAATAATTTTCAAGCTATGATAGCTCAATCCTACAAGTTGTCAAGGTATGATGGCTCAATGCTGTAAGTTGTCCAAACGAATCATAACATTAAGCTGTGAAAACATGAAAGCTTCAGTTGTTGCAGATAGCTTGACATCTCAGTCATGCCACTTATAGCGCCATCTATAACAAGCACTTCTCATAAGACTGCATTTGGTTTTAAATAATTATTTACTTACAAGAAAAAATAACATTTATATTACACTATCCCAGAGAAAAAATGAGTAGCACACCACTTTAGCTGGTTACTTTTTTATTTTTATCTCTCTTAAATTAATTTGTGGAAGTAATTAGATGCATGCTTTCACACGTCAACCAACATTTCCAAGTCAGAGTGTGTTCAAATATAGGATTCTAGCACTGTATACCAACTGAGATGAGCCACAGGCCATTGGGATTTATTCACAAGAAATTCATTTTTAAATCTCCTTGTGATGCAATGGTCTTTGTTGAATGCATCTTGGGCCTGTCCATGATGTGCTGAAATGAAGCATACTGGATCAGGTGGATCCCCTTGAGAGATCAAACAATATTTTGGGATTTCAGCCCATATTCATAAATAACTTTATAAGACAGGTCACACAAATATAAATGAAAAACAACTAAAAATAAGTCAACACAGCTCAAAATTTTGAGTTGTGTCAGCTAGGATCAATAAGTCAACAAAACTAAATATTTTGAGCTGTAAGTCAACACAGCTCATTGTTTTGAGTTTTCTCAAATTGAATACCTTAGTCAACATAGCTTAGTATTTAGAGCTATCTCAGCTCGGTATTTTGAGTTATCTCAGCTTAAAACATTAATCTATGTTAGCTCAATCAACTTGTGCAACCATCTCACTCAATCATTTGAGCTGAATCAGTGCCTCCGATTTTACAGTGTATGAAAGGCAGTTATTGAACTGTTAAAACAAATAATTAAGTATTCCATGTCAAATGAGATTCTTATGGCTATTGAAGTATTGAATATGTTATCATTGAATGTACAAAAAATGCGTTTTCGTCTATAGGTCCTATTGTATGGAATAGCTTAAATTATCACTTGAAGGAGTGCACAAATATTAATGATTTTAAAGGTAAAGCTAAAGCATATTTGTTGAATGTTCGATGTTTAACTTTAATCTATAGTAATACCATAATTGTTATTTTATTGTTCTTTATCTATTGATTGCTGTTATACAGGGCCAGATTGAAAAACAGTTATTTGCTGAATTTGTAAGGGAGTTTATAAGATGAAGATGTTATGTTTTGTTAAATACGAAACTAAATCATTGATAAGAAGGTGGACCCATGTGACGTAATTCCCTGCTGTGGAATATTGATGTTGAGACCATAACTGGCCAGATTTTTGAGTCCTCTCTTGGGCTCAATTCGCTGCGCGAATATGAGACGGTGGCTTCAGTTGTATGTTGTAAGGGGGGGGGATTGGTAATTGTTGGGAGAGACTAATTAGCTGTCTATCTATTTCTCAATCTATCTATCTGTCTAGCTGTCTATCTATCTGTCCAATGTCCATCTATCCATCTATCTATTTATCAATGTATCTATCTATCTATAGGCTTATATTTATCCATCAATTTGAGTCCTCTCTTGTGCTCAATTCGCTGCGCAGATATGAGACGGTGGCTTCTGTTGTATGTTGTAAGGGGGGGGGGATTGTTCATTGTTGGGAGAGACTAATTAGCTGTCTATCTGTATGTCCATCTATCTATCTGTCTATCTATCTATCTGTCCATCTATCCATCTATCTCTCTATCTATATGTATCTATCTATAGGCCTATATTTATGCATCAATTATCTATCTATCTATCTAGTTATCTATGTATGTGCAATATTAATGAAGAATATATCCTGGCTTACACAGTAAATGTATGAAGTACTATTTTGATTTGGATGACTGGTGTGTGGTCATATTTAAGATGGTTTCAGGAAACAAGCCCAGCAAACCATGGATAACAAGACCAATCAAGGCACTGATACGGAAACTGAAGAAGCTCTACCAGCGTCAAAAAGACAGCGGCAGTGCAAAAGACAGGCAGCAATACACAGAGCTAAGAGCAAGAACACAGAAGATGGAGCGACAAGCCTATTGGCAATACATCGAAGGAATATTAACTGAAGAGGACCAAGAAGAACATGGTGGGAAGCACAAGAAATTTTGGCGATACATAAAATCGCTGAAAAAGGACACATGCGGAATTGCACCACTGAAAGAGAATGGTAAAATACACGCAGATGCCCTGGATAAAGCAAACATCCTCAATAGACAGTATGAGTCAGTTTTCACCAGAGAAAACACCAGTGACATCCCCAAAATGACAGGCCAGCCACACGAAGCAATGCCGGAAATCAACATCAGCCCAGCAGGAGTGAGCAAACTACTTAGAAAATTGAACCCCAAGAAAGCCAGCGGACCAGATCTACTGTCGACTAGGATCCTCAAGGAGCTGAGCGAGGAATGTGCCCCCTTTCTAACAACCATCTTTAGAAAATGCCTAAGTGAAGGAAAGGTACCGGATATCTGGAAAACAGCTCTAGTCACAGCCATCTTCAAGAAAGGAGAGAAATTCAAAGCCAGCAATTACCGTCCAGTATCGCTCACCTGCATCTGCTGCAAATTGTTTGAGCATATCCTGGTGAGTAACATCATGCAACATCTAGAGACCCACAAGATCCTCACAGACGCACAGCACGGATTTCGAGCGAGAAGAAGCTGTGAGACCCAGCTGCTTACGCTGACAGATGAGCTGGCAAGAGGACTGGACAAAAGGAAACAATTTGACATGGCAGTCCTAGACTTTAGTAAGGCCTTTGATAGAGTTCCACACAGAAGGCTCTTAAATAAATTAAATCATTATGGAATCCGAGGAAATACCTTCAATTGCATTCAGAGCTTCCTCAAGGACAGAAGTCAGAGGGTAGTAGTAGACGGAGCAACATCTGAATCCGCCCCCGTTGTAAGTGGAGTCCCTCAGGGAAGCGTACTGGGCCCGCTTTTGTTTCTGCTATTTATTAATGACCTGCCAGACTGTGTTACATCAAATGTCCGATTATTCGCTGATGACTGCATCATCTTCAGAGAAATAAAGGAGCCAGAAGACACAAAGAAACTTCAGGAAGACCTGAACAACTTGGCAGCTTGGGAGCGTAAATGGGGAATGGATTTTCATCCAGATAAATGTAGTGTCATCCGCATCCACAGGAAGAAGTCACCATTAGAACGGGATTATTACTTGAAAGGACATATGCTCAAGATAGAAGATCGGACGAAGTACCTCGGAGTGGAGTTAACATCGGACCTCAGTTGGAAACATCATATAGATAAGATCACGAAGAAGGGAAACAGCACACTAGGCTTTCTGAAAAGGAACCTGAGAATAGCAAATCGGGACCTCAAGGAGACAGCATATAAGACCCTGGTTCGCCCACACCTCGAATACTGTGTGACTGTCTGGAACCCACATCAGAAGACCCAGGTCAAGAAGATTGAAATGGTGCAAAGGAGAGCGGCACGATATGCAGTCAACGACTTCGAGTTCAGAAGCTCAGTAACGAAGATGCTAGAGAGACTGAAGTGGGAAACCCTAGAGGAAAGGAGGTCAAAGGCTCAACTAGTAATGCTGTTCAAGATCATCAAAGGCCATGTCGACATAGAAGCCCAGGGATACCTCCAGAGAGCTGAGACCAGGACAAGATCTGGACATGCAAACAAATTTAGGATATTACAGGCCAGCACCAACTGCTATAAATACAGCTTCTTCCCTCGGACCATCACATCATGGAACACCCTCCCAGCAGAAGTCACCAACATCACAGAGCTATCTGGTTTTAAACAACGCTTAGCATCAATACATTTTTAACACTCAGCATCAGCTGCAAGTAGACCCACATGACCCTTTGAGCTGTACCGGTGGAGCTTGCTCCTTAGCCGCCACGGTTGCCGGGGAGGTCAAAGGGGATGGGTTGAACACAGCTGATGTGTTTTTATCCTACGCTTTTATTCTACTCTTACTGTTTTTATCTGAATCTTATCCTTCTCACATTTCTTCATACAGCACAACCCGTTGAAAAATAGTCGTCTACGACTGCTCAACGTATCGTATAGATGTAGATGTAGATTTGACTCGTTGAAGGTGCTCTTGTGATTATGCAAATGATTTAGGTTGCAGGCTGTTCTGGCTATTAGAATACCCCCTCCGAAACACATAGGCTGAGCGAGTGGAGCAGGGGGGTGTGAGCAAGTGAAGTAACAGCACTATAATTTCGGGAGTCGTTTTTCCATGCAGAAGGTGTCAAATGCAGGCATATTTCAAAGCAATTAAGAGGGTTTTGAAGGATAACAGACCTTATTTCAAGGGAAAATGTCATATGCTCTACATATGTGAAGTTTGGCGAGGATTGAGAGAGGAATGGGAGAGAAATAAGATAAACAACAAAGTTACAAAGATAGAGTATGATTAAATAGATATAATCGTTATATAAACATTAAAATTAATCTTCTTATTTTCGATTTGGAAACTTGCTTTGTTGGTCTCCTAATCTTCTTTATATATAGTTGATGAAGAACCTTAAGTCATTTAATTATTTTGTTTATTGTCACCTATGCTGCTAGATATGATAAGCACTCAACAGAATAACCATAACTGACACAAACTTTCAGAAATAAAACATTAAGCCTGTGACATCACACGACCAAGTTGAAGGTTAATTTTGAAACTGTTTGGGCCGCTAATCTGCAAACAGCTCTAAGCATTTCTCATGCGAATTCCCATCATCCCAAGTCATACCATGACAAAATGGCCCATAACCTTTGCTAATTCATGAATACTTAATTAACTTACTCACAGTTTGAAATTGTTGCTTCTGTTTCACACAGTTACAAATGGAGAAATTGTGTATTGTTGAAAGGTGCTATCACAGTTCCGAAAATTCCATTGAATTATGTATTTTCACAGTTCTGAAATGAAACTGTTTGAAAGTTTGCTTGTTTTACACTGTTTTTCTTAGTTGCCAGTAATCCTCTAAGTGTCCATAATCTGACTAAATCTGCCTGCAAAATGCTTATGACCTAAATAAGCAGCCAATCACAGAAGAGATTGGAAATAGCAGAAAGGCTTGTCCATTTTAGCAGGGCTTGCGTGGGGAGGATGGCGAATTCCCTACATTCTAACCAGACCGATTTAGTGGTTTGTCCCTATTTGAATGAGCCTTTTCCTCCAAATAACTTTCGATCTTTTTCCGCAGATTTATTTTTAATTTGATATCCCTTATTTAATTTTTTTAAGTTTCAGTGGGAAAAAGTATGGAAAGATTTTTCTCAAAGAATTTTTCTGATGCCAATAACCACATTTAAACTAATATTGCTTTTTATATGCCAATAACACTCTTCAGACGCCGATATAACCACTCATAAATTTTCAGAAACCAATAAGTACTTTTCAGACTCTAATGCCATAATATTATGAAGTAACATGTATTTTGTCTCTCCAGAGATACAGACTGGGAGGCCGACCACTTCGGACCTACACCATCCATGTCGCTCTACTTGCTTGCAGTCACGATCTCTGACTTCCGTTGTGTTACTAACACGACAGCCGATGGTCTGGAGGTAAGAGATGTTAATTTAGACATCATTTACAAGTTATCATTATCAGAGTCAGATTCAGGCAGTAGGCCTATTTATTTCATTCAGTAAGAAGTTACAGACCCAGGAGACGCCTAAAAGGCTTCAACTGGTGCAGTTATCTGATTTTGATGATATGTAGTTATATTATATAGATAGATAGATAGATAGATAGATGCCTATTTGATGTCTCAAGAGCAATGTAGTAATCCCTTTTAGATTGGTTTTGCTCATGATTTAGTATAGTTGTGTATAAAATAAGGATTTTGTACCAAATAAAGGATTCTTTAGCTGCTTTGTTCTTCCAGGTCGATGTGTGCTCTCGTCCGAACGCTTTTGACCAAACTCAGTTTGCTTCAACTATCGCTGCTCCCATGCAAGATTGGTTGGCAGGGTACAATGATTTGCCTTTCCCGTTGAACAAGAACAGTAAGTTTATAACTCCCACTCCCCTCATACCATACTGTTGAGATGTGTCAGATTAAGACAAGTAATTGGTGCCATAAGATCTTGCTTGAATAAACTAACTCAAACACATAGCTAAATTGGCTGTCTACAAGTTGACCACTGTTTCATTGCCAGTGCTTTTTCCAGCCTTGGCGGAACATATATACTGCCATGTGTTGCCACCTAGTGGCTAGTGTGCAATTCTGCAAGCTCCAGTGAGTGGTCCACAGAAACTGAGTGCGGGGAACTCATAAAACTTTTGTCTGGAAGAAACCAGGGCTGTTTCTGAGTATGCTGATGGCCTTGTCTACTTCTTTAGAGACTCTGATTGCCAAGGCTGACTCTGGTTTACCTCAATGTTGAATAGAAACCTTGTGAATGTGCAATGAATTTGGAACTATATCTAGGGAGCAGTGATGCTGCAGCATACAAAACTAGCTTTGTGCCAGGTGGCAGCAGTATGCATTTCTCATTTTCACCAGACTGTTGAATTATATGTCACTAGTAAAGGCCATTGAAAGCACATAAAGCGATAAGGGAAAAACAGGTGAATGTATAGTTTGATGGCATGTTGATAAAAAGTTGTTAGTGAAGTATTTGTATGAGATTAAGATGGTATTACATTAGAATTGAGACAGGCAAGAGCATGGTCGACTTTGTAAAGTGAGAGTAACCTTTTTGTGAAGAGGGAGTTATTTGGTGGTTGGCCAAAGGAAATAAAACAATGGAAAAGTTGAAATGTTGACAGTGCTGCCATCTGGCATAATATTTTTGGGGCGAAACATTTCTGGGACAGTAGGTCATTTGCATAGTGGAGGTGTGGTGGAGAGAGAGGGAACTACCTTTGATGTTACAGAGAAACTGCATTAAACAGCAAGGGAAACTACTATTGATGACGTCATCAGAAGAAGAAAAGGATGAAAGAAGGGCAGGTGAAGGCTGCAGGGGAAGGATAGGCCTGTGGAGGGAGTTATCCATGGACAACGGCCTGTGACCCAGGATGACCTCATTTGCATGTCATTAGCATATTTAGTTTGAATGTATATATAGATAGATTACATTATTAATTCTTAGGCATAGAGGGTGTCGAGTTGTTTTATTTGCCATAATCGCCTAGTATTCTAGTATTCGCCTGTATTAAAAATGTTGTTTCCTTGCTATTTAGCTCACTTAGCTGTACCGGACTTCGCTGCTGGCGCCATGGAGAACTGGGGCCTTATCACTTATAGGGAAACAGCCCTTCTCTTTGAACCGTCTTCATCTACTTCTTCTCAACGCCAAAGGGTGGCAGCAGTAGTCTCACATGAACTGGCACATATGGTAATGTTCCGATATTCGATTTTCAGCTTTTTTCTGAGATTATATCTTAATTTCTATGACGGATGTTCTCAATCTCACAGCCCTGGGAGTTTATGTATCATCACAGAATTTAGAGTGAAAATCAGATGCAATCTCCTTTCGTTTGGCTGTCACCAACAAGCTGGATTAGACGATTATTCCCCTTAAATCAATTTAATATTGAAAGTGTTGGATATGATCATGACAAATCATCAGCATGATGACTCATGAAGTACCATTTTCACAATACTATATAAAATTTCCAGACTGTAAAAAGAGTCAAAAGAAGTTGTACTGAGGCCCTGGATAATCAGCATCAGTAGAATCACTGGTTAGCATTTTCTATGATAATGTAATTCACAATTTATTTTCTCTTATTCCAGTGGTTCGGCAACCTTGTGACAATGAAGTGGTGGGATGATGTCTGGCTCAATGAGGGATTCGCCTCCTACATGGAATACAGGGGTGTCGATGCAGTATTTCCCACTTGGAATATGGTGAGAGAACCTAATTTTGAATTATGCCAATCATGGTTGACCGCTGGATGGTACTGGTTTTTAGCCTTCTTGGATTAAAATGGTCTTGGTTTTTGGACAATTCACATTAATTTGGTTCCCGTTCTTGCCACCCCAACGTATTTGGTATCGTTAAAACCGGCTTGAAAAGACAATTCCAATGGTATAAGAATCATAGTATTAAAATGGTTGCCAAAATTCTTTTCTCAAGAATTAAAATGGTTTGCGGTTTTGGCGTTGGTTCCGGATTAGAATGGTTCCGGCTTTCAAAATGCCGTGGCGCATCCGTATGTAAAAGTCCACGAAGTGCCCCCCCAGGTCCCTGACACCTACGGAATCTGCGACTATATTATATATGTTTTCATGGAAACACTCTCAAAAAAATAAAGACCAAAAATAAGCAATGCTTTATTGAATATTAGTGAGTTATCATTTCATTTTAAATTGCACCTCTTTTCAGGATGCTGATTTCGTCCTCAATGAGCTACAGAGAGCGTTGCCTTTGGATGCATTACCAACTTCCCACCCTGTTTATGTAGAGGTCAACGACCCTGCTCAGATATCTCAGCTTTTCGATACCATCACATACAGCAAGGTAAATTTGATGTAACACCACTAATAGGGACGATACCTAATCGAAACAAATAGTACTACTACTAAGAGAGGTTCACAGTCTCTTTTTGACCTTTGTGAACTTTGACCTAGTTAGATGTAGTTAGTGACCTTTGACCTAATTACTTAATAACCTCAGTGAACTTTGACGTAAAGTCCATTGATCAGTGGGGGAGGGGGGGGGGTTATTTTAATGTTAATAAACATGATAAATATATTTTCATGCACACCACTGCACCATTTTTGTGTAGGTAAAAAGCCATCCTCCACAGTTCACACCTTGGGCTAGGTAATTTTTATACAATAACTCTATAAGGTTACAAAGTATACAAACAAAATAATGTCAATACGTTTTGTTGGTGCAGAATCTGATTTGATCTTTTTGACTCTTAATGTTTTCAGGGTTCATCGGTCATTAGAATGATGCGCAACTTCCTAGGTGAGGAAACCTTCAAGAGGGGACTCAGTGTAAGTACCTTTCGAGAAATGTTACAGGTTTGTTTGGTTCTGTGTATTCATTAACTGATTTCCTGCTCTCAACAATATTTATGAAGAAAATTTGTGATAGATAGATAGATATGGTAAGTGCAGCCCTCTAAGCCCAGTTCTGGGTGCTCACAAGGGTTGATTGATGAGATGGGAGAGAGAGTGGGAGTCATGTTGAGTGGGAGTCATGTTGCATATTTACCCCATATGAGGGAACTTTTACTTGCATAGTCACTAATACAAGGGGCCGCCAATTTAATGTCTCATCCGAACGACATCCAGCTGGGATTTTGTACACTGAAAATTTTAGGTTTCCCACTCGGCGTTAGAACCCATGCAGGCAAAGACCTTCAGTGGAGCAGGCAGGCACCTAGGCCACTTAGCCACCCAGCTATGAAAAACCATGTTGAAATATATTTTCTCAATTTTGATGCTAATTATTCACAACTAGTCCAATTTTTCACTTTGACACCTTTATTTCATGACGGTAAGAAGTGTTGTTTTTTTCTCCAGAATTACTTAAAGGACAGAGCATATCAAGAGGCTACTCACCAGGACCTGTTTACTTTCCTGACACAGGTGAATTTCAGTTTTTTGTAAAATTATATTTTATCTTTGTATAAGATATGTTTCTTAAAAACACACTGATAAAGCCAATGATTTGGAAAAAGAACAAAGTAGTACAAACTTCATGAAATCAGTGATGAGAATAGAAGAATAAAAATTCTTATTTAGACAATTTCATGTTCACAAAATACACAAAAGCCATCAAATGTCATGGATTTCTTGATCTCATGGCTGCTAGCTGGCTCCAAAATGTGGAGGCTGCTCATAGCTTGATAAGAAATTAGTGGCTGGCTGAAAAAGTCTTCTTGTAATGTTGACTATACATTATAAATGTAAACTTTCAGCAAGCCAGAGATGATGGCAAAGACATAGATGTCCATGCAGTAATGAACACTTGGATTCTCCAACTGGGCTACCCTGTCGTCACTTTTCATTTCGACCGAGCAGCTGGAATGATTTCCATGACCCAGGAACAGTTTTTGCTTGACCCTAAAAGTAGTTCTCAATTGCCTCCATCCCGTTTTAAGTAAGCATTGTTATTCTTTTTTTGGTCAATGACTTTTTCTTCTATTATTCAGTTTAACATCTATTTAATCTTTAATCTTTCTTCTCCATCTTGAGTTCTATACATTTCTCTCTATGTCAGGATTACCATAATACATTTGAGTAAACTGATTTGAATTGTCTATGGTCCACTGCTCATGCTATCTTTTTTTTTCACCACTTTTCTCCATCACCACCTCTCTCTCTCTTTTAAGAGGCGCTGCTGTGAGTTTCAAGGCTATGTGACATACATAAACTGTGGCACTGGTTTCGATATCCTTCTTTTGTCAGTATGATGGCTCACAAAGTGCCATTTTCACAGTGCAACAGTCCACTCTTTTTGCATGTCAAATTTACAGACTGTAGTGTTTGTTACTTGACAGGAGCTCATAAAATCAAGTGGCCGCCGATGCACGTCAGTTAATGGTATTCTTAAGAACATTAAAACTTTTTTTTTTAAATAGCTACATCTGGGAAGTTCCTGTAACAATTGCAACAGATCTGAATGACCAAGACTATTGGTTTTCACCTGAAGTGACCTGGCTTAACACCAAAACAGGTAGGTTCCAATGTGTTACACGGTATAAAATGATAGGCGCAGGAAAAAATATTTTAAACATTATTTTAAACATAATTTGAAACTGTAAAAAATTTCATATTTCTCCCAACATATAAATAGATCATTTTAATTTAGAAAATTGTGAAAGCTGATGACACTACAATGTCATGTATATCATTGGCAAGTGTAGTACATTGCTGTGAAGTTAGTTTGGTTCTGAACAAGCTAAAAATGGAAAAAGTATGTCCTGTATTGTTTGACCTGTAGATGGATCCTATAATTCACCAATTCTCGGACTAAATGGCAATCATTCCTAATGTTGACTCCGAGATTAAATAAAAGTTTGTATCTTGTAACATTTATTATTTTAGGAACAATAACTGGAGTACCAACAAATGCCAAATGGGTGATGGGAAACTTAAATGCAGGAATGTACTACAGGATGAACTACGATGCTGACACCTGGACCGCTATTCAAGAACAACTTGCCGAAGACCATACGGTACACTCTTAACGCAAAAGGTTCTTGATGGTGTATAAAAAACCCACAGCAAGAAAAAAAGGTTCTAAATTTTTTTTAGGGTTCGACTGAATTGAAAAGGTTCAATATACTGGGTGGAAAGCCCTATGATAGGGTCCTGTACAGTACTCCAAACTTGAGAGAAAGGGCCGGGTTCCATTGTGGGAGTTAAGTGCAGCTGGATTGTCTGAGTGTAGTTTTTAGCGGCCCACTTAGTCTCTAAGAGAGCCGGTATTGTTACTGTCAACCTGGAAAATCTTGTGGGCGAATTATCTGCTGCCTACCCTCTCCAATCCGAACACAACTTACAACATATCATGTTTGAGGCCTACACATGAGGCATTCAACTTTTGGTGAATGTTAATCCCGTAATAAACTCTCTAGCAAGGGAAATCCTTTCAACCAAAGTGCTCCACTAATGAATGACGTCATATCGATAATCTTTCGTCATTGGATCCCCCCAGCAGGGGGGTTCCCCAAACAGGGAATTCCTGACTGCACGTGGATACTGAGCAAGTGGCAAGGCTGGCCTCCCACCCAACAGACCAGGGTTCAATTCTAGCCTGGGCCAGAAATAACATAACTTTCGATATATACATATATGCAGTGCTTAATTTGATAGTTTAACTCTGACAACAACTATTTTTTTTATTTTCTCAGTAGCAGTTACTGAAATTATGTTTCCAAGATAAACAAAAACTTTAGATCTTTTGGACAACCAGATATATTATAGGTAGCAGGATAAACAGCAAGATATATATAAATAACTAGCTAGATAGATAGATAGTTAAATAGATAGATAGATATATTGATAGATAGATAGTTAGATAGATAGATAGATAGATAGATAGATAGATAGATAGATAGATAGATAGATAGATAGATAGATAGATAGATAGATAATTTTGATATATTGATTACTTGATTGATTGATTAATGATTTTTTGATCAATGATTGACTGACTGATTGATCAATGATTGGTTGTTTGATTGATAACATTTTGCGTGACCATGCGTGGCCCATTAAAATAACAATAAATGTCCATAATTTGATATATTTATAAATAATTTAATATATGACAGGTTTTTCGTAATCTTAAAAACTTATTTGTTCAATTTTTTGTGAAGAACTACAGAATGTTTATCATTTGCAGAAAAGCATTGCAATTCGTCACACCTTTTCCAAACATTTACGAATTAAAACTCATTGCACTGGCTGCATACGTGACAACAGTTGAATCTTCCATGCCGGTACAAGAAAGACACTTTCTTAGAATATTCACAATTTGCTACCAAATTTCTCACTATATATATACGACCAGAGGGCCGCTTTAAAGTGCCTTGTGCACGTTATGTTTGTTCTGTTGGAACCATTTTAACAGTTGAATAATGAACCTTTCACGATTCCTTATAGAACCCTTAAATGTTCCATATAAAACCTTTTTTGTTAAGAGTGTAGATGCATTGCATGTTTTTGTATAATAAGAGCTTTATATATGAAAAGTATTGGTGTACGCGTACTGGATAAACATATGGAAAATCAGTGGAGGTTCCAAGCGATTTCATTTGAGATGGTAATAAAACTATATCTTGAAATTTGGGCCAATATATCGCTCACCCGCGCCCCCATAAAAATATTGTGCGACATAGGCCGACACCTATAAATGATGACAATTTGTACTTTTTTTCTTCTAGGTTTTCCCAGTTAACTCCAGAACTCAGCTGATTGATGATGCATTCAATTTGGGCAGGTTGGTATCAGGCTATCAGCTACACTTTTTGTTGTTCAGTCTTCAACTAGCTGCCACGGTAACTGGTGTTTTCGTCATCAGGTCCTTTCATCATCAAATATTTTCAGTCTATTCATCATCACTGCATAAGTTCTTTCATCATAACTTCATTGATTTTTTCAGTTCCCCCGTGGCCTAATTGGTAAGTGCGCTTGTCAACTGGCTTTGAGGGCGTGGGTTCAAATCTCACCCCGGGAACTCACTTTAGTCTGAGCCCATGGGACTTTAAATGGAGTCGGGTTGTATCCAGTATTCTATGCTGGTGCAACTGAAAGACCCTGGGCATCCCTGAATTAATAGGGTATGTGCCAGACTCTCAGTGTTCTCATCTCATCATCATACGGCGGTCGCCTGCCTCGATATAGCCCACTAAGGTGCTGCAGAGGCGTAAAACACAAACAAACAAACAAACAACCATTGGTTTTTTCATCATTCATAAAAGAGTTCTTTCATCATCCTTCATTAGGTTGTTTCATCACCTCCAACATCTCTCATCATCAAGTTTTATTCTTCAGCCTGTTGTGGAATATTTTCTGTAAAGCGAACGGCACTCGAAAATATAACCCATTGAACTTTTAGCTTTTAAATTTCAGAGCAGGAATAATTGAACAGACAGTTGCTATGGAGATTTGCACTTACTTGGGAAGTGAAAAAGACCTGTTTCCATGGAGATCCTTTAGCAAAAATATTGATTATTTTGCTGGCATGCTTGTTGTAACTGGTTCCTATGGATATTTGGAGGTTAGTCCCCTTTCTTATAGAGGACGTGTATGTCTTTGTATTAAAGTTCCATAAGGTGTTCAGAACAATAATGGTATCATACAGTCACTGTTGAACAAGATTGTTGAGGTTTTATTGCCATGTACCGTAAATAAACTTATTATTCAGCAACTCGTATTGTGATGTCAGAAGGCGGTCACATAAGGCAAGGTGGTCTTACAACAGGGGGTCTCAACTGTACCACTACACAGGTCAACAGGGCTGGACATGTCTTTTTGGGGATAGTAATTATATTGTAAATACGAAGGGTTACCAATTTTGGATGCCTTGGACACTGGACAGTCTTCGACAAGAACTCTTAGATCGGATCGCATAGATTTGGGCAATCTTTGGACAGGCTTTTCATATTAGAAGATCGCTAGAGCTAGGCTCTATAGTAATGTTCTAACTCTTTCAGAAATATGTTCAAGAAATTATTCAAGATGTGTACAATGACACCCTGTGGGATGATACTACCTTGGATCCTATTACAGGTCATGTTGCTCGGTAAGTTTCTTCTATTAACTTGTCAACCCTGTTTTATTTATTTATTTTATTTTATTTATTTATTTATTGGACCATTATTAAAGCAGTACACAAGAACATATAAGATAATGGATAGCAAATGGTGTATTTACCATGACCAATGTTACATAATGATATTATAAAATAAAATAATTTTCAATAGACAAATAGAATATTAGTTTGAAAACACACACACACAAAAAAAAACAAAAAAAACAATAATAATAAAAAAAAAAATGAATTGATGAACTATGATATTAATTCGATGGAAAAAAATAATAATAATAATAATAATAATACAAATTGAGGAAAATGGAGAAATGATCTATTACAGTTTTTTGACAATATTGTTATGCATGTCACAGTCTATCTATACATATCAATAAATTGTAATACGTGTCGTACAATACAACGTTAACGTAGTAGTACACTCAATTTTGAACTCAATTTCGAACGTTAATTTATGCATATCTGTTATAGCAAACGCATATGACATCATCAATCATCAGTAAATTGAATATTTATAGTTTGTAAATACTCATGAAGATATTAAATACTCATTTAATTCTACAAACAAAGAATGCCACTTTACAACCAATTCTCAGATAATTGTTATTTGCTCCATTCATGAATTTCTTAAGCTTAGACCAGTAACCCCAGTTAGACTCTTTGCAGATTCTCATATTATGATCAGCCAGTTATGATTATGGTAACTTTTTTTCAGTTCTGTTTTATTAGTTAAATTGTTTTTATTTCTCTGCGTTCAGACGAACAAGAAGTCTGATCCTGTCCCTTGCCTGTAACTACGGCCATGATGGGTGCATCCGAAAAGCTCACGACCAATTTCAGGCCTGGATGAGGTCCACAGGAGACAATCCGTAAGTCTGGTTAAATTTAACTAATTGATTTCTTGCTATGCTTGTATTGTGATATTGAAATTCATACAGGGTATTCCTGTCATCTCACCTCTCATTACCTTCTGGACGACGATAAATTTGTTATTATGAAGTCTATAGAGTAGGTCGGGGCAAGAAGCCCGGGGTAGGTGAGAGGCCCCCCCAGGCTTATATCCAAACTTACATTTTTGGTGCGTTTATCTATTGATAGGATTGAAGCTAGAGGCGTTTTAGATGACGTCACAAATTTTCAGGGCAAACAGCACCAAACCATAGTAGAAATTAAAGAAACAAAAAAATGTGTATGGTTTTTGTAACTTTGACTAATTCTTTGAAAGGGGGTGTCAGAAATAACTTCAGAAATTTTTAAAAGTATAATGGATATCTGCATTGCTTCACTTTATGACTGTCACATCAGAATGATTTGGATCAGGTGTTTTGCATTTTAGTTCCAAATATAGAGGTCAAATTAAAATATGTGGGTTTGGGGCGAGAGGCCCCACATGATATGGGGCATGAGGCCCCCTTCACTGGGGGGTCGAAGTTGCTTCAGGAACCATTATTAATGAGTACTTTACCTTAAAACTTGATAGAATAGCTAATTAAAATAGAAAAAAATTGGGCCCAAAATTGAAACAGGGCAAAAAATATAAAAAAATAACAGTATGAACAGAAAAATTCTGAAATTCAGAAAAAGTGAATAGAATGCCTTAAAAAGGATAGAAGAAAAATTGCCATAGGATTATAATGGGGGGGCTTCTTGCCCGATGGGTGGGGTAAGAAGGCCATTTTAAATTTTTTACAAAAATGGCCTACTACTTTATTAAAATTGGTAGACATTTGTTTCTCTAGTTATTAGTAGAGTAAAGTGATCCCTTCCTGACAGCATAAGCATTCATATAATCGCCCATAAAAAGTAGGTCAAATCGCACCTCAAAGTTAAGGGGGGCCGCATGCCCCGACCTACTCTAACTGGTACCGAGATGTGTGGAAAAGGCTCCAAAAAGATATAGGCATAGGCAGATCCAGGGTTGAGAAAGAGGACCACTGCCTCCTTTGTGCCAGACAAATCCTTTTTATTGCTACTTCGCAGAAAGATCAGCTGCACAAACTCAATATCATAAATATTGCTGTGCCCCCATTTTAAAAAATCAAGATGGGCAACAAACCACTTGTAAAATTCAGTTTCATCGAAGAAATACCTATAGTCCGGCGGCCACCCAGGAATGTATAAGTGTGGTAACAAAATGTTCCTTAGAATGTCCACTTTCAAGTTAAAGATGTTCCCGAGAAAAAGCAGATTTCTTCATTACATCTGATCAGAACCATGTTTTTATTGGAGATATATCTACTAGCAATTGAATGTTATATATATATCCTTCTTCAGAATTGACCCAGATCTTCGCCCAGTTGTCTACTGCACTGGATTAGCAGCTGGAGGAGCTGCCGAATGGGAGTTTGCTTTTGCAAAACTGGGCGACTCCAACTCTGGTGCCGAATCTCGGAATTTAATTACCGCTCTCGGATGCACAAAAGAGGATTGGCTACTCAGAAGGTGGGTCTAAAAATCATATTCAGTGTTCCAGCTAGGCCATTTGAGCATGGTGCCGCGCCATGCCCGACCCTCGTCCGCCATGCCCAAAAAAAAAAAAAAAAATCAAAAAAAAAAATTTTTTTTTCAACATTTTTGGAATTTTTTTTTATTTTTTAAGTGCCCTCATTTCTAGAAAAGTGCCCTCATTTCTAGAAAATTGTATGCCCACATCAAATCCTAGCTGGAACACTTACACTGATATTAGAGATGGCATGTGTCAATTTTGGAAATATATAAGGTGTCATAGGCAATATCTGTCCCAGAGATATCTTTAAAAGTATTACAGTCCTACACTGTCCAACTGTCCTACACTGTCCAACTGAACTGTCCGATAGAAATAAAAATTATCAGAGTCGCACTGTTAGACTAATTGCTCCAATAGACAAACTAATGATGTTATCAGTGTGGCATATTTAGGGGGGGGGGGGTCATTGAGCCATAACGTACCATGCCCAAAATTTACATGGGAAAGATAGGAAGAGTCGCAAATCGCTCTGTATAGTAAGGCCATAATGGCGTGTAGAGACACAAAAAGATAAACAGTTCAACAGATCCATCCGAGAAGCTAATATTAAAAAAAAAAATACAGTCTTTCAAAAATGGCACTGATTTGATTTAAATATATGGTGATTTCCACAGGTATATGGAAGAGGCCCTTGCAGAGAGAGCTCCATTAAGAAGACAAAATTTTGGACATGTGTTTCGCGCTGTAGGAGCCAATTCCCGAGGACGAAATATTGCATGGACGAGCTTCGTTGGCAATTATGATACTTTGTTTGAGAGGTGGGAATATAATGTGTATTCAAGATTCTAATGTTTAGCTTTAATTGATGTCAAACTTCCTTCACTATGTGACAAATTGTTATGCAACTCAGTGGCGTCCCTATGGGAGGGCACCGGGGGGGGCACATGCCCCCCCATATTGGACCTGTGCCCCCCAGGTGCCCCCCATATGAACTTTCCAACTCTGGCTAAAATATGCAGTTAGTATAGAGGGTGCCCCCCAGAGAATCGCGTGCCCCCCAAGGTGCCCCCCGGTTGAAACCAGTGGCGTAACTGGGGGGTCTCGAGCGGGGGGGCACCTGGGGGGGCACGCTATTCTCTGGGGGGGCACCCACTATACTAATTGTATATTTTAGCCAGAGTTGGAAAGTTCATATGGGGGGCACCTGGGGGGGCACAGGTCCAATATGGGGGGGCCTGTACCCCCCCGTGCCCCCCCATAGGGACGCCACTGGTTGAAACCCCCCAGTTACACCACTGATGCAACTATGCATTTCTATGGTATCTCCAAAAGAAATAAGACTATTTTTATATCCTTTTTCATGGTATCTCCAAAAGAAACAAGACTGTTTTGATATCCATGACACAGAGTTATGTTGACATAGTGCTAAGGGTGCCATGAAACCAACATGGAGCCAGGTCTTGGGTGTCTCCAATTATTTTTGTGTACTTTCTTGCAAAAGCCCCTCACATGAAACTGATTTAAAATGCCATGAACATTTACCTCTTAATAATAATTTAGAAATTGAACCATCAATAATCTAATAAATCTTGGCATTAACCTAATATTTTTTTTGAAAAAGGATGAACCAACAGTAAAAGTAGTTTTACTTCTTTTTATAATGAACCTAATTGTGACCTGTGAATCAGGATTACTCTGTCAAGTATATTGCATATTCTCTTTTCAGATTCGGAGCCTCTTCATTTGCTTTTGACAGTATCGTCAATTATATGACTTACAAATTCTCCTCACAATATGATTATGATCAGGTAATGCTAACTTCAGTTCAGAGCCACCCTTCCCTATTAAATAACATTGGGCCTGTGTTTCACTTACTTATCAAAGTCTTTGAGCCATACCTAACTACAACTAAAGCAAAGAAAATTGGCTGCCATTGTTATCCTACATGCCTCACATGTTGGCCTTTATGACCCTAAATGTTTTCCTTTCATTGGATGAGAATTCATGTTTCCACAAGCAGTTTGGTTGACGATATTTAGCATTGATGCAATGGCACAATGTCATGTGTTTCACTTATTTACAAGCGACACTGTATGATAATGTACCAAACATGATCTTTTGAAATTCCAATCCAGGTGAGGTGAATTAATATCAGTTTCATTTTCTATACCAGGTTAAACGGTTCCGGGATACCACAGATGATCTTGGGACCGCTGAAAATGCTTTCAACCAAGCCCTCGATAAGATCAAAGTCAACATTGCATGGCAGCAGAACAACCAAAAACATGTTGTAGACTGGTTGAAAGCAAGATATCCCTGATTGACCTTGATGATTGAGATTGCTTCGAACGAGTGGAGGAGCTGCAATTATACGTGAAGAAAGGAAATTTAAAGAAAAACAAAATATGGAATAAACTGCTATTTTCTGAATTTTGGACATGTGTTATATATAAAATATTTCATTTTTTATACTATCCTTGCAATTTGTTTCATTAGTCGCACAAGCAACAGCCTGAAATCTACTCTAGTCTAAATTTTGACAAAGGTGCCAAGCTCTTACTGTTCCTGTTGACAGTAATTAAAGTTGAATCCCACAGAATACAGCTACTCCACCTATTGTACTCCACAGTTCAAAGAAAATGCCCCAGCTGGTGACTCCCCCGCTTGGTCAAATTGTTCATATGTATTGGAAAAGCCACAGATTTTTGTAAACAGGGTAGGCTCACTCGAAGGCTGCCGGCTCAGCCAGGAATAATGACACTAAACTATAAATTCACACATTTTGGGTCGATATACAGGCCTATAATCCAATCTATCTTACATAAAAATCGGAGAAGGAATCTTTGAGATATTCAAGTTTATTTTAAGGGGGACTTATTTTTGTTGAACTGTACTACTAAGTGATGCACTATGGACCCCTTTCTGCTATTCAGTGACGTCATAGGTCTAGATTAGACACCTTGACCTAGATCTAGATGACCTAGACTTGACCTAGATTAGACCTGACCTAGATTAGTCTCTAGGTGACCTAATTAATAACCTAAATAAACCTAATTAATTATACTAATTAATTACCCTATTTACCCAAATAAATTGACCCTTATTTGCACCAATTAATTTAATTACCATAATGAATCTAATTATTTGTAGGCCAACATAATTAACATTATTTTTAGGTCAGTTACTTTAGTTCATTCAACGTAATCGACCACTTGACCTAGTTTTGACTGTAGATTACTCTGATGTTGCACCACATTGTGGGTGACTCATCACTATCTTACTCATCACTTCCAGTAGGGAGTACCAATCTCCATTTTGAGTGATTTATGGACATGCACAGGTGATAAAAAACAAACAACAGAGTTTCAAGTTCAAATTTTTATTGTTCATACAATATAATTCAACAAATATATTATTTCAAAATCGAATCCATTGTTTTAAGTTCTTCAAGGCAGGAATCCCAGGAGGTCTTGGAACCCCAGGTCTTCTTGGGGTAGGACGTCTTCTAACAGGAGGCCCTACAGCAGGAGGGCTTCTAGCCGGAGGTCTTTCTTCCATTAAATTGTGGTCACCATTCCCATCCGTCTTTACTTTTCCAGCAGGTTCTTCAGGTAGGTCACCAGGTTTCCTTCTTCCATTCTTGATTTTTTCAGCAGATTCTCCACTTTTCTTCAGAGTTTTCTTGAGGGGGTATGTCTTCTCCAATTTCTTTTTCCCTTTAGCAGGTCTTCTTTTTGGCACCTCAGTTGTTGGTTCTTCATCCCATGTCTTCCCATTTCCATGTTTAGATGTTTTTTCTTCAATTTTCTTAAGAAGTCTCTGGTACCTTTCTCTAGGAAGGAGTATATGATCCTCAGCCATCCCTGATGTGTTTTAAGCAGGCCTTCAATAGTACTTCTAGTGTCTTTGTATTTGTCAGGGCGATCTTCTTCCTCTTCTTACTTCCCAGCCCTCTGTCGGCTAACTGACGAATGACCGCAGCCCCCTTCATCAGCTTGTCTTTATAATATCGGCTAAGTTCAATCCTTTCCTTGAGTAGGTTGAGAGCCAATTCCGAAATGATTTCTATTTGATCTGGAGATGATGTTGATATCAAGGCTTTCGCCTGTTGTTGAGAAGAGGGATTGGCCAGCAATTCCAGGAAGTGAATATGTTTCAAGATATGATCCATTCTGAAGTTCTATTTCGAATGACAATACTGATGTTTGTTGTGGCAATTTATACTATTTTGGAAGATAAACTACTGTGTCCTCATCAGGGAATATACAGGTTCTTAGCGCGTACTCATTATCCGGGTGAACAATTAGGTACCCATATGGTCTTTCCACAGCTTTATTATAGCTTCCCATAAAGTAGTCCCCTTTCCCCGGATACATCTGAGAAGCCAACGTTTTGATCTGTTGGGCACTTCTACTATTTTTGAATAAACAGAAGCAATCCGTGTTCAAACCTATCTCTCTTATGTGTCTATTTGGATGGAACAAGTTTTGTAGGGTGAGCATACAACTGACGTGGGCATGATGGGAAGTTACACAGAATATTTTTGAAATTTCTTCATTTATGAGATGCATGAAATCATCAAATATCAAAAGGGTCTCTCCTCTGTTTTCGCTCCACCATTCAGTCAGCTCATCATTGGTTGGTATGTTTTTTCTAAACTCAACATTTCCTTCCAAATCCTCATAGCCATCTGACCAGGTTGAATAGCAATATAAAATTCTTGCAGGCGGTGGTTGAAACATTTTCTCAGCCTCCAATATCATTCTCTTAATGAATTCCGATTTACCCGACCTACTTCTTCCTACCACTAGAAAATTTGTGGGCATTTTGAAAGGTAAAGTGCACATCTTGATGGTTGATTGGATAATGACTACATTTCATATACAGCCCTGGTTTTATCAATCTTTATCCCGCCAGGAAACCTCGCGTACACAATGACACACATCCCTCCTTTAAGGCCTCATCAAACCTCAATGAAATGGACATATTTCCCATCTTCTTGACTTGTAATGATTCATTCCACTCCTCATGAAATCTGTATAGAGTGAAACCTTTAGGGTAGGCCATTCGGGTAATTGGATTTACCTTTTCCTGGCAAATGCCATTTAGTGTTTCGTATGCCTCAACATAGTTTCCCTCCTCTGGTTTCTCACCATACTTTGGTTGTAATGGATCAATACCCATTGATTGGCCATCCACTGTCACCCCAATGAAATTTAGTTTGGCATTCTCAAAAAAGAACGGGTCATCATCATAGGAGGACCCATTCTGGGCACTGTCTTTCACCATACCTATGATTACCTCAGAAGGAATTCTTCCTTGGAAGGGATCATTAATTGACCCAGAATACACCCCCCTACCTAGTGTAAATTTCTTCACTTCCGTTTTAGTGTAAGGAAACATGGCAGGTTTTGTAGCCATGATTTCTGAGTGAGCTATAGCTATTTCTGGTGCAATATTGACAGTGCATACAGAAAGGGAAGCCTTTGTTATAACAATCTTATAATCTGGTTTTGGTTCTCTCATTGGAGAGAATAGGCAGAATTGATCTTTACTTCTGTGTAAAGTGACTGAAAGTGGAACTCCATTTGGAATTAACTTAGGAATTTCCATCACAGAGGAACACAATGGCCCTGAAAGATCCACCTCCCTAGATTTGTCAAACAATATTCCTCTCTTATAATTTGATGTTTCTGGTTTGGAAACAGCCCAGGCAAATTCGTATTTCTCTGTCTCTTCAAAGAATCCTTGACTCTGAAGAGCCACTCTTTCTTCCCTCTTTGTCATAAGAAGAGTTTTTATGTATGCCTCATAAGGGTAGCAGTCATCCGAGTTGGTCAAAATCTTATCCTGCAAAGCTACATCTACCCTTGACCAGATACTATTCATGATATTATTTACCGGATGTACTATATCAGCTTTGAAATCATCCTCAGCAGCTGGCTCATCTCCCTGAGGCTTGTCCCCAGGAGAGTTACCTTCTGACCCCCCCTCCTGTGAAGTTCCCTTTGCCCGCAAGGCCGCCATGTTTGCCTTCTCTTTTTCTTCAAGAAATGATACAAGGGGTGACCCATCTTTGTGCACTATTTTACAACTCACATTTAATTTAGTTCTCCTCAAATCTAAATAAGCCCCACTATTGTTTGGTATTCTAAACTGGATAACTCCTTGGGTACTAAAATCATTCACCGGATAATAAGTAATACACCTAGCCTGTTTTACTCCAGAATCGTAAATAGGCTTTTCAAATATAGAAAGCTCCTCCGGGTAAGCCACTTCATTCATTGTTTCCGCCATTTTGGATTGAAGATATCTTTAGCTTCCTTCACTTCCGATTTAGCTTTTCTCTTTACAGAGCTCCTTCCTCTTCCAGTACTAGTGCTAGACTGACTAATTTTCTTTGTGTTCTCCTTTATATCTTCTTTGAGTTCAGACTCAGCTCTCTTGGTAGCCGCCTCAGCTGGTATAACAACTTGTAACTTTGGCATATCTTCCTTTGTCTTCCTCTTGGTATCAATTACAATCAAATTGGTTTTCCCACTCTTCTTGATGACCTTTGAGCCTCCTTCAGCTTGTCTCCTGAAGTGATCCAAAATCGCCTTGTAGTCCAGAGAAGCCATTGTTGTGATGTTTACAGGTCGTCCGTCCGGGTATAAATGAAGGTTTTCTCCTTTTGTGTCCAAATATATAGGGGCCATTATTTCTTCCTCAGGTGAAGGGTGCAGACCGTCCAACCATTTTTAAACTTTGGCTTTTCTCCATTGTGGTCCAATATGTAGATTTCAATGATTCGCATTGATTTCACACTGATTGGTACATAACGAGGAGTGGGGATGATAAGCGAATTACCAGCTCTATAATAGGATTTGAATAATCTATATAGCACTGGTTTTTGTACAGAATCTACTATGCTTTCTGCACAAATGTTACTGTACAAAGTAACAAACTGTGGGTAGTATTTTGGCCTCATAGTTGGAAGGTCTATGTCCAAAATAGCAATTTCCCATTCACCATCCAGCTCCAAGGTTGTACCAAGATCAATTCTGAAATTTTCTGCAGCATTGTCCGGGAAGGGTACTTTGATCCCGCTGTTTCCATAGATGTACATTATTCAATATCTTTCAATTCCTTTGCCTCAATCCAAGAGTCAAATTTTGGTCCGTAGCCTTTCCACCGTACAAGCACCTCTCTGGTTCCTTTCCTTCTGCGGTATCTGAGCACTTTCTCCACCTTATATACCCCATCATCCTTGGCCAGCTGTAGCTCCTGCTCATAAAAACTCGATTTGATATCCTCGCCTTTTAAATCCACCAGTTTATATCTCGGAGGGTGAGAAGCTACCCTTTTGTCTATGACAAACAATTCATCAGTCCATGTCTGTTCATATCCTTTCTTGAATGGACTCCTCTCTGTCGGGATCCTTACTTTATCACCTATTTCAAATTTGTAAACTATAGGTGTCTTTTCCCTCTTTAATTCCATTGGTAAATACAGCTTTTCGTACAATTCCTGCTGGTTGTCTTTTGTGACTTGATCAGGGGCCATCTTCAGAAAAGAATGCCGACTGCTGTTGTAGGCCTGAACAATGTCCTGAAGGTGATCGATGTACTTTAAAGTCTGATGTTTTGTGAAGTATCTGAAGATTCTACCCTTGATTGTCCTGATGACTCTTTCTGCATAATTTGCGTGATACACATTATAGGCTATCATGTGATGCACATCCTGGTCCTTGAGAAACTGTTGTACAACTTTTCCTGTGTATTCTTTTCCTGAAATTAAAAAAATTACAATTTAACAACTGTTGTAGTCTTACATTCTCAAAAGGCTAATCTCTGTAACAATATTCACCTTGATCCGTTCTGATGACTTGAGGTTTCCTTCCTTCCTTGAAAATCTTCTTCATTGCTCCTACCATCTCTTCAGGAGTCTTTTTCTTGAGAGGTTGGATCCACAAATACCTTGAGAACAGATCTATGAAAACTGCCAGATATTTGTAACTTTTGTTATATCCGCCAATTTTGTCCAAGATCATAAGGTCTGAATCCCATTGTTGGTCCATGTTTCCCATAATGATGCTCTCTCTCTTAAACTTGTCATTATAAGGTTTATGTAGACTATATGTCTCCTCATCATTCAGCCATTTCTTGACATCTTTGTATCGGAGCTTGTGAGGATTTCCATCAGCTTTTATGGCATTCCATAATGCGGTAATACCGCCATAACTTCCACCTCTCTTTGGGTCATAATAAAGCCTTTCAAGATACTTCTCAGACATTGTTAAGAACGATCTTGTTTCTCTTGATACTGGGATTAGGTAGTAAAAATCCAATTGAGGATGATAACAGACCAATCCAGACCTCACTGTGTTCTTGTCTGATACTCAGGTTAACAATACAAGTTATTACAACAATGTACAGTATGATGACTTGACTGAAGAATACCACTTCGTTTTTAGGTACTTTGAAACCCAAAACTTGCCAATCTTGGGTTGATGTTGTGTCCTCCATGTCCAAAGAACAAATGACAAACACTCTCCTATGTTTCAATATTTATTCATCACAACTACAAATAATTGTAAATTTAACTCTAAAAGGCTTTGAAGCATCCAATCTTTCTTCATCAATATGGTTCAATATGGTGTCCTCGGAGAAACTGTTCAACTGTCTTAAAGTGATAACTATATCATCCTTCATGTCGGGGTGGTCAATCACAAGGCAGGCCTTGTCCTCATCTCCGTGTCCTTCAAACCCTCTTTTTATAGTAGCCCTGAACATCCTTCTCACCTCTCTTTCAAAAGTCAGCAGTCTGTCCATCAAGTGTGGACCACAGTTCATCTTGTCTGGTTCAAACTGAGCACGGAATATCCTCTCATCCAGGCCGAAATATTCATTAAAGTTAGCCGACAGTTTCTCTATCCTGAAGGCCATTTTCAAGAAGCCTGGCCAAGTCCTCCCTCCTACACTTCTTCAGGGTTGAGATGAATCCGTTGTAACCTCTGGGACCGCTTCTCCGAAGAGCATCGAAGAAAGCCCAATTTCTCTGTGTAGGTCTTTCGAACAATATGTCCTCAACAGTTGTCCTACTGAAGATCCTTTCCTGGTATAGGTGATTCAATATTTCAGCAAAAGGGGTCTCTTCAGACAAGATCACCCAGTGTCTTCTGATACGTTCCTCCTCTTCCTTCAACATGTGTGTACAGTTCAGCAGCACCACCAACACTGAAAATTGGTCAAGAAATGTTCTTTTATAACCCTACCTAATACCACCGGCCATATCCAGATGGAGCTGCAAGCCCAAACTTGTAGAAACATGTGAGGATTCTGTCTTAAAAGTACTTTACTCCAACATCTTCCTGAGTTAATGTAAAAAAAAACTCAACCCTTACAAACTTTATGTATTATCAGTGAGCAGACATGCAGTCCAGACATGCAGCCCAGACATGTAGTCCAGACATGCAGCCCAGACATGTAGTCCAGACATGCAAGTTACTCAGTTGTTATAAAAAAGATGGTCTTTTTAGAACAAAACTGACTTAACAAACATGAAAAGTCGGTCTTAGAAAGTGTAAATGTTCATTTTGTAAGTGCTTATGCTGTTTAATAAATTGCTGATCGTTATTTTATTTTTGCAGATTTTCTTCTGAAAGTGCTAATTGGTCAATTTTTTCCCTATCTTATACATTATACTTTTGCAGATTTGATTTTCATACATGTAAATGTTAGTTTTAGAACTGCTAATCCAACTTCCTAAATTGCTAATTGGCATTACTTATGTGCAGATTTGTTTTTTGGGAGTGCTGATTGATCTTTCTTATAATAAAATTGAAAATAATATAACAGACACTGAACTGACAGTTTTTAAGCTTTTAATCATGACAAACACAGAATGTACAGTTTCACCAATGACAGTATGTACAGCATCACATTTTAAACACAGAATGTACAGTACCACATTTTAAACACAAAATGTACGGTTTCACACATAATGTTCATTTAATAGCTTATTCGGTGTTCTTTAGCTAGAATGTCAAAGAATTGTTCAACCAGAAATCTGTCCAAGATAACTCCTTTTTTCCGAGAATAAATCAGACGTCCCTCTTCTGTTTGGAATGTATATCGAAAATCAACGGTTCCATTGGTTGAGCAGCTTATGGACCAGTAGTCATTGAAGGGGCAGCTCCATTCCATTTTCTGATTGAAGGCCCTGTCGATTTTGTGTTTCAGGTCCCTTAACTTTGGGATATCCCGTTCGTGTAGCCATACTCCGCTCTGAGTCGGTTTCTCATTGTAGAAGACTCTCAAATGTAGCTGTTTGATCCCTTTATATTCGAGAAGCTGGACCCTGGTGATATCATCACTCAAAGTGTGGTCATACGTTAGCCCGCTCATTTTCCAGTCAGAAGTGATGCTGTGGTGTCTTTTGGCCTGCTCTTTATAGCCACATTTGGTCATGTGACCTGCCAAAAAGATTTGCTGGCACAGGGGTTGTTTCTATTTTTAGCCATGACATGTCTAGACATGTCTGATTGTGCAATAATCTTGACAATACCCACTGCATGCTATAGCTTGTGATTGGTCAATATCATGATTCTACTTCCGGTCTGAAATCACATCCTGTTTGCAATACATTCTGTGATGTCCCAATCTGTACATGTTGAGACATGTTCCAGAAATTGTTTACAAATAGTGTGTGGGAACAAACATTTGGACAAAAAAAAACTTAGGGGGTGAAATAATGTTTGAAGAATTTCAATTTGTGAAAGATTTGAAAAATTTGAGTTGAAAAATTTGAGTTGAAAAATTTTGAAAAAAAAATTTTGGAAAAAGAAAAAAAATTTCGGAAAAAAAAAATTTCGGAAAAAAAAATTTCGGAAAAAAAAAAATTTCGGAAAAAAAAAAAATTTCGGAAAAAAAAAATTTCGGAAAAAAAAAATTTCGGAAAAAAAAATTTCGGAAAAAAAAAAATTTCAGAAAAAAAAATTTCGGAAAAAAAAATTCTGAAAATGGGGGGCTCGCACTTAGCCGTCATTCAATACTTCCTGCGATGCAATATTACAGTATGTGAACATGTTGCAACATGTTCCAACTTGTTGTGCAATACTTGCTGTGTCTATTTTTAGACCTGGGGAATTCCCCAGTGCCTGTTGCAGCTTGTTGTGCAATACTTGGCCACCTGTTGTGTCTATTTTTAGACCTGGGTATTCCCCAGTGTGGGTTGCAGGTTGTTGTGCAATACTTTGGGGTGGGGCTATAAAGGAGGGGCCTCTGGCTGAGATATTCATTCCTCACTGGGTGAGAGTACAGACAACATGGCTAAAAGACAACTATCTACGGATTATGCTGGACCTGATGAAAAGTCACCAAGACTGAGTGCTGCTGACCAGGCTGGTGTTACTGACCAGGATAGTGTTCAAGTGCCTCAACAAATGACTGATGGTGATGCTGTACAGCCTATGGACATTGACCAAGGTGCTGATGCTGACCAAGGTGCTGATGCTGCTGCTGACCAAGGCCCTGCTGCTGATGCTGCTGATGCTACTGCTGCTGTTGATGCTGCCATGGATGCTGCTGCTGCTGCTGCTGCTGATCCTCCTGCCTACCATATTGAAGAGAGTCGGGATGTCATGCCCAGAAAATACGGATACGAACAAAGAACTTTCAAAGTGAAATTTGAGAAACAATATATGGGCCGAAGATTGGTTGATGTTCAAGGACAGTTGAGACAAATGTTTCAAGAAGTCCTAGATAGAGCCCTGAGAGACCATGCTGATGAGGACCGTTCCAGTATTGTGATTGAACACGATAATTTGAGAAGACCCATCACCATCCATATGAGAAGGAACAGAGACATTTCTGTGGATTCAATCCTATCCAGGATAGAGAAGGTCATACAATCGGATGAAGAGCTCAGTGTTGACAATAGTTTCCAAATTTCCTTTGGACTTCTGAGATCGGACAGAGGAGGAGGAAGATCAGCTGTAACCAACACTGATATAAAGGACAAAAATAACTCTCTCATCAAGAAAAGATGTGTGACAGTGATTCCGGAGTTGGAGAATGACCAGACCTGTGCTGCCCGAGCTATCTCTGTGTGTATGGCGAAACTGAACAATGATCCTAATCTTAAACATCTACTAGAGGCCAAAAGGGCTCACAGAACTGGACTGAATGCTCAGAAGGGAAGAGCTTTGGAACTACTACAACAAGTGGGTCTCTCTCAGTACGAGGCTGTCAATGTTCGAGACTTCAACAAGTTTGAAAACCATTTGGATGTTCAGATTGTGGTCCTGGATGTCGGGACCGGCTACGACATCATCTATGCCGGTGAGGCCCGAGAAAAAAAGATATTCCTACTGAAGGAGGGTGAACATTTTCACTCGATAACCAATATTCACGGACTGTTTGTAACTAAGGAGGTGTGTACGACATGTCTGAGGTTTTACAACCGTAGACTTCAACATCACTGTGAAATGAAATGTCACCTGTGTGACAGGTTGGACTGTAAATGGGAAAAGAAAATCCACTGTTCTGACTGTAACAGAACTTGTAGAAATGAAGAGTGCTTCCAAGCCCACAAAGAGACCTCAACCTACAAAGTTGGAGAAAGAAAGGGAGAAGATAAGCCTTCGAGATGCCAACAATATTATAAGTGTAAAGATTGTGGAAAATCACTGGATAGTAAGAAGAGATTGAGGGAAGATCATCAGTGCCATGAATGGCTGTGCCAGTGTTGTCAAGACTATGTGGTGGGTGAACATCTTTGCTACATGAGAGCTGCTGGACCCAAGAAATCAAATGGGAAATTCATTTTCTTTGACTTCGAATCCACCCAGGACGAAATATCCGAGTGCGATGAAGGCTATCTATATCAGAAGAGAGAAGACTGTCCGAACTGTGCTGAAGATTACACCTGTTCGGTTTGTCGAAAATGTAAAAATTGTAAAACCTGGTACTGTGGACTGAAACAACATCTTCCGAATATGGTAGTGGCTAAGTCCTGCTGTGATGATTGTAAAGATGAGGACACCTACTGTAAGTCTTGTGGTATCGGGTGTTCCTCCCACGAACAAGGAGAAAGTTGTCCGGATTGCTTCAAGAGGGAAGTGACCTTCTCTGGATTTGACACTGTTGATACTTTTGGGAAATGGCTCTTTAGGGAGGGACATAAGGGGATGACTTGTATTGGCCATAATGGAAGAGGATATGACTACATATTCCTTCAAAATTACCTACTTAACAACGGAATTTTTCCTGAAATTACTTGGACCGGTTCCAAGATTATGTATATGCATGTGTACAGTTCTTTAGACATCAGGTTTGTGGATTCACTTAGTTTTCTCCCAATGGCTTTAAGTAAACTACCCAAAACTCTGGGGTTATCAACAAATTTGAAGAAGGGGGACTTTCCACACAAATTTAACACTAGAGCCCATTTCAACCAAAGATATTTTTCTCAATATCCGGAAGTTGGTTACTATGGGGAGGGTCTAGATAGGGATTGGTATGAGTCAATGACGGGTCCCTATGACATGTATGCTGACATGCTTTCTTACTGTAGAAATGATGTCCTGATTTTGAAAGAAGCTTGCCTGAAATTTAGAAGCTTGATTAGGGAAGTTACATCAATAGAGACAGAGGATGGTATCCAAAGTGTTGACCCTTTCTGCCAGGTGACAATTGCGTCAACTTGTATGAGAATTTACAGACAGAATTTCCTGAAAGAGAGGTACGAAGGGGATGACCTGAATGGACATAGAGTAATTGTTGAAAAAAAGGGAGGGAATTTCTATCAGGATGGGGAAGAAATACCTTCCAATGAAGTGACAAACAAAACTTTTAAAGATTCGGATATTCCTCATGTACCACCTCAGGGTTATGTGGCTAGACACAACCATAGCTACAAATCAATTCAATGGCTAGAGTCTGTTGCTGATACAACTGGTGTACTCATCGAACATGCTAGAAATGTGGGAGAATATAAAATTGGAAATTTCAGGCTAGATGGGTACGACAGGAGAAACAATATCGCTTATGAGTTCAATGGCTGCCGATGGCATGCTTGTCCAAAATGCTTTCCTGACAGAAGTGCCAAGGACCCTCAGACCGGTCAAACCATGGCTGAAATATATGCCCAAACTATGAAGAGAGAGAAATATTTGAGAAACAGAATGAAAGACGTAAAAGTCATTTGGGAATGCGAGTTTGACCTGATGGTCAGAACTAACTCAAATTTGGCTAATTTTGTAAACGGTATTGATGTCCCTGAGAGGTTGAAAATCAGAGATGCCTTTTTTGGTGGTAGAGTAAATGCCATAAAACTACACTATCAGGCCAAGGAAGGAGAACAAATTTTCTATTACGATTTCACTTCCCTTTATCCTTATGTCAATAAATACAAAGAACTGCCCACAGGACATCCTACCATCATAACTAGAGATTTTGACTACACAATGAAATCCTACTTTGGATTAGCTAAACTGAAAGTTTTACCCCCAAAATCTCTCTATCATCCGGTGCTACCATATAGATCAAATGGAAAACTGAAATTTCCTCTCTGTAGAAGGTGTGCTGATTTAGAGTCCCTAGACCCTTGCCAGTGTACTGATGAAGATAGATCCATAGTAGGAACATTCTGTACACCGGAAATTCTGAAAGCTCTTGAAAAAGGCTATACCATCATCAAAATTTATGAGGTTTACAACTGGGAGGGGAGATCTTCAAAATTATTTGACGAATACGTCAATACTTTCCTCAGAATTAAACAGGAATCTTCTGGATATCCGGAATGGGTTAATAGTGAGGAAGACAAAGATGAATACATCAGAAGGTATCACCAGGCTGAAGGTATTGAATTGATAAAAGAGAATATCAAACACAACCCTGGACTGAGAGCTGTTGCCAAATTGGCCTTAAATAGTTTCTGGGGAAAATTTGGAGAAAAGACAAATCAAACTAAAAGTACTTATATCACTGATGCTACAAAGTTCAGAATGTTTGTCAATGATCCTACCAAAGAACTCTGTCTGGTACATAAAATCAATGATTCATGCCTCTCTGTAGAATACAGTTCAAAATCAACTTTCGAACCTGACAATCTGAAAACGAATGAAGTAGTTGCTTGTTTCACTACCTGTTGGGCCAGACTGAAACTCTACGATGTAGTTGATTTCCTGGGAGAAAGGGTTCTTTACATGGATACCGACTCTGTTATATTTAGAGCTAAGGAAGGGGACCCTATGCCACCTTTGGGGGATTACTTGGGGGAGCTAACTGATGAATTACCTCCTGGTAGATACATCAAGGAATTCATTTCTTCTGGTCCAAAATCCTATGCTTACAAACAGGATGATGAGAAAGAAAAGACGAAATTTAAAGGGATTACAATAAACAAGATAAATTCCAAATTTGTTAATTTCAATAGTATAAAAGAAATAATTTTTCAGGGTAGGGAGATCATGTTACCCCCCTATGAACTTTTTGTGAGGGACAAGGTCAGGGGAGGAATCTACAATAGACCAATGAGGAAGAAAGTTAGATTAGTGTACACCAAAAGAATACTGCTAGATAATTTTGATACCCTACCCTATGGATATGTCTAAAGTTCTGTATACATGTATGTACATATCATATGTCATAAATAGTATATATGTCATAAATTGTACTGATTTGTGTATAATTGTACTACAAGTTTGATTTTTATATTGAACTGATAATTGTACATGAGGACACTTACTGTATACTTGTATATTTTGTGAGGTTGAGCATTGTAAATGAATTGTATATTTCAAGTTTGATATGTGTGATGAAATTTTGACAATTGTACATAAAATAACAATGTTGAAATATTTACAATAAACATTTTAAACTTGACACTCTGATGTTTGTTTTTTATTAATTTCAAATACAAAAGTAGGTCATGTGGTCGATTACGTTGACTGAACTAATGTCACTGACCTAAAAATAATTTTAATTATGTTGACCTAAAATAATTAGAGTGATTATGGTATTAATTTTGGGGTAAATAGGGTAATTAATTAGTATAATTAATTAGGTTTATTTAGGTTATTAATTAGGTCACCTAGAGACTAATCTAGGTCAGGTCTAATCTAGGTCAAGTCTAGGTCATCTAGATCTAGGTCAAGGTGTCTAATCTAGACCTATGACGTCACTGAATAGCAGAAAGGGGTCCATAGTGCATCACTTAGTAGTAACTGTTTGTCATAATTTTCTCATATTGTACACCACGTAACTCTCAAAAAACATCGGTAACCCCCCTTCAAAGACTTGTTTTTCAATAAAGTGTATTTTCAGCTATATTCCTTTAATTTTTCATAAATATCTCATGGATATTGTTCGAGTGATGCTGCTTTTCGTTATAAATCCCACACTTTTTTAGTATTTTACTGTATGTTTTTATGTAATGACATACGATTTTGAAAAGATCATAGTTCGAAAATTATTTTGGATAGCCCGCCAATTTTTTTTTACATTGGAAAGCTTTCTTTTTGAAGAACTTTTTGGCAAAGTTTCATGAATATCTCATGGATTTTAGATTTCTTGCCAAGTGTGGGATTCAACTTTAACAGGGGGCGCTGATTCCTAGCGACCTGACTACGATATTATGCCACAACAAATTGCACTATGTACAGTGGCAATAAATTATCAGCCTATTGCATAGTAACATATTTTATCATAAATTAGGTCACTTTTGAACTCAACCAATCAAAGAGATTCTTACAAAATGTAACCTTTCCAAGAACCTCTCTGATTGGCTGATTCCAAAAGTGACCTAGATTTTGACCAAAGGAAGTTAGCAAGCCCAGTACGAGCATTCTACCTTTAAATCTACTAGTGACAAATAAAGTCAAGACTATTTTTAGGCATTGGCCTGTGAAATTAGTGAAAGAGGATGAGTAACGCTGAATATATTCAATGATTAAATGTGGGGATAGTGAAAGAGCCTTTTTAAAGAATAACGGATATGGAATACAGCTATTTTCATTATTTTAGACGTCTGTTATGAAGAAAAAATATTTCATTTTTCTTGCCACCACGAACGCAAAATGTTTCACATGCACATGAAGCATCATAGATTTCTTAAACGGGTCACCCGTCTGGAAGCAATTGTCTTAATTATTGTCCATGTAAAATTATTCAATAGTAGGCCTAAGGCAGATTTCACGAAATGCTGCAAAATGACTTACCACAACTTGGTCCACATGTTACATTAGCACAATGGCGACAATGCTGATCTTGCAGTTACAATAGCAGTTACATTAGCAGTTACATTAGCAATGAAAAAAACAGCTGCCACTCCAAGTTGTTTATTTTTTGTCAGTGATCTATATAGATAAATAATACACATTTTTCAATAAAATTTCAGAATTTCATATTTTAGATTTGCCTGGATAGCAAGAACACTGAGAAATTCCGGTGTAAAAGTTGCTAATGTAACATCAGAGTCCACTGAGACGGAATGGTGTTACATTAGCAATCTCTCTTATTTTTCCTTTTTAAAAATAGTTTATCGTAATGAAGGTAATTGAAAATGGTGCCAAACAAGTATTTTAAGTGTATTTTATCAATCACATATCATTATGTTTTGCTAAAGTGTTTTCTGTTGATTCTACAGAGTGCTCAAGTTGGCATGTCAGATGACTAGTAAGTTTTGCCGTCCATTATTGTCCTTATGAGAAATTTAAAAAAAAAAATCTTAAGAGCAAAAAGCAGCATATTGGTGGATTCTTTTACTGACATTTATTCTTTAGCTCACTGATTTACTTGATGATGGGTTCACGTGCTTCAGGAAGCAACAGATAGATAATAAAAAAGGTGGGACAGTTTAAGATACTCTGTGAGCACATTTTCGTGAAATCTGCCCTATGCTTTCATAGAAAATCAAAGATCTGAATCTAAATGTGAAGTTTTATATATGAACACAAGGTCTGTTATTGTAGCCGATTGTGTGAAGAATATTTTGTTGAAGATGTCTTTTAAGAAATAAATTGATAATGTCGAAAGAACTCTTCACATGGCTCAACATATGTTTAATATTGCATATCAATTTTGTGCTCATACCATTGAACTGTGATTTAAAAAAAATTGATCTGACTGTTTTTATTTTCATAGTTTTGTTTAATTTTCCACTATTAATATGGGCTGAAGTGCAATTGATCTTACTGGTACTTCCATATTTTTATGCAAATTGATGATTTTCTATGCCTTTTTAGATATTTAATATCTATCCTTTCAGACACATGTATCTTTTTGATATTCAGAAATGTCAGATAAACTTTATATATTCATGCATTTGAAGTTGGGAAATTTTGCTTGAATCAGACATTTGATTTATGAATTCAACTTCATGATTTATAAAATCACTTTCTGTGTCATTTTATAGTATTATAAAAATAATTATGCGTTTATGTACATATATATATAAATGAATTTTATGTAAAATGCATGTATCATAAAATTTCTGTCAGCTGCCTCAGTGTGATTTATAAGATTAATTCCTTTGTACTTTAAATACTGTCTTATTTTATGCATAATTGCATAGGAGTTTATTTTACGTGAGGTACAGGACTACAGGTGCCACATTACACTCGACTCGCATGATTTATAAATTCACTTTCATTGTACCTGTATAATGCGTTTTAGTCCAGGTTTACTGTGTCAATTCATATCTCAAAAAGTGAATTTATGAAAAATACAAATTTTTACAGCTGCATTAGTTGATTTTTAAAGTCAAATATTTTTTCAAATTATTGGAATGATATTTGAAATTGTGAATTTATATATACATAATCATGTAATGAATTACATTGTCATGAAAATCCATTTGAAACGTTGATTCTAAATGCCAAATAAAACAATTTTTAAGGCAAAAATTATTGACAAGGTTGTATTTTTTTCATCAGCATCCTTTTGTAAAGAATTATCTTGTAGGCAAATTAGTAAAATAATGTTTTCATTGTTGTGCAAATGTGTTTTAAGTTGTAGTGCTCATAAATTCAAATCATGCAAAGCACATATTTCCGGTATCTTCAGCATAATTATAAAATGGTACTGTTTAAAGAGTTGGACCATGTCAAAGTTCCTGCAATGTTTCATTTAACTTAATATATCTTGAGTGTCTGGACGTTTAGTCCCCGGGCTCCTGCCTTTTAACAAAAAAAAAATTGCAATGGTCTTAAGTGGTTTTTATGTTGTAGAATACATCAGCGCAAGTGTCCCAAAAAATCTTCAAAATATCAACCATATTTTCAGGAAAATCTGAAAACCATATTTTTTAAAGTTATTGTGAAGTCATTTTGCACACAAGGCAGCCATTACAGTCAGGAAATTTGATATGCAAAAATATCGGGCTGTTGCACTGTGAAAATGACACTACATGACTCCTGATAGCTGATGAAGTGTCACTTTCTCTACATTCAACGTGGGAAACATAGAGGCTGTTTGATTAGTCATGATCAAGATTTGTCATAACTGATTTTAGTGTCAAAATCAGATGCATAATCCTTTTGTTTGCCTGTCACCAACATACGGAGTAGTCTTCTTAAATCAAATTTTGTTTTAGGTCTAAAGTATTGGGTATGATCGTGACAAATCATCAGCATGATGACACACGGAGTGCCATTTTCACAGTGCAGCTGTCCACTCGGCTGCATCAGTTCACATTTAGTGAGAATGCTTCAAAAACCAGAATCACAATCAATGCGAATCAAGCCAGAAAAGAATTTTGCATTAAGTCCATCAGAACCAAAGTTTTGGAGTTCATGGATAGTGAAATTGGTTCAATTGATCTCCTCAAGCTTTTTTTAATGCATCTTGCTGGTTTGGGTTGGATTTTGGCCAAAATTGGTGTTTTTCAAATTTTGTTTGTCACATTCTCTTCCAAAAAGTTCTGTCACAATTTTTTTGTAATGCTATCCTGTTGGACTTCTTTGTTGACAATTTGAAATCATTAAAATGTGGATGGGTTGCGTATTCTTCGCATTATAAGGCCTCATTCGACTTTGCTAGTCCCAAATTTGACACAACCTTACAAAATTGTGTCTGGCTGTTTCAAAAAACCCTACAGATTTTCTTTAAACCTTCAAGATCTTTGGACAATCAGTTGATAACCAGATTTGCAAGGTTACAAAGAATTCTCTTGAATAGTTTGCAAGTTCTGTCCCTTTTAAGAGTTGTGCGTTTTTAAGAGTGAGCAGTTTATTTGCAGGACCTACATTTTCCTTATAATGCAGAAAAAACGTTAGCACACAACTATAGTTGAAAATTCTAATAAAAAAGCTTTTGTTATTTTCTTAACTTTCCTTAATGTCAGTGTACCTTTTTGGTTGTCTAGTGAAGTCATGACCTAGTTCAAATTTGACCTGGGGCATTTTAGAGTGCTCGCTATCTGTCTACAATGCAATTGACACAAACTATATACACTGTTCACCCATAGATTAGCATTATTAGCGGGATAATTAAGTTTCTCTGATGTTTAATTCTCCACACCAAACACAGGACTTTGGACATATAAATGTATCTTTATAATGGGCTGCACTTCATCTGTTATGTACTGTTACACTGTATAATCACAATGCATAGTACACCGAATACACAGACATTGCATTGTCAATTAATGACGGTTTTACAACTGGGATTGCCTGTTGACAGTGTTGTTTAACTTCAGCGTCATTAAATGTTGGCCTAATACTGGGATATCTATGATACTGTTCCCGTTATATATATACGAGGGGCGTTCAGAAAGTTCAAGGCTTTTTTTCATATGGATACTTATTTTCAATCTAGAACTATGAATTTTTCACAGGATAAAATCCAGCATATTTGGAATGGATTTCCAAAATTTTAGACGATTTGGACATTTTTAAGTCATTCTGTGGTTGCCATGGAAACTGAAGGTTCAGCTTCTTGGGGCAGGTAACACTGAAACCAAGAATGCAAAGAAATTGTGACTGTGAGAGACTTCTCTCTGTCACTTGTATTAGTGAGATTGACAATATTTGACACAAGAAATATGGTATTAGCTTTTAAATATGCTTTCAAGCACACCAAATGCGTGTTTTCTTACACTGAACCCATGTAGGAAGGCACTACTGCATGCCAGATTTGGCGAGGGAAATTCAGGAGGCAAATGTTTGTTTCCCTGACTACATAAGGACTTGTGAAAGCATGGATTCACTAGTATGAACAAGAGACCAAAATGCACACCATTATCAATCCTAGCTATTCCTGTGACATGCTGCTTTACATAAGTCCTGATTTTCCCTTACTTTAGTCCATGGGGGCTATAGTTTCAGGCACTGGAGGAGAAAAGGCTGTGGATGACCGAAATTCTTTCACAGAACTTTCTTTGGAGGACTTTAAGGAACAATTACTTCAATGGGTCAGGTATATGAATCAATGCTTTTGGTGTGCTTGGGATTATTTTTCAAGGCTAATATTATATTTCTTGTGTCAAATATTGTCAATCTCACTAATGCAATTGATAGAGAGAGGTCTCTCACAGCCAAAATTCTTTGGCTTTAGTGGTATCAGTATTATCTGCCCCAAGAAGCTGAACTTTCAGTTTCCATGGCAACCACAGAAAGACTTGAAAATGTCCAAATTGTCCAAAATTTTGGAAATCCATTCCAAATATGCTGAATTTTATCCTGTGAAAAATTCATAGCTCTAGATTGAAAATAAGTGTCCATATAAAAAAAAGCCTCGAACTTTCTGAACGCCCCTCGTATATGTATATATATATAATTTGTATATCCTCTGTTGCTATCTCACAGTATCTGGCTCTACATACTCCTTAAGAATTATCAACATCAAATGTCATCAAATGACATCATGTAAAACTATTGTTTATATAAATACATAATGCTAGCAAAAATATTTTTGAGACTACAGCAAGGATATCAGAGATGAGAGGAATATCAAGGATGATTACAATTTTTGGATTATGCCCTCAAATCGTGTAATATCTTCTTTTTACTTTCTTTCATAAAAGTTGAAAATAACTGCCCAAGGGTATCTACAATTTGATGCAATACATTATCTGCAGGTAAGTTTGACAAAGCTGATAATTTTTTACGCCGATGCCTAAGCCAAGCAATAAATCTTTATCATTTACATAAATGAATTTTAAAACAATGAGGAGTTATAAGAGGAATACAGGAGTCCCACCAGGAGGCTAACACTAAGATTAGGATTTTCAAGCTGTGAAAAAAACATCATCCATTGCCCTGCCCCCTGTCAGGCCTGTTAAGCCTTAATTGTCAGTGCTTAAATAAAGGATGTTAACTAGCTATCAACCCTCTTTTGTCGAAAACAGACCATTTATAATGAAAACAACATTTTTAATTGTAATTTAGAGTTTTTTTTATTTCTGAAAAAGTTTTATTATATGTAAATCACTGGGGTCCCTATGGGGGGCATGGAGGGCACGTGCCCCCCATATTGGACCTGTGTCCCACCAGGTGCCCTCCATATGAACTTTTCAACCTTGGCTAAAGTATTCAATTAGTATTATGGGTGCCCCCCAGATAATCGCACCCCCCCCCAGAGAATCGTGTGCCCCCCAGGTGCCCCCCCCCCCTGCTCAAGACCCCCTAAATACACCACTGTATATGTGAAGACCAACTTTTTTTTGTCATTACGCAAAAGCATTTTGGGTACATCTGTTCCTTGGCCATTTTTCTTTTTTAATTTCCTGTCCCTCATAACCCCCAATCCAGAGCTTCATTAAACGCCCCTATACGAAAAAGATGTTTTGATTTTTCTTGTTTAACAATTAAAACTGTTACCATTAGTATATATATATAACAAGTCCCACAAGAATTATTGAAGTCGATTGGCTCTTATCAAACTTTTGAAGGGATTTACAACATTCAACAACGATACTCCTTCAGAGGTTCACCTATGGCCAAGTATTATATATTAGTACTTTTATGGAATTACAACTAACAGAACAGAGAATGCACTATTTGTGAACTGGAAGTTTTTGGTTGTCATGAAATACTTTATTTATGATCGTTCAGAGATACCGTATCAGGTGGACACTTGTTAAACAACAATAAAGTATAAGACTTTAGATAATATGATCCTTTTGAAGTTCACTTTAAAAGTGGGATGTCCCTTTAAAACAACCTCAGTTTTGGGCTCTCTCCTGGTTGATGAAGTTCTAGAAGTCAGGACTTTCCAAGTTAGTCTCCAGCTGTTTGTGGTTTCCTCTGGATATAGACCCGTATGGTGTCTGTGGCCATGCAGGATTAATAGTATTATTCTATTTTTACACTTTTTCCAGGAACCTAAGTTATCCAGGATTTTATTTTTTTTCCAGAAAACCACAAATTGGGAATTGAGAGAATCATTTATGCTCAATACACATTACAATAAATAAAGTTTATGTACTTTAATTGAATGTAATATTCAAAGATTTAACCTATTTTAGAGTGCAAGCATTAAAGCGCATTAAACTCGTGAACATTGTGCATCATTGCATCAATTACAAGGTACTTTGAACCATATTTTTTACACATACAATTACTAGGTACACATTGACTGTGTCGGAACTTTAATTGCTGGGCCTCAATCTCAAATTGACTATTTACTGAACTTTGTTTATAAGGACATAAGCTGCAACATTATACGCTCTCATGTACAATATTACTTTGTAAATCACAAACTCTATGTAAGTTGAAGAAAGTTCAATTTTGCAAAAAATGTCTGCAAAATTCAGCAACAGTATGGATCCCGAGGAGGAGTATTCATTCGGAAGTTCCGACCACATCGTTAAAAATGGCGACTCGAGCGTCATTGACCTCTCAACTGGTTCATCGAGGGGTAAAAAGGGCTGGTTCGTGACCCCTGCAGGAGCTTTCATCATCGTTTTAGCTGCTTTGGTTTTAGCGGCAATTGTCGGACTTATCGTAGGCCTTGAACATCCAGACCGAGGAAAGACGTGTGAAATATATATAACTGACCCAACAACGACGACAACACCAGCTACTACTACCACTGCTACGACAGAAGGTAGGCCTATTATTTCATTTTCTATGTTCCCATCTCTATTTTAGTATTTGGTAATGCCACTCTGTCCTACTGCAGCGGTCTCCCATTTCTTGTGCAAAAAACCATGTGATTCAAACCATGTGGTTCATCGCTGTGATCCACATGATATAATTATCTGACATTGTTATGTAAACAATGAGCAGTGAAGTGATGACATCACAATGTTTTGAGGCATTGATTGGTCGGTGGTTGGATATTCTTGGGTCATTCAAACAAAATAGTGCCTCTTTAACCTTTTTTTAAAATTGGAGGTCTATTTTTATGGTGGGATGTAGATAAAACTTAAGGTGACTCAAGCGTGGTAGTTTGATCATACAGATTTTTCTAAAATTTTGCGCAGGTAGTCTATGGGACCCGTACATTCCAAAAATGAAAAATAAAAAAATTTCACCGACTCGTTTGGTTGCCATGGTAACAGCATATTTGGCCTGATGACTGCTTAAAAGTTATAAATTGAGTTTTTGGTTATGTACCACAGAAGAAAGCATTACATGCATTTGTCACACAAGAATGTCAGAAATGTCTTCCCATGGATGTAAACCAATACATTTGCCACAAATTTGAAGAAAAAGGTTAAAATACTTTTTTCTGTAAGAGCTCAAAGGGCACCAACACACTAATTAATTGCAGATTTTGCATGCATCAATTTTGGCAGTAATCAAATTTTAGGAAAACGATCTTTTTTTTTAATATTTGCATAAATCATAAACAAGTTATTGTCAAACAAATATCCGAAAATAAAAAAATTTCACCGAGTCGTTTTTTAACTACAGTACCATGACTATGCCAATGTCAATTTAAAGAAATAAAGACAATTTTAGACACAGTTGACTGAAATTAGTTGAGAAAATTCTTTTGATAAAGACGAGAAGCTGAAACTTTGAATTAGCATAGAATAGGTGTTACTGCATTCAATAAAACAATAATTATGCTTCTATCTGCATTAGATCTCATTTAAATAGCAAATTACTGGCTGCCATGCTGTTAAAAAAAAGAGAGCAGAAAATGGTAACGTCACAACTTTTTCAGGGCCTGCAGCAGTTGTGACGCTATGTTGCTAGGCAACCAGGCTGCTCAGAAGTATGTGCAGCGTACCACGGTTGAGTCACCTTAAGGTGGCTCGCTACTCATGTGAAGTGGTAGTTAGCGCACATTCACGCGCAGCCAGGCAGGCCCTATCTATTGTAACGTCACCACTGTGCTGACACTGCTTCAAGATCTTTTTTTAATTTTGAGAATTTCGTACCTTCGCCGCTTCGTTTGCAATTTGCGCCACTTCTATTGGGGTTAAAGACTTCTCGTTTGGAGCATTAGATGCGCTATGACGAATACTATAATCTGACGGACTTTCAGTTCTCTACTCTTAGTAGAACATTTCTGCAGGCGATTTTCGGCAAGCATGTCTAATTTCTCAAAAATGACTCTGTGACATAAATAAATTTTTGTATCAATATCTAGGCCCGTTGGGCCATATGTCTGTATCATTATATTGTGTTCCTCACTTTATTTGGAAGCAAATGACAAAGAAATAAAGAATTCTATCTCGTACTTTTTTTTTGCGCTATGGTTCATAAAAAATATTTAATTTTCAAAATTGAAACTTTTTTTCCGAACCCCTAGAAAAGTTCTTTAAACTAAATATATTTCTCTGAAATTTTAGTCAGCTTTTCCATCAACCTTTCCTCTTTAATTCCATGCTTCATTTAATAACATATGATGAATGGCCTCTGAATGGCATGGAAAACTTCACAGTAAAAAAATTAAGAATAAAATTGAGTTTTTCAGGTTTGCATTTATTGACTTTCTTTCACATAACCTCAAATATTTTGAAAGAAAGGCTGGTAGCGACCACTTTTGTTTATATATCCTTGCTATAAACTATATTTTGGATCATTTTAAACTATTTTAAAGAAATCCTATCTTAGAAAGTTCACGAGTATCGAGCCACCTTAAGCGTCACAACTGCTGCAGGCCCTGAAAAAGTTGTGAAGTTACCATTTTCTGCTTTTTTTTTAACAGCATGGCAGCCCGTAATTTGCTATTTAAATGAGATCTAATGCAGCTAGAAGCATAATTATTATTTTATTGAATGCAGTAACACCTATTCTATGCTAATTCAAAGTTTCAGCTTCTCGTCTTTATCAAAAGAATTTTCTAAACTAATTTCAGTCAACTGTGTCTTAAATTGTCTTTATTTCTTTAAATTGACACTGGCATAATCATGGTACTGCAGTTAAAAAACGACTCGGTGAATTTTTTTTATTTTTGGCCATTTGTTTGACAATAACTTGTTTATGATATATGCAAATTTAAAAAAAAATCTGTATGATCGTTTTCCTAAAATTTGATTACTGCCAAAAATGATGCATGCAAAATCTGCAATTAATTAGTGTGTTTGTGCCCTTTGAGCTCTTATAGAAAAAAGTGTTTTAACCTTTTTCTTCAAATTTGTGGAAAATATATAGGTTTAAATCCATGGGAAGACATTTCTGACATTCTTGTGACAAATGCATGTAATGCTTTATTCTGTGGTACATAACCAAAAACTCAATTTATGACTTTTAAGCAGTCATCAGGCCAAACATGCTGTTGCCATGGCAACCAAACGAGTCGGTGAATTTTTTTTGTTTTTCATTTTTGGAATGTATGGGTCCCATAGAGTACCTGTGCAAAATTTTAGAAAAATCTATATGATCAAACTACCATGCTCGAGTCACCTTAGGGGGCCAGATGATCTTTGGGTGAAAAAACGCTCGTCCTTAGGACTCGCGTTGTATTCTTCTATGACCTGACATTCATTCATGAGGTCCATTGCTGTGAATCACAATCCCATTAAGTTTTATTATAGTGTCCTTGTCTTCCATGAAAGATATACCTGGAATTTCATGGGTAACTGGTTTTTTCATCATCAGGTCCTTTCATCATCAAATATTTTTGGTCCATTCATCATCACTGCCTAAGTCGTTTCATCATCATTCCACTGGTTGTTTCATCATCCAAAAATAAGTCCATTCATCATCTTTCATTTGGCCTTTTCATCATCCTTAGTCTTTTCATCATCACCGGTTTTTCTGGGTTTTGCAGTTAAATTCCACTGATCTGATTGTTATTTGCAGATGTGTAGCTTAACTGTCTTGGTTATCAGGTTGCAATTAAGAGTGACACAACTTCATTGATTGTGAGATCAAACAGTCTGCTCTATAGATAGATGTGCATGACAGTTGTTGTGATAATACACAATGCATCAAAATATATCGCATATTATAATATGTGAATAAAAAAAAAGTTTTTACTTTTTCAACTTCTTCTGTGTTGCGTCAGTTTCATTATGTATGCAGACAACACAGCCCTCTCTACAACATTATGCAATAACCATCTGAATGATGGTCACAAAAACCCAATTGACAGAATAAATAGTGAAATTACTAAAGTGTCTGACTGGTTAAAAGTTAATAGATTATCATAGATTATCATTGAATCTTAAGAAAACTACATACATGGTATTCCACACTCCAAACAAAATCATCCCACCCGCAAACCTAGTAATGGAAGGCGTAAACATTAAAAGAGTTGATAGTTTTGATTTTCTTCGAATTACCATTGATAATAATTTATCCTGGATACCCCATTTGAATAAAATAGGAAAGAAAATATCCAAAGTTATTGGAATCATGACAAAGATTAAAAGGTATTTTCCTAATGAGATATTAAGAACCATATATTACTCCCTCATTCACTGCCACTTGCTCTGTGGTGTGACCTTATGGGGTTGGAAACCCAATTCAGTTGAGAAATTACAAAAGAAGGCTGTAAGGGTGATATCTAAATCCAAGTACAATGCCCATACTGAACCACTTTTTAAGCAGCTTTGTATCTTAAAACTAACAGACGTCCTCAAAATTGAAGAGTGGAAGTTCTACTATAACCTATTTCACAAAAGTATCCCAAAGTATTTTCAGAATATATCGTTGCTGCGTAATAGCGAAATTCATAACCACCAAACTAGGAGTTGCTCCATACTAGCTGTTCCTCGTCTCAAGTACAATACCTCTAAATGCGCACTTTGAATCAGACTTCCCTCAATTATGGCCTATCTCAAAAATAATGAAGCCACACAGCTGGCTTTCACTGAGGGTCACAAATTTTGATGATGAAACAGCTCAAATTTTTGATGATGAAAATAATAAAAAACTGCCCATGATCGGCTGCAGTATATGCTCTAAATGGTATCACAATGACTGTGTATGGCTTACAAAAGATGCCAAACCATTGATATGGCCCTGTCCTGACTGTTGTGATATCTACAAGGATATTATCAAGATCAGACAACGAGTTGATGATACAATTGAGACACTGCGTAATTCCTTACATAGGGCACATAAAGACCTTGATCGTGCAAACAAGCACCTTGATGAGACTCGAGTGGAATGCAACAGATTGAAAGCTGACAGCAGAACCCTAAATGATCAGCTGACTGATATGAGGTCAAGGGTCAATGTCCTGGAAAAAGATTTTCAGATGAAAAAATGGCAAACTTTCCGCAACAAGCGCTCACTTCTTATTGGCGATTCCATCATCCGGGATGTCGATGAAGAGAAGCTTGTGAAGACTGTCGTGAAAAGTATTCCAGGCGGAAAGGTGGAAGATGTTGCCCAGCAGTTCCTAGAAGATGGAATGAGTGATGAACCATTGTCCAACATCTATGTGTGCGTTGGGACAAACGACTGCTCCAGTGAATCCATGGATGCAGATACTGTTGTTTCCTCGTACAAGACAATGGTAGAAGAAATGGGAAAACAAGTATCTGAGCCATCCCATGTGATCATCTCCAGTGTCGTTCCAAGAAAGGATAAAGCAGATCACCAACCTCGTGTCGAAGCGCTGAATAATGCCCTCAGTGATATGGCAAAAGGTGTTGGTGCAACCTTCATCAATAACGACGTCAATTTTAAGCTTGCAGATGGTGACATAAATGATGGATACCTTCTGCCATCTGATCAGCTGCACCTCACCAAGCAAGGTACAAACAGACTTGTGAAAAACCTCAAAATGTCTGTGAAGCAGGATTGTGCTGATGTCACAAAACCTTGGCGCAAATCGAAATCAAAAAACTCATCGGTGATCCCTCCTGATGACAGAAGAATGACGAGTCAGCTTCCCTCAAGTGATGTGGCAAATGTTGATGAAGCAAAACGTGAAGACCAACCTTGGCAACCGGTTAGACGCAAGATTGACAGACGAAATGGTCTGTATCGAAGCCACTCGCATGACCAGTCATATCAACATGTCAAACATGTTGGTCCACACAGACACCAGGGGGAACATGTCTGTCCCCATAGACACTCGAAAAAAGACTCGCACTTCAATGAAGATAGAACGAGATGTCTTTACTGCGCTGAGCACAGCCACAGTACTCAAGAGTGTGGTTTCCGTAAGCCAGCTTTGTGCAGACAGTGTGGCAATCATGGTCACAAACAGAAGTTCTGTGTCGAGTTTACTCGCAGATAGGTCACTTGCCAGGAATGCCCAGATGAACCTATTGACTTAAGTGTTTCTGAATGTAATATTGCTGTATTTCCTGAACTTGCAGATTTTAGAAAGCGATTCCACAAAAGCTTGATTTTTGGTCATCTAAACATAAACAGTTTACGAAATAAAATACATGAAGTATCTGAGATCTTGACAAGTAATTATGTGGACATTCTATGTATCTCTGAAACTAAGCTTGATGACTCGTTTACAACATCTCAATTCAGTGTAACAGACTATCAAATTCATAGGAAAGATCGTAATTCTCATGGTGGTGGATTACTTGTCTATGTGAGGTCATCTATACCTCACAGAACTAGAAGTGAATTTTCATGTAACAATGGAGTTGAATGTATTATTATGGAGATAATGCTCAAAGGTGAAAAAGTCTTGTTCATATTTGTGTATAAACCTCCTACTGTTAAAAATGTTGATCTCGTAATGTCGCTTGGTAACTTGCTTGATAGCCAGCTCTCTGAAGTCAGAAGCATATTTATAGTTGGAGACATAAATGTTGACATGCAATGTATGAATACACCAATTGATGATTTCATGAGTATGTACAATCTTAAAAACATTGTTGACAAACCCACATGTTTTAAAAGTGTTGAAAGACCCAGTCTAATAGATGTTATTATGACGAATTCTCCTGGAAGGCTTGCCTCCCATCTCAATGTTTCTATAGGTGTAAGTGACCATCACAACATCATCTGTGCTGCTACTAAGATGCATCTAAATGTCAATACGAAAAGGCATGTTCGATATAGATCTATGAAAAATTTTAATGCAGACAGATTTCTACAGGATTTGGCTAATGTGCCCTTTCATATTTGCGAAATTTTTGAAGAGCCAGATGATGTAACATGGACACACAATAAACTACTAACTGATGTTATTGATATTCATGCACCTGTAAAACAGAAAGTAATCAAAAGGCCTCAAGTACCTTACATGAATGGTGAACTAAGAAAAGCAATAAATGTTAAAGCCATGCTCAGACGTAAATTTGATAAATTTAAAGATAATCTTACTTGGTCCCGTTACAAAGCTCAACGGAATCTAGTGACCACACTGAAAAGAAGGTCCATTCAGACATATTTTAATCAAAGATGCAACTCATCAACTAACTCAAAATCCTTTTGGAAAACAGTGAAACCATTCATGTCAGATAAACAGATGTCCAGTAATGTGATCTCTTTACAAGAAAATGAGAGGTTGGTTTCTGACCAGTCTGAAGTCTGTAATTTATTCAATGATTACTTTATTAACATTGCGAATGATTTATCTGAAAGTACCATGTTGGAAAATCTAAACTGTAAATCACTGTTTGATCACTATGTTAATCATGCTGATATCAAGTTCATAAAAGAACAAAGTAATGTGTTACCTGGTAGCTGTTTTAGTTTTTCACAGGTATCAGTGTTTGATACAAACAAAAAGTTGAAAAGCCTCAAGAGTAACAAAGCATGTGGCTATGATCTGATATCAGCTGATTTCTTGAAACTTGGAGCTGAAGTTATTTGTCACTCTCTTACCTATGTAATTAATATCTGTCTTAAAAATGATGTGTTTCCCAGTGAATGTAAAAATGCTGAAGTATCACCAGTATACAAAAAGAATAATCAGCTCTTAAAGAACAATTATCGTCCGGTGAGTGTTTTAACAGCCATGTCAAAGATTTTTGAAGGTATTCTCTGTGACCAACTAATGTCCTTCTTTCAAGGCAAACTCTCTGTTATGTTATCTGCGTATAGATCAAAGTATAGTTGCAGTAATGTTATTATGAAATGTGTGGAAGATTGGAGGTTATCAATAGATAGGGGAGAAAAGGTAGGCTGTGTGGCAATGGACCTCTCACGTGCATTTGACTCTGTACCACATGGTCTGCTGCTAGCTAAGCTTAATGCATATGGTATTAGTATGAGTAGTTGTGCTTTCCTGAAAAGCTACCTATCGAACAGAATGCAGAGGGTAAAAGTCAGTGATAAGAAAAGTGAATGGTCATTTATAAAAAGGGAATTCCCCAGGGCAGCCTAATGGGGCCCGTTCTGTTCAATATCTTTGTGAATGATTTGGTTGTAAGGTTACAAGATGTATGCTCCATATATAACTATGCTGATGACAATACCTTGTCTTATTGCCATAAAGATATTGAAATTGTGAAGCAAAATCTAGAAAAAGTATGTCACACAGCAGTGCAGTGGTTTGCAAGAAATCACATGAAGGCCAATCCAGATAAATTTCAGTTTATGATAATCAGTAAGAAAAATGATCATGGATCTATTGAACTTAGTGTGAATGATATTGTTATAAAACCGTCAAACTGTATTAAACTACTAGGTGTCGAGATTGACAACACGCTCAGTTTTAGGCCTCATGTGAACTGTCTTGTGAAACGCTGTGGAAAGCAAGTCAATGCTCTTAGTCGGCTGTCACATGTTCTAAACACAAGCTGCAAATTAAAGATTGTAGAAGCTTTTGTACTGGCAAACTTTAATTATTGTTGTTTGGCTTATCACGGCTGTGGAAAGACAGAAGCTAGAAGTCTGGAAAAAATGTTAAAAAGAGCTTTGAAGTTTGTATATCTTGATTTCAATTCTTGTTATTTTGATTTACTTGTGAAAGCTAAAATGTCTCCTTTATATGTTCAAAGGAAATATGAATTACTTTTGTCTGTTCACAAAATTTTGAACGGTGAGATGCCACCTGTATCACCAGATTTTTATGTAAAAAGTGACAGTGTATATTGTTTCAGAAACAGTGTAAGACTTCGACAAAATACTTACAATACAGTAATGTATGGTTACAATTCTCTTCGCTACCAAGGTGCTCTTTTGTGGAATCGCTTACCTGATGTTTTTAAGTTAGATGATTTTAAAGTTTTTAAACACAAATTGAAAGATTTTGATTTTAAATGTCAATGTGGTGACTGCTTTTTATGCAGTCTGAAATCGATGTAATTTTTAACTCCTATTCTCATCTGTACATATTTTCATTCATCTGTGTTTTATGATCGTTGTCGGAAACAAGCACTTGTGCTTCTGTTACTTGTTAACCTATATTACCGACTTTTAAATAAAATTTTACTTACTTACTTACTTACTTACTTACTTACCAAAAATGGATGATGAATGGTACAAAAATCAATGATGAATGGTCCAAATTTGATGATGGACGGACCCAAAAAAATGATGATGAAAGGACCTGATGACGAAATGACCCGGAGCCATTTCATGTGCCTTCAGCAAAGGTAAAATTTCCTAATCCAAATGTTGCTGAAGATGCTGAAATTGACTTTCTGATATCTTCAACAAGTTTTCCGAAGTGTCCGGACGATGTCCCAAAGACTTCCGGAAACCTTCTCAGAAGCTTTAGTGAAAAATTCAAAATGTATTTTAATATCCCGCCTTTATGAATCATTTCAACAAAGTCAATGGAATACAATTTTGAAAATGTTTTGAAGATCATGCCTTTTTTGAAACTTTTCAACAAAGTCAATGCGATACATGTTTCAATTTTTTTTTTAGGAAACTTTGCAATCGGAGTTATATATTTTTTTCCATAAGTCTAACTTTTCTGTTACCATCATTTTGTCCCCATGATTAAGTGACTGGGGCACGTTACCATTTCATGGCATGCCCACTTGTCCACAAGTCAAGAGGTGTGATAACTATTCGCATTTCCAGTCACGGGGCACGTGAAATTTTTATCAATCGAAGATGATACACTCTTATGCAAGTTCTGACTGGATCTATTTCAAAGAAAATCACAGATATCAGAATTTATGCAACAAGGAGATAATGTAGATAAAATTGAGGGGAATTTTTAAAAGAATTGGTTACATATTTGTTTTGATTAACATTTTGAACTTTTATGTCACCAAGGCCGGACTTTTGTAATTTTTAGCTTCTTGAAACGACCGACCCAACAGATTTTCTGACTACGAAAAAAAATTGAGCATAACCAGAATTTTTAACAAATTGACGACATTATAAAAAATTGAAATTTCGCCTTTTTTTTCTCGTTCTACCGACCGACCCTAGAAAAGTGCCTTGAGAAGATCCGAGAAGCTAAAGATCAATTATGTCTGGCCTAAGTGTCTACAAGTGTCATCTTGTGAAAAGATGATATATTGATCATATTTTGAAAAATTAGTGGTTAGAAAAAGAGGCGTCACCAAATGACAGTCACAATACCAGGACGAACACTTGAATATCAAGATAAACATTCTCTGATATTTTGTTGCATTGTCATGATCATGTGTGATGACAACCTTCTCCATAATATTATACGCATTCTGCGACATAGTGTCACATAGGGGTATAGCGGGGTCACAGTGAATCGGAAAACTTTAAGTCAAATATCAGAGAGTTATAGTTATATTTTAATTCATTATGAATGGCTTTACGTGTTGATCTATTGGTTATACACTAGCAATTGTGCAGTGTACGAATTACGTACGTAAATTCTACGTGTGAAACTCACAAAAAAGAGCCGATCCGTAGTACGTACGTACATTTTCGTACGAATTTCATACAAATTCATAAAAATTTCACACAGGTGCATTTCAGTTACTTTGGCCATTTTAGTGCAATATGGTTATCACAAATGGTTTAAGTTTAGACCTTCAATTGGCCTATCTAAAAAAATCACCAAATAAGTCAAGATAAAGCCTAAAAACCAACTTAACACGCATGAAATCCATACGAAAATGTACGTATGTTTTACGTACGTAAATTTTCGTACGTATTTCATACGTGAAAACAACCAATTTACGTATGAAATTCACAAGAAAGAGCTACATACGTTTTACGTATGCTGTACAATTGGCCATGTACCCATATATTTTAAACACATTTTTAGCAAAATCTGGAAGGGTGTTTTATTTCTCAATTAAGTAGGCTCTATTACAAGAAGGCCTAGTTAGACATTAATTTTGAGGGCTGTCAGTTAGATTCCTCCCTTTGGTGGGTTAGAACTCGAAAATGACCTTCTTTAACTCGTAGGCATACCGGAGGAGGGGTGCAGTAGGGTACCTACAGCCCCTTCAAAAATTTGGGAAACTCTACGATAAAAAATTTAGGAATATGGTTAAATAGACATTATTGAAACTCACTGGTTTCCAGGTGATTTATATTGAAGTGGTATTAAATTTAGTTCTTGAAATTCAGGCAAATGACGCCCCCCCCCCCAACTTTCTTGCTCGGTAGCCTATGCTTTAACTATTCCTTCTAGATTGTACATTTTGACAAAATAAAGAATAATCTCATTGGTGTTAACCACTGATCTATAGCAGGGCGTTAATTACATACACACAAAGTATCAGACACCAATTTGGAGGGTTCTGGCTGACAAAAATGCATGTTAGGACCCGACAAAGAGGTGTTTAACTGACCTAGACATCATACATTTCTTCTATTATATGTTTTAACTTATAATTTTAGCAAAATAAACAATAATCTGATTGTTTTTTTGCTGTTGTAATCAGTGTTAATCCTTAGCAGGGTGCTAACATGCAATCTTGTCAGTTAGATACCAGTTTTTATAATGGTACAAGTATCTTGGTGATGTCTAACTGTCAGTTAAAGCCCAGCTTTCCAGGTCTAATTTCTGTTTGACATTGTCTCCAACAAGTTTCAAGTAAATTGTATATTCATGAAGAGCTCATGACTCTATAATAAAACCCACTCAGGGTGGTGGATCAGTCCACTGAAACCCATGAGTGGTCTGGCTGGCAGTGAGTTCCGCAGCCAGCCAGACCACGAATCGTACATTTGATCCACCACCCTGAGTGGGTTTTATTTATATCCCACATTTTCCGCCATTTTAACAACCTATGAGGGTATTTTAATGCTTAAATATGGATAAATAATAATAATAATGACCTAATCACTTTGGTGGATGGATCTAATGTTTTGATGGTGGCCAAACCAATCAGATCAAACTGTAACATAAACAAATGACAAAGTGGCTGGAGTTTGACTGGTTGCTATAAACAAAGCCAATGGATCTCCAAGCATAATGCGCACATTTGTAATACAACCTAAAGTATATCTTTATTGTAAACAAAAAAGTTATAAAATAATATTATGGATAAAATTTACTCTATATAAACTTCCTAGATGTTGTTTAAATTACATCTTATGACTTTTTATTAGAAGAAGAAGGAAAAAAATACTTAATTTTTAAAATAATTGTACAATAAACTGTAGAGTGATTCTATAACTGACAATAATACTATTGGTTTTAATTCTATATAAACTTCCCAAATGTCGTTTTTGCACTTTATAAAGTTTTATAGAAGGAGAGTTATTTTTCTTAAAAGAGTTAAAGCTTTTCAGTTTACTCACCTTGAATTGTATTTGTCTTATATCCTGCAGCAAATATTGAAACAAAAAGTAAATCTTAAAATGTCACTGTTGAGTATGATTTCTGTGTACATTTGTTCGTATATACAAATATGTAGAAGTTATTTCCCAACTTCCATTGGAATCACACTGGTCACAATGTGATTTTTAAAAGTTACATTCCTTTTTTGATTATACCTGGACCTGTTAAAAAGATATTTTTCATTTTAAAAATGGCAAATTTCGCGAAATTCCAAAATTGAATGACTAATATAATTTATTTAACCATTAAACAAAAGAGTAACTGGTGTAATTCTACATTTTGAATATTGTAATTGATGTGCTAATTTTTCATAATAAAAAGTTTTCTGCAAAATTTCATTTGGATAAATAGTCTCAATTATTTGGACTGGCACACATATTTCTTATCGATCTGGGTAAAATACACCCAGCCAGGAGGATTTTTAGAATACACATAGAGTCAGCGTATTTATTGTCACAAAAAAGTACTTTCTTTGACTCTCGTTTAAGATGACCACTTCGTTGCGAAATTTTTGGTGTTAAAGTAGGGGAGAGCGGGGCACAGTGAGACACTTTTTTTGTTTTCAAGTGTTCCAAAATGTTGGCAGTAACGAGTTAAATGAGATCAGGTCCACATTATAGATAATGACGATGGGTATATTGTGCAGTAGTTTCAGGTTCCTACCTTTTACAGGTTTGAAGAAATTTTGAGTTTCGTCCATGCTCGTTAAGTGTCTCACTGTGCCCCGTGGGTGGGGCAAAGTTAGACAGCAGGCGGGGCACAGTGAGACAGGGCATCTGCTGCCATAACTGCCGATCCTCAGGACCTGCTGAATTGTTCTATCAATTGTTGCATGCTACTACAACTACTCTACTCATATAAAAGCAACTGGCAAGGTGATTTTTTAGGTCCTTTTTTGAGCATGTTTCGAAACTTCATCGCACAGGACACATGCACGACTTGTTTAACCTGCCGCACCTGTTACTTACTAATTAAAATTCTTTCTGATGCTTCTCTTTGGATATGACTCACTATAATCAGTAGTTTATAGGAGGCATTTTGTTTTTAATAGTGAATTGTGAGCTATGCATTACATTCGGGTCGTTTCGAGTGTATTTTGTGATGTCTCACTGTGCCCCGCCTCAAACTGTCTCACTGTGCCCCACGCAGCTCTCTTTATAAAATTTTTGAATCCTGCGGACCGGATGCCTGTATTGTGGTTCATCGTCTCACTAAACTAAGACAAATAATCAAGGTTTGAATCCCTGGAAATTGATTTGCATCAAACCATTTTTCTTGGGAATTACATGTATAACAAAAAGTCATTTAGCAAAATTATTTACTTTTACAGGCTAAAAACAAAAATATTGAAATTCCACACTCGATATGCTGTGTAGGCATTCAGGATATATGACAGTCTCTCACTTACTTACTTTTTGTACTATACAAAAGAAGGTCGATCTGTAAACAGTACCAGCTAGACACTATGGGCTTTGTCTCACTGTGCCTGCCGTCTCACTGTGCCCCGCTCTCCCCTATGTTACTACAATGGCCTTCATTCATAAACTTAGTTTATTTTTCTTGAGGATTTTCGGTTGAGGAAAATTATATACTTTTCGGTCAAACTGCTATATATATTTATTCAGTGAGTCACCTTGGAATTTCAGGATTAGAATTGCAAATAGATCTATGTACTATAATGTATAAGTCATTATAAATACCTTCTACATTTTATTTTAAATCTTGCAATGTAAGTCATGTCAGCTTGAGTCAATCCAGTGTCCCTTAGCTGATATGTCTGTTTCCATTTATCTCTGGAATAGGCAGACATCTGCACTTTCAGTTTTTTGCGTCCCTTTCTAATGTATTTGTGTGTCTTTGTACCCGTTATTTGTCTGACCATATTCCTTTGTAATTTCAGTATTAGGTACATTACCAATTTCTGAAAATGTTTAGCTAGAAATAGACCGAGCCAGAAACTGCTAACCCAAGCTAGATTGAGACATAACCATCCACTCTGAGCCGAAGTGAGACACAGTGAGCCATAACTACTAATCTGTCTAGATTCTCCCTATTTACAATGAAAGAACCAAGCAATTGACATCACATACCTTGTACACTGCCCATGCATTGTTTTTTTCTATCTTGCCATTATTGCTTGTTTCACTCAGGTTCTAAGTTAGGACTTTATAGGCAATTTATGTTCAGAAAGTCACCTTAGAGCAAATATCATTCATCTGTACACTTTTACATTTTCTAGCTCCTCCAATCGACGTTCGGCTCCCTGACTCTCTTCTTCCAACACATTACAATGTCCGCTTGAGACCAGACATCTACACTGGTAACCCAGATACATTCCAGTCAACTGGTAGTGTTGAAATATTCCTGAATTGCACGAGGGCAACCAATGTCATCACTCTTCATTCGAGGAGTTTGCAAATTACTGAAAATCAAGTAACGGTAGGTTTGTTTGTTATATATTGTACTGATGGGTGGACGAATGATTGGGGATTTATTTGGTGGTCTCCTTGCTCATTTGATTTCTTTATATCTACTTAACCTATATATTGTTTTTTACCAAGGGCAAATAAATATTGAAATTTGGAAATTTAGTGACAATATTTGTTAAAATCATAATGTCTTATGAGTCGCTATATAAAGAGAATTATTGTGTATAAAAACTGATAGTTTACTTGAACCTGTGCATCAGTGTATTTTTGTTTCATGACCTAATTGACCATTCCAAATTCTTCAACATTATTTATGAAGCCAATATTGTTAAAACTGAGTCAAGTGATCATGAATATGTTTTTGTACTATATTGAGTTCAAAAGAGAACCTTTGTTTATTGTTGTGTGAGCATAATGTGGCCCAATTTAAGGTTTATTACTGTTATTAATGAAACTTTTGTTGTCAGAATTGGGACATGTTATCTCATTTTGAATGCGTTTTATGTCACAATAATGCAAATATCTGAATATGATAAATCTTTTCATGTACAAACTCAAGGGGGATAAGGTCTTGAGTCAGTCAGGCAATTAAGTAAAAAAATCGAATTTGCTGATTTATAAAACCAGCTTGCTTGCTGATGTCGCTGAGTGTACTATTTTCAAACTTTGGTCTTCCAATCGCTCGGTGCCTGGTTTTGTTGATAAGACATATTCAGCTACTGAGTGCATAAATGCAGGACAAAAAGCGCCAATCATTCATCCATCCCCCACTCCATGCATTATATCACACATTTTCGGAACTGAAGTGATTTCTTCTTCTTTATAACAGAATCCTACTATTAATTCATGGACCCTTCCTTCTTTCACAGCCAAACTGTAAGTTGCCTATCCACAAAAACTTGCATGTAACCTTTTCTCACCCACTAGAAGGTTTTAGGCTGGGTTTAATGTTCAAATTTGTGTTACATATTTTGCCCCCCCCCCCCGACATTTAAAGGGTATCGTGCTAATGTTCTCTAATGCAAAGAGCACTCTTGGCTGCCCTCTTCTCAAAATTCACACAAAATCTATTGCTACTGTTAATTACTATTTCCTATATAGTCTATAACTTGAAATCCATACAGCAGAATAATGTTGTTTTTCTTCAGGTCGAAAATGTCGCCACCGGAGCCTCCATTGATATTTCAAGTATTGAGTACCAACCGGACATTGTGGAATTTCTTATGATTCATCTAGATTCCAATTTGGAAGCAAACTCACAGTACAAAGTGACATTCGGACATTTCATCGGAGAAATCACGGATGACCTCAAGGGGATATACTGGAGCTCATTCCTGAATAATACAGGAGGAAGACAGTATGTGACAATAACCTTTTAGCAATGTGTAACAGTTGGCACTCTATCTTTCTCTCTCAGCTATCACATTAACAACTACGGCGATAGTTAAGACACTCCATATGCAAAGGATTCCATATGCTTGAAGTAGTTTTCAACGTAGCTTTGTTGCTGTAAAAGTCCGATTTACAACATCAACAGCTAGTGTGTCATATTTGTGTTAAAAACTATAGTACACCACTGGCCCAAATACATTATATTCCACATACTAAGGAGGCCACTCAAAGTTGTATACAATTACTTGAGCTAAGGTCTTGTAAAGCATGGACCATTGTACTCTTTGTCTCTCAAGCAATGTTTTACAGCCAACACTCTAAAAATTTTCGGGACAAAAGTTCTGGTTTTATAAACTCCAAAATGGTTATTTTAAAAATCCATATTGATTTTTGCATGGAAGTTTGGTTTTTCAAAAAACCACTTTTGTCCCAAAATTTTATAGAGTGAAGAAATTTGTGATAACCATTGGTTAGTCTTCAGTTTTGTTTTTCTTTGATTCAGGTATCTCCTCACTAGCCAGTTTCAACCGGTTGACGGACGAAAGATCTTCCCCTGCATGGACGAACCAAACCTAAAAGCAACATTCAATATGACTCTAGAAAGATTGATCAGTTCCGGATACCATTCTATGTCTAATATGGAAATAGTGTCATCAGAAGTTGTCGAAGGGTAATGTATAATATTAATTTTGTTATGCTTTTATATTCTTTGATATTATGTCATAGAAAAAAGAAAATATTGTCTTTCTGTTCCATCGATAAGTTAAATGAGTACCTGTATGATGACAACATGTTTTCAGTGATTAAAAAAGGTTTTAATAGGTCTCAAGAATTTCTCACGCAAAATCACTTAGCAGCAGTCCCTAAATTCCAACCAGACAGTTTCAGTGCTTTGTCCTTATCTAAATGAGCATTTCCCCCAAAGTCACTTTACTTCCCCCTTCCCAATTTTCTTAAACTTTGAAAATCCCTTATTTTATTTTTTGGAAGTTTCAGGGGGAAACAAATATGGAAAATTTAGTTTTTTTCTCTATGCATTGTTTTATGCCAATAACCAAAGCTAATATTGCTTTTTGATGCCAATAACACCTTGCGGAAACGAATCAAAATTTTTAGAAACCAATGGCACTTTTCAGACACTAATATCGTATGAACTTACTTTGTTTTACCAGAGACACAGACTGGATGGCAGACCACTTCGGACCAACACCGCCCATGTCACTCTACTTGCTTGCGGTCACGATCTCCGACTTTGCTTGTGTTGAAAACATGACAGCTGATGGTCTGGTGGTAAGAGATATTGGTTTAAACATCATTTACAAGTTATTATAAATTATGATTTCATTACCATGCGATTCTTGTCATTCACAATTGGCTGTGAGGAATCAATGCTAAACCAGCACTTACTATTTTAATAAATCAAAAATGTGACGCTCTGTTGTTTCTAAACCAATCAGATTAACTAAAAATGGTACTAATGAAATCACCTGTAATATGGAACAATCAGAGATTGTGGAATAGCATTCTCCTTTTGATTGGCTTCGCTCATAATTTTAACATATATACGTAAATTTCTATATTATATCACTTAATAAACGATTCCCTGTCTGCTTTGTTCTTGCAGGTGGATGTGTGCGCTCGTCCGAACGCTTTTGACCAAACTCAGTTTGCTTCAACTATTGCCGCTCCCATGCAAGACTGGTTTGCTGAGTACCACGATGTGGCTTTCCCGTTGAACAAGAACAGTAAGTTGATAATCCCCACATAACCCATTGTGGAGAAGTCACAAAATTTTGTCTGGAAGAAACCCGGGCTGTTTCTGAGTGTGCTGATGGCCTTGTCTAATTCTTAAGGGCGTCTAATTATGGAGTTTTACTCTGGTTTACCTCAATGTTGAGCAGAAACTTTGTGAATCTGTCATAAAAATGGAACTATTTCTTTGGAGCTCAATGCTGAAGCATACAAAACAAACTTTGGTGCCAGTTAACACTAGCATGTAGTTTTGATTTTCATCAGACAGGTTCCATATGATCTTGCTAGAAAAAATTACTTAATATTCTAAATTAAAATAATATTTCCTTATTATTTAGCCCACATAGCTGTACCAGACTTCAGCGCTGGTGCTATGGAAAACTGGGGCCTCATCATCTACAGGGAAACATCCCTTCTCTTCGACCCCGCCTCATCCACTTCCGCTCAAAGACAAAGGGTGGCAGCAGTAGTCTCACATGAACTGGCGCATATGGTAAATTATTACACAATTAAATAAAATTCTATCAATTAAGGTAAGGTGCAATTTGTTGAATATCAATAATGACAAGGGATGGAGATCCAGCGTCATAGGATATGGTCCATCCTTAGAGTGCAAAATGCAATGAAATTGCTACATATTGGAGAAGGAAGTTGAATCTTAAACTTTAGAGCAAGTGGTTCCAAATGAATTCAGATTCAGATTACTTCCTTTGTAGCTCATATACAATTTATATACTGTAATTATTCTATGTTATATTTTAAAATAGGACTATCAATGATGCTGGGGGCTGGAGATCAATACAGCAAAAGCAGTTTTTAATGTCTTGCAAATGTAAGATCTGTCTGAAAAGAGTATTTGTCTGGTTCCATTTTGGCAGTTGTAACCATCTGCATTTGATTTTAAGTTGAAACTGGATGTAGAGGATGGAATATTGTCTTTAAAATTGCAGAATAATTATTACCAATCACATTTGACTGTTGCTTCCGAAGCATATTCTCTTCAACTTCATCATTGTTACCGTAGTTTTGGGAGAAGCTTTTGCTTGTTAAATCTTGCCGATCCATGTCTATTTTTCACTTACGGTTGCTAAAATCAGAATGAATTATATGATGGCAATAAATAAATATCATTTATTGATCAAGTGCTGTATATGGGAATTGTCAAATGAGGGGAATTCATCATCGACAGAGAGAATCTAGATGAATGTACATGGGAAACACCTGGTTGAAGAATGCTCCTATGAAAATTTTTACAAATGAAGTTGAGTTACAGCTAAAATGCTCTTTGGAATGACACTTGCGTCAATGGTTGTAACACCCATCAAACTTGTATACCCTCTTAACAAAAACGTTTTTATGGAACCTTTAGGAGGAACCGTAAAAGGTTTATTACTTAACTTTTTAAAAGTTCCAACAGCAATTTTAAAAAAACAACGTTTAGATAATCCAGCTGCACTGAACTCCGTCAAATGTGCCCCTTCCTCTCAAGTTGGTAGCATACTGTCCTATCGTAGGGTCTTCCCACCAAGTGTTGAACCTCTTCAATGCAGTTGAACCCTTAAACAATTTAAAACCTTTTTTCAGTTGTGTATATTTTAACTCTGATTGATCAGTTTCCAGGAACTGTCACTTTTCTTTGTATTAGCAATGTCACGACTCAGTCTCTCAATGAATATTCATGGATTTAAAAGCTGTGCCCTTGGTAATTTCTGTTATTATCTAAAAAGTGCATATTATGTACATGTATTTTGGTCAATAAAATAGGGAGAGATATAGAACTACTGTTGATCTTTAAGAACTGTATTGAAGTAACAATGTAGGCCTTGTGGTGACATACTACAGTGTAGTTATTTCCAAGATAAGATACAACAAGGTGACAATAAACTAGACAAATCTTTATCATTTATGGCTTAATTGTCTTAAGATATAACACTTGAATTAAATTTCCCAGTCACATATTGTTATGTATAATGACTTTTTAGGTGAGACATAGACAGGTTCAACTTGAAATACGTTGGTCTTCTTTGCAATTTTGATTTGTGCATTTTAAGACTTTGTCACAATTCTATATCCAACGCGCTGACGTTTTTCTAAATTTCACCCGGATTCTCTCTTACATCACTAGGTCTCAGACATTTGATTAAATATAATGCAGTGCATTTTTTAACATAGTAACTGGGAGACCAAATGGTCTCCCAGTGGACAAATTTGGTCTCCCAGTCATTGCTAAATTGGTGTCACTGGGAGACCAACTTTTTCAAGCGACTTCCATTAATTGCAAATTTTGTAGTCTGATTTGAAGTTCTTCATTTCACATCAAAGTTATTCCTAAGTGCCTCTTTGATATTTATTTCTGCATAACATTTATGGAAATCGATCTGATTGAAACTGGTTAGAACAGTTCAAAATCCCTCTTCAACTTATCTACTGGATAGATGTCTTGCATCGATTTGCTAAAATGATGGTTTAAGATTATTCTGTTGGTCTCCCAATCAAAAATTCTTTAAAAATGCTCTGTTTTAACCTGTCTGTACTGTAATATTACTTTAATTCAATGAATCTCCCTAGATGATTCCAAAAATGTCTGTTAAAATATCCTATAGATGTTAAAAAAATTCTCTTCAATGTTCTGAACATTTGCCAAATTCCCCATCAGAATGATTCCGCCGGAATCATTACAGATCTCCTTCCACCCTTAGACATATCCAAAATTCCCCTTGAATCCGCCTTGATTTTTACAAACATTTCACAATCCACATGTACTTTTGATTTTTGTTATATCCTGAAACTTCTTTTTCTGAAAAAGAAGAATAGGAAAATGCTACTCGTACTATCAAGATTTCAGATTTTCTCTAAAAATGAAGATGTGCTGATGCCTTTGATAACAGGCATTAGTAGCATCTCTGGTTGGCATTTTCTATGATCATTGATCAAGTCCTATGTTAATGTAATTTATAATTTGTTTGCTCTCATTCCAGTGGTTCGGCAACCTTGTGACAATGAAGTGGTGGGATGATGTCTGGCTCAACGAGGGATTTGCCTCTTACATGGAATACAGGGGGGTGGACGCAGAACTGCCCACTTGGAATATGGTGAGAGAAATTAATTCTGAATTATGCAAATTGTAGAAATGACTACATGGCTGGAGAGATAAATAGATAGGTATGAAGATTGATTGATTGATAGGTAGATAGATAAATAGATAGATGTAGATAAGTGGTGAGATTGATATGGTAGGCACAGTCCTCGAAGCCCAGTTTGGGGTGCTCACCACAGAGTTGATTCAAATTATTCACAGTAATTTCTGTAAACGAGAATCACCTCATCTTCCCACTGAATATTACTGAGACATGTTGAGGGATTTCTTGTTAAGGAGATTCTCTATGTATAGGCTTCTGTCAGTGGTTGTATGTCCGAGATGAAGTTGGCTAATTGAAATTGAGCTGAATTGATTGAGGAGTATAAGACAACTGTTTCACTACACCAAAGAGGTAGTTGGTTTTGTCACTAAATATAGTCTAATGCAATTTATTTTATGCACATTTCAGGATGCAGATTTTGTCCTCGATGAGCTGCAGAGGGTGCTGCCATTGGATGCCTTACCAACTTCCCATCCTGTTTATGTAGAGGTCAACGACCCTGCTCAGATAGCTCAGCTTTTCGATACCATCACATACAGCAAGGTAAAATCAATGCAATTAAACAAGGATGATTGGCCGATATATTTCAAACAAAGTTCACATAGTAAATGAATCAGTTTTCAAAAAGTCTCTATCACAATATTTATATCAAGACCAAATAGTGATACAATATTGCAAAATGAAGCGGATTAACTGTCTGTGCCATTCATTTATCGGCTCTTTTTTTGCTCCAAAAGGATCAAAACTGCCCCGGAGGATTGCATTTGTATGCATATGTGGAATGGCCTCTTTAATAAAAAGAAATTATTGCCAATAATAACCATTTTTCTGTCAAAGCTTATATTAAAAAAGGTCTAATGTATAATATTTGTCATGATTTAACCAGATTTTTCACCATTTTCAGGGCTCTTCAGTCATAAGAATGATGAGAAACTTCCTTGGTGAAGATACTTTTAGAGATGGACTTAGTGTAAGTACCTTTCTGTTACCTCATACGCTCGAAGTGTCTTTTGCAATCCATTGATTAATTTCACAATGAAAACAGCATTTCACTATAAACTAATGGTTAACAATTCATAGCCAAAATAGCTGCAATACTTTTCTGATTTCCATTCAGTTTTAATTATTGTTTAGTACAATGAATTGCTTTATTCCGGGGTGGCCTCTCGATAGAGGCTCTTTTCTCTTAGAGAGGTCACCCTAAAATATAGAACAATGAATGTAAAATATTGTCTTTTGCTGGTATAAACATATATGTTATGTATCTCTTTCTCTTGTCTCTTTGTTATGAATAAATATGTTTGTCCAATTCATTTGAATTTCAACTTTTTTCTCTCTCCAGAATTACTTGAAGGACAGAGCTTATCAGGAGGCAACTCACCAGGACCTGTTTGCTTTCCTTACAGAGGTTAATTTCAGTTTATTTGAAATTATTTCTAGATAATATGTTAATATTCTGGGTTTGCAGACAAGCGCCTGAATCTGAGAAATTGTGATGTGATTATTATGTCATAATATGATGATAATGTCACCACGTCTGACTTGTTGATTTCCAATACAGGAACTCCCCAGGGTACAGTCCTAGCCCCATTCCTATTCACAATCTATACCTCTGACATCAAATCCACCAGTAGAAACTGCCACCTGATAAAGTTTGCTGATGATACTGCATTACTGGGTCTGATACAAAAAGATGTTGATACTGACTATATTGAACAGGTGCAGAGGTTTGTGCAGTACTGTGATGCTAATTACTTGGTGCTTAATGTGAGCAAAACAAAGGAACTTGTTATTGACTTTAGATCTAAAAAGGTTAATCCAGAGCCTGTCATAATAAAAAATGATCCTGTCCAAAGAGCAGATCAGTACAAATATCTGGGTGTAATAATGGACGATCGTCTATCATGGACCAAGCACATCGAGTCCATCTGCAAAAAACTTAATCCTAGACTATATTGTCTTAGGAAAATGAACAAGTTCCAGGTTAAAAGAGACATCTTGAATTTGTTTTATGACTCCGTGATTTCCAGTGTTTGGAAATATGTTATAACCTGCTGGGGAGGAAATGTTAAGGCTGGAGATAAGAGAAAAATAACGGCTAGTATCAAACAAGCCAGCCGGATAATTGGAGTTAAACTCGTTTCAATTGATGAGACAGAGAGCAAACTAACAATTAAGAAATTGCAGAGAATTATGAAAGATGACAGTCACCCTCTCTTTAAAATATTTACCAAATCAAAAAGTCAACGAAGCGGCCGCATGTTGTATCCCCCTGCCAACACTAACAGACACAAATCAAGTTTTGTGGTCAGAGCCATGAGACTCTTCAATGACAGACACCATCGGTGAAATATGTGACATTGAACTCTGTATTATGCCATGTGCCATTTGACTTATTCTATTTTATGTGTATCTGATTACATTGCACCAGCTGAAGTGAGCATGGAGTTATCCCAGGTGGATGTAATAAAGTTAACTTGACTTGACTTGACTTGACTTGAGGTGTCAGTAAACGTAGATTGATTCTACTGCCTATGGGTGTACATTGTTGGTATCTTTTTTGTGAGTGTTATTCTCCAAGGTTTCTCCATAAAGAGAGGATGGTTCCTTCTATTCCACCAACTCCCTGATTTACTGAAGGAAAAAGGTAGATCCATGCAGCAGACATGACAGATTTGTGCATTGAGTACCTCCATCATGAAAACCAACTCTCATTGAGACAAAAATGCCCCTCAACCTCTAGCGTCCAAATGGAAAACCTAGTAAGTCACATTTTGGGCCAAATTGAGTTAAGGTCAAAATAGGACTTCTGAGACATGTTTCTATATATTTATTAAGTTTAGATTTTCATGAAGTGGCCCGTTCCCCCAGTATGACAATGGCAAAACTTACTTACTGCAAGGACCGGAACTTAAAAGTCAATTTCCCCAGAAACTCCAAAATGTGACTCACTAGGTTTTCCCTTTGGACGCTGAACTTTCAGCAGTGCAAAATAGTTTTCATGATACACCAACGATAGATGTGACACTACTGTCCTCAAAACAGTCAATACTTATATAATTGAAACCAGTGATACATGAAATATCACTGCCACAAACATCCATATGGAAGTATGGCTCAGTTTGCCTGGGACCTTTGGAGTGCTTCTCTTTATGTGATTCTGGATTTTTTATGAATTAGTTTTTTTTCTTTTGTTTCCAGCAAGCCAGAGATGATGGCAAAGACATAGATGTCCATGCAGTAATGAACACCTGGATCCTTCAGCTGGGATACCCTGTTGTCACTTTTAATTTTGACCGAACAGCAGGAACGATCTCAATGACCCAGGAACAGTTTTTGCTTGACCCGGAGAGTAGTTCTCAGTTGCCTCCATCTGAATTTAAGTAAGCACTGTAAAACTTTGATTTACTTTTCCTTCTGTTATTCAATTTTGAATCAGTTTAATTTTCATCTGTCTTCTTTGGCCAGACATAGTTAATTTCAAGCTTCTCAGATCGACCGACAGCAAAGATTATCTGGCAAAAAGAAAAAAATTTTGCTTATCCGCAATTTTCTATAATATTTTTTTCATCCTACTGACCAACCCCAAAAAAGTGCCTTTAGAAGAATGGGAAGCTATAGATCAATTATGTCTGGACTTAATAAAGGAATCATAAAGACATTTAATTTAAACTAAATTTTAATTTTGAACAGCTACGTCTGGAGGGTACCAGTAACATTTGCCACTGATCAGGATATCCCAGAATATTGGTTTGCACCTGATGTGACTTGGCTGAACACTGAAACAGGTAGGTCCCGCAAATTGACCAATTTCGTAGATGGTTCTCCCAGTGAACACTGGGGAAAAGTGTTGAATACTCAAATCCCATTGGCTAAAAGCTTTCCCGCCCTTGCCTTAGATTGGTCCAGCCAAGGTGTCTCCAAGCTGGAGTATTTTCAGTGCATTTTCACTGCTTTATAACTTGGTCAATATTTCAGTGTAAATTTTGAAAGTTGCGTTTTTGGATTCAAATGTACTGTCAGTTTGGCCCTTCATCCAGTTTTCCGTCGTGCACCTCTGACCCTGTGAGTCATGCAACGACCAACTATGCACTCTGCCGATGACTTGGGCATCTCAAAATTCTTCCAAATGGCTCCCAATGACATACCATTCTTGCATGATCATATAATTTGCACTCTTCTACCTCCTCTATACTGTTTGGATGATCCCATCATGAATGATGGAGAAAATGAAAAATTGTATCCGAGAGCTTATATTAGTATGAACTGACTTAAGCTACAAATTGTGGTAAAAAACTTAGAGAATAACTTGTCTGAACCTTTGTTTTAACAAACTATGATATAACACTCAATGATTTATAAATTAGAGGCATAGGTATGGCATAATACTGCCATGGTCCTGCAGTGTATGCAAACTTTTGACCCATCAAGTTTGGACAACGTGCAGATTAATGCTGCATATTTTTAAAGGTATTTAGTGAAACTGACAAATTATAGTCAAATTCATTAGTTCAATATGTAAGAAATAAGGGACAGAAATGCCAGATATGCTGACCAGTTTGTACTTATATAATACATCTTTAACTATTTCCTGTTCAACTGTATGCAAATTTTTGACCTCAACTGTATTCTCCTTGTTATTTTAGGAACAATAACCGGAGTACCAACAAATGCCAAATGGGTGATGGGAAACTTAAATGCAGGAATGTACTACAGGATGAACTATGATGCTGACACCTGGACCGCTATTCAAGAACAACTTGCTGAAGACCACACGGTACATGCAATACTTGTTTCTACCCTCCTGGGTGAAAAAAATGGACCTTGGTAGAATTTCATAAAGTTTCAACGCACAACAAGAAAGTTTCATTTCACATCATTCAATCAATAGTACTATTATCTTTGTATGAAATTCCTTTTCCTATTGACTTTTGATGTTAATCTGAGGGGACACATGTTCAGTAACACATAGGAGCTTTGGAAAATAGTGGAATGTCAATGGGAAAATTTGCAGAAACTTTGGCTGAGAAAGGTGTGAAGAAGTGCAGGCAAAAGACATGTTATTCTGAAAATGTCAAAAAGAAAAAGAATTCCTTACAAAGATAATGTTGCAATTGATTGATTGGCAGGAAATGAAACTTTGTTGTTATGTATTTCCCATAGAAATCATATCCTTTTGAAATTAAGCTATTCTACAAAGGTCCTTTTTTTGCCCAGGAGTATATGCATACACTTCAAAATTTTGCTCTTAACAGTTTGTAGTTTATAACAATATTTACGTTTTTCAGGTTTTCCCAGTTAACTCCAGAACTCAACTGATTGATGATGCATTCAATTTGGGCAGGTCAGTATTGATTACACTTTTCAGGAGAGCACAATTTTTTTGTCTTGATTTATAACATGCTGGCACTGACAGGTTGAAATCATATTTTTAAAGTCTGGTTGATGATATTTATTTGACAACAAATTCATTATGAAGGGTAGTATCATGTTACTTCATTGGTAATTCCTCAAAATTACTGTTTACTCTGATTGTGACTGGGTGTTTTGGCATTGTGTTTATTGTAAAAGGACTGGGAGTCGATGAGATTTTAACAAATTGTTACAAGAACAGACACGACTGCATCTATAGCCATAATAAAATATATATTTATAACCCATTCAACTTTTGGCTTTAAAATTTCAGAGCAGGAATAATTGAACAGACGGTTGCTATGGAGATTGGCAGTTACTTGGGAAGTGAAGGTGAACTGTTTCCATGGAGATCTTTTAGTAACAATATTGATTATTTTGCTGACATGCTGGTTGTCACTGGATCCTATGGATATTTGGAGGTAAATCTTTTTTTTTTAAATGAGACTGTTATAAAGTGTGTGAAAGAATGTTAATTTATCATTGACAAGGCTCAGTTGATATATTTACTGTCGATACAACAGTTGGTTGTGTAATGATATTGTGACAGGCTTGTATTGGTGATTAGGCCAGACGAATCGATCTTTAGCTTCTCAGATATTGTCGAGGCACTCTTTCTAAAGGCTGGACAGTATAGTAGGATTAAATAAGAAAACAACATGTAGATCTAAAACACATTTGTGAGTAAGCTCAACTTTTTTTCTCCACTTTCCAAACTGGCTTTGCCACATCATCGACGGTTTTCTGTTGGTCTCCTAATCCTATCATTTGATGCAGTATCTCTATTCATTTGATTAGTTTGTTTATTGTCATCTGTGCTGGCTTCATGCTGCTTGATATAATGAGCAATGAATCAACTGATTAACCATAACAGACAAAACAAAACAGTTTTAAGCCAGTGACATCACACGACCAAGTTGAAAGTTAATTTTGAAACTGTTTGGACCGCTGATCCGCAAACAGCTCTAAGCTTGGACTGCGTTGAACAGGCTTACAAAGTTTAGGTTGGATGCGCTATAGTTGGTACAGCCTAGCCCAGAGCAGTACATTCGACAGGTTTGAACAGTCTTGCGCTGGGTGACAGGAGCTTGATCAGACTCACACAGGATTGCAGAGACTGGGATGGGCTTGAGGAGGCAGACTCAGACAGGCTAGGGCAAAATCAATACAAAATTTAACAGCTTTGGCTTAGACAGAGTTGTAAAGGCTTTGACTTTGGACAACCGTTAGACAGGGTTATTGGTGAGGTGCCCGCCTGCTCTGGTGAAGGTCTTTGCCTGCATGTGTTCGAACCCGAACCCCGGGTGGGGAACCGAAAGTTTCAGTGAACGTTCATGAGAAAAATCTTAGCTGGCTCCAGTGGTCGAAATAAGGGGGGGTCAGGGGGGTTTGACCCCCCAAATGCTCATGGGTTGCCCTCAAATACAATTTTTCAAAAGGACCCAGAGGGGGTCCTAAAAAAAACCCCCCAAATACTGAAAGTGTGCTGTGAAGTGAAAATGAAGCAGCAAGTAAAGCCTAATCAGCAGAAAAAAACCTCTTGTAATTTACATACATTACCAATAAAACTTTCACAACTCATTTTCTGAGATAAAACATACCTTTAAAAAGCCCAGAGTTCATTTTTAGAGCCCCCAAAAAAGCGGCTTCAGGGCACCTCTGGCGGCCCGCTGGCGGCCCACGGACTGCAAGCTACAAGAACTTCAACCCTTTGGGTCTTCCAACTGAGAGACCCCCCCAAATAACAGGGCCTATTTCGACCACTGGCTGGCTCTCTCTCCTATCTCATCGAACAACCCTCATGAGCAGCTAGAGCCGGGCTTAGAGGGCTGCACATACCAAACCTATCTATCTATGTATGATTGTGAGTTTCACTGTCTTAGAAGATCTCTTGACTCAATAGTAATGTTCTACCTCTTTCAGACATATGTTCAAGAAATTGTTCAAGATGTGTACAATGACACCCTGTGGGATGATACTACCTTGGATCCTCTTACTGGTCATGTTGCTCGGTAAGTTGCTTCAATACTGATCAGTTTTATTACATTGACATACAATGACACTTGTAGTTTTGATTATCATAACTTTTTTGGATTTCTCTTTTATTAGTGAAAATATGTTATAATTTTCTGCATTCAGACGAACAAGAAGTCTGATCCTTTCCCTTGCCTGTTCCTATGGCCACGAAGGTTGCGCCCAACAAGCTTACAATCAATTCCAGGCCTGGATGATGGCAACCCCTGGAAGCAATCCGTAAGTCTGATACACTTTCAAAAGAGAACAGAATTTAATATTAGTATGTCATTTAATATCCAAATTCGTAACGCAAAAGGTTCTTGATGGTATATATAAAGAACCCACAGCTTAAGGGTTCAACTGAATTGAAAAGGTTCAATACTGGTTGGAAGGCGCCATGATGGAACTCTATGCTCCCAACTTGAGAGAAAGGGTTCATAAATTGGAGTTCGATGCAGCTGGATTATCTTAGTGTTGGGTTTGTTTGCTGTTGGAACCTTTTTAAAAGTTGAATAATGAACCTTTTAGGTGTCCTTATCTATATATAGAACGTTTAAAGACTTCATACTGAGCCTTTTTGTTGAGAGTGCATGTCTACTTATTGTCTTGGTATGGACTCATCAGCCAAGCTCCTAATTGTTTTGGTTATTCTCAATCAATTTTGTGAAATTTGTTTGTGTGTATAATCGAAATTTATACAGGGTTTTTGATTTGTTGTCACTAAATTGATTATGGTGCTTTCTTGAAATAGCAATTTGTTACTTTGAATCTTAAAATACAGCTAATGAGATTTATTCAATTTTATGTTCTTGGCTTCTTCAGAATTGATCCAGATCTTCGCCCAGTTGTCTACTGCACTGGATTGGCTGCCGGAGGAGTCGCAGAATGGGAGTTTGCCTACGAAAAACTTGCTGAGTCAAACTCTGGTGCAGAATCTCAGAACTTACTTAACGCTCTTGGATGCACAAAGGAGGATTGGCTACTCAGAAGGTGGGTCTAAAACTTTTAACTTCTTGTTAATGATGGGTTGATTTACAGCACCAAATGCAACAGACCAACCTGTGTGTTTGATCGCATCTCAGCAGTTTCTAAAGTGTGTCCCTCCCTCTCTTTCCCCCATTTGTATGCCTCATTTATCAATTTTTAGTGAGTCTTCTGCCAAAATATTATATCATCCTTGCGCTGATGCGCTGATACGGCCCTGATCTCATCCCTACTCATCTCATCTCATCGGGTGTGCCCAAAAAACAAACTTTTTGTGGTTTCTCCTGGTACCCCTCCAACAAGCTACAGTGTACCACTTTCGTGTTTTTGTAATGATGCAACTGCTTTGTTGGTAAATGAATTATCTATCTACATGTATATCTATCTACAATCCTATCATTGTGCCAGTCTCTTTGTCCCACTTGTATCAACTTTTCAAGAGGACGTACAATGTCAGGTCAAAACACCATGAATATAAAATACAACATCTGATTTTATGAGACAATCACAATTACAGTGTACCAACTGTCAAAAAGGAGACCATATCCCCAATATACTAGGACAGTTTCCACATTTATTTGGATCGTTTTAAATGCTGGTACACAGAAGACAATTCCCCATTTATTTTGGACTTCGATCGGTCAGAAGAGACCATCATAAACCAACTAGAAGTTTTTTGGTAAATTTGAGATAACTTGATTTACAAGGAGAGATAAACTTGAAGTACTTCGGTCATAAACATTCCTTCAAATAGCATCTAAAGATGACTGAGAAATCAAGTTGAGATTTACCTACCTTTAGTTTAAATGTTAATTATATTATATATGCTATATTGTTCTTTGTTTTTTAGTATATAGATATTAGAACGTAAAAAAATGATGTGAGAAGCTGGTTTGGCCAGCAGTTTAGGTAAAACAATGACTTATAATCAGTTTTTAATTTATTACCATAATTTGTACATATAAACAAAATGTGCATGCAGAAAATTACATGTCAAATTGATGATGCCATAAATATCACTATAATTATATTTCGAGAAAAGCTTACTATCCAACGGAAAAGAGTTCAAGCAGAATCAAGCTTGTAATTACCAAAGGCCCCGATCATCCTTGACTCTCATGTGATCGCAGGCCTCAGATACAGTACAACCAAAATAAAGCAAGAAAAGTTTCTTTCAGATCCTGTGGCTTAAATTTCCTGCAGTACAGTACGACCCAAAATAAAGTCTACTACCCCAGCAGGAAGGAAGAATCAGCCACTACTTTACCCTTTCACGCCTTTTGGCTACCCTTGAATCACTTCCTACCTTTACCTACTTGAAACTACCTTTTAAAATTACATTAAAATTACAATTAAACAACACCTATTCCAACTCCATCACCCCCAATGTGTTTTTTAATTATTTGATATTGTGTCCCTTTGCTAATTGCAATTACATCGGTAGCTGTCTTGTTAAGAGTTCTTAATATCGGCTAGGGTTGTTGCGAGGAGTCAAAGGTAGTTGTAAGGAAATTTGGGATTGAGAGGAGAAAGGAGGACGGAATAGGTAAACAGAGGACTGGGTCATACCAGGAGAAAATTGATGGCAAAGCGATTCCAAGGTCCCTATGGGTCTAGATAGTTACCAAAAAAAGGTCCAGAAAAGTTCATGGGTACACGTGCCCCTAATTTGCATATTAGAAATGGCAGTCATCTTAGAAGGAAAAATTCGAGTGGGCCATTGGATTCCTCATGCCAAAAAAGCTATGTTTTGGTGTATTATTCGTGGCTCTATCTTGGTTAGTTTTTGAGATATTGACGATTTTCCTTCTCATGAGGCGGCCATTAAAAAAAAAGAAAATCGCTTTGCCTTAAATTTTCTTCCGGTGCATTGCTAAAATGCCTACAGTAAGAGAGACTTTCTACCAAGAATTGGCACTGATGACATATACAATTACACATGATATTTTACAGGTATATGGAAGAGGCCCTTGCAGAGAGAGCGCCACTAAGAAGACAGGATTTCCGGGATGTGATTCGTGCCGTTGGAGAAAATTCCAGAGGTCGAAATATCGCATGGACGAGCTTTGTTGGGAACTATGATACCTTGTTTGCAAGGTGAATATATAATACACAAAATACACATTCAAGATTAAAATGCTTAATTTTGATTGGGGTAAACGTTTCATACTCTACCTTGTTTGATAGGTGGGTTTTAAAATGTTTATTTAAGATTCAAATGCCCAGTTTTGATTGGTGTAAAAACTTTCTGTACTTGTACAAAAACATCAACCATCATCAATCTTTGACAGAGGAGCCCCCAATGTCCAATTACAAAAAAATGTTTTTATGAGATACTGAGTGTTTACTGAGGATTACTATCCTTCCAGATGCTATGTAGAAAGTGACTGTTTCTTGAAATGTGGGAATATGACAGTTACCATAGGTTAGTTTTCTATGTGGGGTCATAGGCCATTTTAAAATAACACAATTCACTTTTGATTAACAAAGGAGCACTAGGAGTGGCCTTCACTAATTTTCTTGATTGTTGCTCAATTATTCAATCTTAATAATGCTTTTATTTCTTCAAATATTGAACAAATAAGGTTCGAAATTGCATAAATGTACTCGTACTCGTACTCGAGTACATTTGAAAGTACTCGTACTCGTACTCGAGTACATTCAGAAAAAGCTGTACTCGTACTCGTACTCGTACTCGTAGATGTGGCAAGTACTCGTACTCGTACTCGAGTACATTTGCATGTACTCGTGCCCAACCCTGATAGACGTATTCAGCCAGAATGAATTAATCAGTGCAATATCACACTTTTAAAGAATGAAAAATCTGATACACATTACACACCAATTCATGTTGCTTATATTTTACAGCTGTCAAGTATTTTGAATATTCTAATTTCAGGTTTGGAGCCACTCAATTTACTTTCGCCAGTATGGTAGACGAAATGACTTACAAACTCTCCACACAGTATGAATATGACCAGGTAATTTCAATTTTGATCAATGCAAATGAAGACACTCAATTAATAATATTTTAACACTCCTTGTTGAGTCAAATTATATCTTGTGTTGAACCAAAAATGCGTTCGCCTGAATACCATGACATTGACTATTTGTTTTATTTTCCATTATTCTTTAGTCCTACCGTCATGTACACGTATAACTTGTTTTGTCGACCAATATTATATTCCTGTCTTAATTAGGCCACCAGACTGTTTAATTACATGTAAAGACATTTTAAAAGCCCCACTCATCATAAACAGGCCCCGGGAAACAGGCATCTATAATCTATTCTTGTTCTTACAACTATTTCTGTCCTGTAAAACATTTTTCCTTTCTGGTATAGGCCTACATTTTTCATACTGATAAAATTTTATTTGCAATTTTTTTTTCCCTTGCCAGGTTGAACAGTTCCGGGATACCACAAATGATCTTGGGACCGCTGAAAATGCTTTCGACCAAGCCCTCGATAAGATCAAAGTCAACATTGAGTGGCAACAGAACAACCAACAAAGTGTTGTTGACTGGTTGAAAGATAGGTATGACTGATGACCTTGACGATTGACCTTGATGATTGACCTTGATGATTGACCTTGACGATTGACCTTGACGATTGAGCATACTTCGAACAAGTGAAGGAGGAGGAATCATGCAGAATTTATTTATGATAATTGTGGGCATAGAGTGAAGAAGACTGTTTTAAGAAAATCTGAATATGGAATGAACTGCTGATTTCCAGAATTTTAGATATGTTTTGTACAAAGTATTTCACTTTTTTTGTGCCATCAGGAATGCTGAATGTTTCACAAGCAGGCTGGAGTATTTTAAAAACACAAGGCTTATTATGATAGTCGATTGTGCGAATCGAACATTTTGTGGAAATGTCTTTTTTTTGTGAAATATAAAAATGTCAAAAGAATTAACTCTTCACCTATGTGATTCAAACATCCAACTTTCGTGTCATAGCGCATATCAATTTCGTGCTCATACAATTGGACTGTGATTACGAAAATCAATTTTGATTGTTTTCATTGTCAAATGTATGATTGTTTTACCACCATTAGTATGGGCTGAAGTGCAATTGATTTTACTGTTTCTTTCAATTGTCTAATTGCAATATTTGATATTGTTTATATTTTTATGCAAAGTGATGATTTTTTATGCATTTTAAAATAGTTTGATGTATATCCTGATAAAGTTTAAGGGTTGAAATTTTGCTTGAATCTGACAATTTGATCTTTGAGGTCTATTTCTCCTTCCATTTTACCATCTAAACCTAATAGTTTTGTGTGAGATGCAGGGGGGAGGGGATAACATTTTTGTAAGCTGGTGCAGTATACTTATAAAATCACTTTCTTTGTGTTGTAACTGTTGTTTAGTGACAAAATGTAGGTATATAAAAATTCAATCCTATTGTAAATACAGGGGGGAATACAATTATAGTCAGCTGCCTCGGTGTAATTTATAAAATTAATTTTTTTGTGCATTTTTACTGTCTTATTTTATGTATATATATATATAAAAGTTTATTTTGTGAAAGATACCGGTCCATCGTAGCAGGGGTTCTATCAGACAGGGAAAACATGAAAAATGGTGAAAAAAAAAATCAGGGAATTGAAATTTGACCTAAAAAAATACATTGAATTTGATTTAATATGTGCAAATTCATGAACAAAGCCCTCTATGTATTTAAAAAAAATCCACAAAAGTCACAATTTTCGATTTGTTATTAGTGGCAATAACTCAATGATAAGCCGGAATAAGGGCAGGGAAACCAAAATTCCGTGGGTGCCCAATCCAGTTTTACTGTATTATTTTATGTACATGTATGTATAAAAGTTAATATTATATTACATACAAGGGGAATATAATTTCATACAACTGCCTCAGTTTGACTTTTAAAATCAAATATCTGTGCAAATTATTTTACACTTTCGCTTATATAATGTTTGTAATTGTGAATTTGTTTATATGTACATAATCATGTTATGAATAACATTTTTCTAGAAAATAATTATGTCTGCTTTGTTGATTATAAATGCCAAATAAAAATAATTGTTTTGGCAAAACTTTTTGGTTGTATTTTGTTCATCAGCATATTTTTGTTTAGAGAACGCCCATATTTTGGAAAGGAAAGTAGAAGTGAAAGGTACGCATTTGAAATATTTTAGATTTGTCCCTAGCATAGAGTAGGTCAGGGCATGCAGCCCCCTTAACTTCGAGGTGCAATTTGACCTACTTTATATGGTCGATTCTATGAATGCTTATGCTGTCACGAACGGATCACTTCACTCTATTTATAACTAGCGAAACAAATTTCTACCAATTTTAATAAAGGAGTTATGGCCATTTTTGTAAAAAATTGAAATTGGCCTTCTTACCCCACCCATCGGGCAAGAAGCCCCCCTATTATAATCCTATGGCAATTTTTTTTACAAGTGCATTCAGCTCAAAAGTTATTTCTTGCCATTCTTCTATCATTATTTAAGGCATTCTTTTCACTTTTTCTGAATTTCATAATTTTTCTGATCATAGATTTATTTTTTAATTTATTTTCAATTTCGGCCAATTTTTTTTCTATTTTAATTAGCTATTCTATCAAGATTTAAGGTAAAGTACACATTATTAAATGGTTCCTGAAGCAGCTTTGAGGCCCCAGTGTAAGAGGCCTCATGCCCCATGCCATGTGGGGCCTCTCGCCCCAAACACACTTATTTTAATTTGACCTCTATATTTCAAACTAAAATGCAAATAACATGATCCAAATCATATTTATGTGATGGTCTTAAAGTGAAGCAATGCAGATATCCATTGTACTTTTAAAAATTTCCAAGGTTATTTCTGACAACCCCTTTCAAAGAATTAGTCAAAGTTACAAAAACCATGCACATTTTTTAATGGAGGTGTGTACACACCTCCATTTATGCAGTCACATTGAGAGAATGGAAGTTTTGGCGGGAAATTCAAAATTTGAGCATTTTCAGAATGTCTTTTGGCCATAACTTGGCCATTTTGTTTGGAATCGTTTTGGGTCAACTGAGCTAATTAACTTGATCATAGAGCATGCTTCTGGTACAGGAATTAAGAGCAGGCATGTTGTCATTTAGACATGACTTTAGCTTGAATTCATATATAATGGGTGTTCCATTTGTGTATGGGGCAGTAATACCAGAACTATGGCTTGTATTGTATGTTTTTTATTTTGGCACTTTATTGTATCTTTTATCCTAGTTATGCCTTTTTGGGGTCCAGTCCACATGACATCATTTCTTTCTTTTCTCAAAATTATTGAAAAATGTGAAAAAAAAAATTTCTTGTGTATTGACCAATTTCAGTGATGGTTCTCCCAGTTAACACTAGGGGCAAAATGGTGAATACTGAAATCCCATTGGCTAATAACTTTCCCGCCCTTGCCTCTGATGGGTCTAGCCAATGTGTCTCCAAGCTGGAGTATTTTTAGTGCATTTTAATGTACTTCAACGCTTTATAACTTGGCCATTCTCTCAGTTAAAATTTTGAAACTTGCCTTTTTGGATTTTAAGTGTATAAATCTCCAGTTTGTGAAAAGCAAATAAAGAATTGTTAAATTGCAAAAAATATATTTGGGGTCCATGTTCAGGCGATTCAGTGAAATAGGTCTATTGGGCAGTAATGCCAAAACTATGCCATGTATATATTTTTTTAAAAATGTGAAAAATTGTTTTTCCTTTTTTCCGGAACTAAACTCAAAAGCCGCTGTGCTTATGTCATTGAAATTTGCATATACATATGTATTAAATACCCGAGATGTGCCTTTTGACGGTTGAAATGTTCTGAGAAACAGAGACTGATGATAATTCACCAAAAATGTGAAAAATTAAATTTTTTTTAACTATATGATTCAGTCAATCTTGCAGTTAAATCTTTGAAATTTTCCAGTTAGCTTTTCTTTTAACATCTCTAGTATAGTTGGAATGTTAACCCTCTGATTTTTTAAAGGAAAAAAACTAGAAAAAATAAGGATTTTTGCCAATTTTCTGACATTTCAACAAATGCCGCTACCTCCATTTTGAACCCCTGGGTTCTTGTTGTTTCTTTAATTTATACTATGGTTTGGTGATGTTCACTTTGAAAACCGCTCAGTAGATATATTTGAAACAACTAAATATGTTGAGGCCTCAAACGGGGAAGCAAACAAATTAGTTAGCAAAAAGGATAAACAATGTCATTACAATCTAAGAAGGCCAAAAAGCGGTACCATTCTGGGGCGCCTCTCTAATCTCTATACACCCGTGTCTGAGTGACCGTCTTTAGTAAGGTATAATTTCAAATTTTATTTTACTCAACAAAGATTATGCACTAACAAAAGTAGCTCACTCCCCCCCCCCCCGGGGTGCTTCCATGCTCTCTCAGGGCACATAATCAGCCTTGAATGAAGGCAATGATGGACCTGATCATGTTAATCTTTCATTTAATCTTTCATCAAATTGTTGTCTTGACATTGAATTTGTTGCATCTTTATTTTCAAGAACCTTTCAATTCACACTATCTATGATAAACAAGAAAAGTACCCTTAAAAATGGTACTGTATCGATTTGCTCAAGCCTTGAGGAAATCAAGGCAAACCTGCCAGGCAAGACAGAGTACAACCCCTTGTCTTCTTACTTGGACCAGTGGATTACCAAGTATGGGCAACATGCCTATTTCAGTGAATGGCCTGAACAAGGACCCCAAATAACTTTTTTTCAATTCAACAATTCTTAATTTGCTTTTCACACACTGGAGATTTATACACTCTATACATCCAAAAACACAACTTTCAAAATTTTAACTGAAAGAATGACCAAGTTATAAAGCCTTGCAGTTACATTAAAATGCACTAAAAATACCCCAGCTGCGAGACACCTTGGCTGGACCAATCGGATGCAAGGGTGGGAAAGCTATCAGTCAATGGGATTTCAGTATTCACCAATTTTCCCCTTGTGTTAACTGGGAGAATCATCAGTGAAATTGGTCTAGTAGAGTGCAAAATCAAGCAAGATATCCCAACCCTCAACAGCTATAAGTTTAAGGCCTTCACATCTGCATGGGGTAAAATTGGAGTATCAAACCGTCAGCCTAAAGCAAAATTGGCCTAAGTCAGACTTCAGCCATTTTTCCTTTTTGGTACCACAGGAAGGCCCTTATGATAATACAAGTGCTAAAAAAAATTTGGACTCCTAAATTGATAATAAACCTCTCAAAACCCCAACTCAATTTTCGCACAAATGGCCTAAGTCCTGTTGACTTAGGCCATTTGGACTTAGGCCAATTTCGTTATCACTAATTTTAGTGGATATCACCAATATTTTTCGGTCATAATTGTGAGTATTAATTTTATTGAAGTTGTTTCCTCGCATTTCATTCATAAATTTTGTGGAGAATTGCTTAATAACACAACAAGACCACAACAGAATTTTGACCTAAGTCATTTTTGTTTCAAAAAAAAATCTGGTCTAAGTCAGTTTTTCGCTGTTTGCCGAAAATTGCCAAAAATGACTTGGCCAATTTTGCTTTAGGCTGACGAAACAAGCTTGCGCATCATTTTGGTCTCATGCAGAAAGGTATCAAGGCAAAGGTGCGAATATCGAGTAATTTGACTGTTCTGATAACACTGTTCATATGCAAATAGTTTTTTGTTGAATAATGATGCTTAATGCAAAATACACTTTAAAAAAATCAAGATGTGTTGACTATATTGACTGTTCTGTTTTTCACATTACAGCCTCCCACTTTGATAAAGAAACAGAGTGGACTGTTGCACTGTGAAAATGGCACATGGTGTGTCATCATGCTGATTATTTGTCATGATCATACCCAATACTTTCAATGTGAATTTGATTTAAGGAGACTAATCCCGCTGGTTGGTGAGAGCCAAACGTAAGGATTGTGTATCTGATTTTCATTCTGAAATCAGTTTTGACAAATCAAATGGCCTTCTATTGATCATGACTAATCAAACGGCCTCTATCTCTCTATGTTTCCCATGTCGAAGTAGAGAAGATGGCACTTCATCAGCTATCATTAGTCAAGAAATGCATTTTTCACAGTGAACTGATCCTCATTGTGTCTATATCAAAGTGGAAGGCTGTAATACAAGTGTCACAGAAAAGTCGCTTTCCAGCTGTAATTCATTGGTTTTCTTGTTCTCAATATTGCCTGCCGCACCAGACAAATTTTTGCATTAAATGATGTTCATGTTTATGGTGAGGCAAATTCTTAATTTGTTTAAATATAGGCATTAAAACAATTCTGATGCAAGATGTTATTTGCATTATGGAGATAGTTATCAAAGTATCTCAAAGTGTTAGGAACAGATAAATATAAGTATTCATGACAAAATAACAATTAAATACAGGATTGAATTCATTTGGGTTTTAACCAGTGGCGTCAGTTCCTATGGGGCCGGTTGGGCAGATGCCCCACCACTTTTTTGCCGAAGTATAGGCCTACATGTTTCTGAATTTTAAAAATGTAACTTTTCCCCCTGACATCTTCCACAAAGTTGTGACCACTATTTGCCCCACCACTTTAAATGAAACTGACGCCCCTGGTTTCAACAGAATTATATTTTTCTCCAAGTATGGCCAATTTTTAAGTGGGTGTAGACCGTCTTAGAACTCTTCTCATTTGAACAGAAGATTGTGTCAAATGCCTCCCATAGATGTGGAATTAAATGAAACAAATGCAATTTTACCAGAAGAAAAAAGTTTTACTATTTTTTCTTACTAGAGAAATCAACAATTTTCGGATAATAAGCGCTTCAAGGAAACCTCGATGAACCAACAGTAAAGCTGCATACATTTTGATTTTGATTTTGTCATGAGTGCTTAATTTGATGTATGCCCATCACATCCAGACACTTAAGCAACTATAACTAGCACACAAATGGCATTGCATTAAAACTGAATATATGTTTCAATTTCAACTAATTAATTTTTTTGTCTTATAGTTATTACGTAACATTATTCCATTCAAAATTGTTTTATCAAAACACCTGCTGCTGTGCATAGACTATACGTCCAGGCAATTTGGTGAAGATTGAGCAAGTATTTGCTTTGTTATGATTGATCATAACAATATAGCCCCATAGTGAAGCATAGTAGCTGAGCATAAACTAATGGCCATGGCTGTATGCTCAATTCAAGCTCAACAGGCAGCAAGTTGCTGTGTTTTGGTGCACTCTAAAAACGGTTTGAGGGAAACAGACAAAACAAACTTAAGCTGGTGTCCATCCAACATTTTGTGAAGGCCTATATCAGGAATAATTGTTATGCGAAACGGTCAAGGAAATGTCCATCCTGCCCAAATTTTTTTGTGTAATTGGATCATAATAATGTTTGGAATAGACATAGCTTTTGTCTGATTTTACTCAAAGAGCTTGGTCAGACACTAGAGCTCTTACATTTGTTTTGTCTTTTTCAAACAGGCCTTTTCATCAGTGTGTATTGCTACCATACCAGTGTGTGGTACTGTAGAACGGGGTGACTTTGAACATCCGGGGTGACTGAACACTTTTCTGAAAAAGATTGATCCTCTATGAATGCAAAGTTAAATGAGATATTGGAAGTATTTTATTTCTGATTATATTCCACTAAAGCCTAGTTTCTTTCTACATAAAGTCATTGTGACTGGAATTTTTTTTTCATGATTTTGATGAATAAACATAGCATACTTCATTTTGCAAGATACAATAGCCTGTGAACTTCTGTGCCCACAACAGTACTGAATGACCCTGGCCTTATAAATACCTGCCTTATTACAATGTCACTCAAATAATTCCAAAATCCACCAGAAATTTGTTGGAGGCTATTCCCAAAGACCGACAACAAATAATATAAGTGGATGATGCTGAATTGTAACAAACTTCGGGGTGACTTTGATCATCACATTGTGATGGTGAGCTACATGGCCAATTGTTCACAGGGTGAAAACCATGTGGCTGCTCTTTCTGGTGATTTTCACCCGTTTTCCAGGTGGGAATCACCTGGTTCAAAACAAGGTGGATTTCATGCGTTTTCCAGACAGGTGAATTTCACCCTGCAGCTTCCAGGTGGAAACCACATGGTAATGAGGAACATGGAATTCGTGTGATTTATAGGTGAAAACCACAAGGTAAAGAAAAATATGGAATTCAGGTGATTTAAAGGTGAAAACCACATGTATGGTCACGATTTATTAAGAGCAGCCCATGGAATTGATATTGATGATTAAAAGACACATGGAATTTAGAGTGTATGACCAACATAGCAGCCACTCAGCGAATAAGATGTATTCTCATCACCCTCCAGATGATTATTTCCAAATATTTACAACTGGGATAGGGCCTGAGTGTCTCCAATTTTCAAACAAGATCTACTAATCTAGGTAAACCCTAAGTTTGTGGTAGCCACTCCACTTCAAGGGATTTGTCTGATATAATTTTGGCCATATGAAAAAGTTCCAAATACTGTTATAAATAGCTCCAAATGCGCAAAAGAAAAACACTCAAAGACATTTTCAATTCATTCATTTTTAATTTATTTTTAATGGGTTAATTAAGAACAAGCAGCATTACATGCAGTGTAAACATCTAGGCAAACATTGCATAACATGTTAACATCATTTAGACACACAAATTTGCAATGGAACAGTCATACAGGTTACAGAGCTATACTGGTAAAAAAACATTATAGGCTAATACCTTTTTATAGACCAGAACGGTGGTCAAATGCCGATTGTGGCAAACTAGGGTATAAACTGTGTGCAGTGCCATCACTGCAGTGCCAAGGGGGGGGGGGGGGGTGCCCTAGGGTGGTCCAAAAACACTTTCTTCTGAATTTCTTTGATTTGAATTTTGTATTGTGATGTCATATGGATAGAAGGTATTGCGTAAAAATTTCAGCAAAATCAATTGATATTTAGAGGTGGCACAAAGCCGTTGAAGTTTAACATGGGATTGCCCATCGGCAGACCTCAAAATCATCGGTATTTGCAAATCTTGCTATAACAGCGTATTATTTTGATCCAGTATCCTTTTCTTAGTATGTACAGGATGCTGACTGCTTTCCTGATATTCTGTCGGACTTATAATGCTTCATAGCAGGTAAGCATAGATTTACATAGGTTAATTATCAAGCCTTTTTTTCATAAAAACAGGCAAATATTTCACTTACTGCAAATAATAAATAAAAGATAACCCCCAGATATTACTTTGTCATGCCAAATTTATCATGTACTAAAAAATCTGGAAAAAATATTCACTTCTGAGAAAGATCTGGGAAAATTACCAATTTTTCAGTCGCGCGAATGAGGAATTACATTATAAACTTCGAGGGCTTTGTGCCACCTCTAAACATTAACCGATTTGGTTGAAATTTTGCATGTGTTTGTTTTACTTATGTGGTCATCAATTTCCACTTTCAAATTGGGGGTTTTATGAGATTTGATTTTTCCCATTGGAATGTGGACCACCCTACCGGTGCCCCACTGAAATTCAGTTGGCCCCCTGCCCCCCTGTGACCCCCCCTTTTTTTTAAATAATTTTTTTTTATCCTGGAACTAGTTTTTTTTTTTTTCCTTGGAGAAAAAAAACCCATTTCCTATTATGAAAAAAAAAAGATTAGCAGAATTTAGAGCAACCATTTTCCATATTTCACAATTTATTTTACTAATATAATTCATCTCCTTATTTTAATCAGCTACAGGTGTCAGATGGCCCTTAACAGACTTACAGAAAATATAAAATATTTTGAGGAATATTGAGGAATTGGAAAGCTCTGATTCAATTTTTTTGTTCTCATGCTGGACTGCTGTTGCAGAAGACCAGCAAAATCTAAAGACAATGGCAATGTTCATTTTTTACCTCAATAAAGTGACGGACATATTCCCAAAGGTCACACAAGGTAAACACGACCTTGATAATTTGTGGTCCGCTCGTTTGTTGCTCACGTAGAGATGTTATGTATGGTAGAAATGATGTGCCAAAACACAATGTTAAGATTTTTTTACGAAGTTGCCAAAATGTCGCATGCTCATGTCATATATTTGACATTGCTTTACAATGTTGTGAAAACATTGCACAACATTGAGTGCTAAAGTCAAATCTTTGATTTTATTCACAACATTGTGACAACATCATTTCTACCATAGCCTACAATTCTACGTAATTTTCACCAACATGGCGAGGTTGTCATAACATAGATGTGCGCTTGGGGTTGGACTCTCGATTAAAAGAAACAATTATGTATTTATTTAGAACTGCCAGGTGATCTAGCTTATCAAGACTGGTATGAATGTTACACCTTGCAGTACCAAAATAAACAGAATTTTTATGTCACAATTTTTTTATGGCAAAGATGGAGCCAGGGGGGGTGGTGCCTGTTCCGACACCACTGCTCAGTGCAGATACGGCACAATTACAAAATATTAAAAAAAAGTTTTGGCACACGTTTCAGAAAAACAAAATTGAGACATGCTGGTATACCTTGAAAAAGTCTTCAGAGCAGAAAGGACAAATGAGACTACTAGTTTAGTGTTATAAAATTGAATGTTTCAAGAGAATTTGACATGGTCATGAGGTGGCGTTAGACATCGACAAGACTGATGTGCAATGGCTGCAAGAGATCACTTGTGAAACTCCTTATAATATTCATAATTTCATTCAGCGGATGTTCTGGTTGTTGACAAATTGGTAACAGATCTTCTGCACTTGTGTCGGCCAATCTGAAAAAAAGGAGAGCAGATGTGAGAATATAAATAAAAATGCACAATTGACTTGTCATGGATAAAATGTATAGGTTTTGACTGTGAAGCATCCAGATTCCAGAATCATAATTATCATCATATGCCTATTCTACATTTTTTAAGCATGAAATTGGACAACAGTGATTATAATGCTTCACATAATGATCAACAGTGACAGTGAGTCATTGAGAAATTTGATTCCCTTCAAAAGTTTCATTAGTAAATTCTAGTGTTGATGAATGTCAAGGCCAGGACATCTGAGACCTAAGAGGAATAAACCTCCAAGTCTACGACCGCATGAATCAGTGCTTTTCCTAGCCATTAGCCACATTCGCATTGGCTATCACATCATCCATGTGGCTTATGAAAATTGCATATTTTGGCCGCAAATTAGCCACAAATATATACATGTATTTTACCACATTTCACTCAAAATCGGCCGTTTTGGCTAATAGAAATTCGGTCAGGACTAGGAAAAGCACTTCATGAATCTCCGAGACCGAGACATTAGACATTGACCCTCCGAGTCTTAGACCAAGGCATCAGGTATCAGTGGCGCATACAGGGGGGGCCTAGGGGGCCCGGCCTCCCCCCCTAGACCACTGAGATAAAAGTATCATTTATAGGAAAATATGCCGCGACGAGGGCCCGTGAATGCCGAAAAACGCCCGGGCCTCCCCTAGACCCAGTCTGGATCCGCCACTGGCTATCAATATTGAGACCCGGGCTGGCATAACAAAAATGATGGTTCAACAACCTGAATCATCCAGTAGTGCCTCTACCTTCTTATTGAGCATCCTATCCAGGCGCAGTCGCGTTATATCGGGCTATGGGTTCCATGACGCGATAACCCATTAGACCCCCACCAGAATTTTCTGCATCCTCCCCTTGTCTCACGCCCTGGATCAAGGGCAGCAGACAGGCATATACCGGGCAGGGCGTTTGCAGAAGTTTTTAAACAAAATTCCAGGCTATTCCAGGCAGAAAGCACTGTAATTTTTTTTCTGAATATCTAGGCCTACTATTAATGTTTCTACAGTACCGGTTGACTGTCGCAAGAAGTCGCCAAATATTTAGCTGTTAATTGTTTTATTAACAGCACAGAGGAATAATAGGAATCAAGGCTTTTCAACGATTGGCATACACCCTGTCGAGGACGTTCTGAAGTTTAATAATTACCAATGGCGACTTTTAGATTCGACACCTCAGTTGAATTCGACCTGTACACTGGAGGGCTTTCAAGTGCAATTTGACAAGTGCATCACCTGCAGTATAATTCTCTGTGGTGTCTGCAAAAATGTCAACAACTTGCTGGACTGATTGAATCACTTGGCAGGCAGGTTGGTGAGTGTCAAATTCAACTGTCATGTCTCGAAATCTGGTGTCGTTAAGCTATAATAAGGGGCCGACCAGATGATAGCTCGGGGGGTCCTATGGCTTTTTTTTTTGGCTCGCGAAGCATCGACGAAAAATTTTTTTCGCATGTGATCAGGCGACAAACTTTTTTATCGCAATTTTAACATTGCGGTACCCCAGCTACAGGTGGAAACAGTTTTTTTTTATGTGCTGAACAAAATTTTTTTTTTCAATGTTGAGAGGGAAACAACCTTTTTTTTCACCAAAAAAGCCATAGCCCCCCCCCAAAGATCATCTGGTCTGCCCCTAATGGTACTACCGGTATCAGGCCTAAATTTTATAATCAGAGCCAGCATAACCATGACGACATGCCAAAGCAGAGGCCAATCTTTCAACATTGTCAAATAAAATCTTCATTTGTTTCTGTTTACTTCTTTCCCTGAACTTTTCAAAGATGAAACTGAAATACACGCAAGTCACAACTCACCTTTAAAACTCTGAACTGGCCTACTAACTTTCGAGTAAAGTTTTTCTCCTGCTTTGACTGACATTGATTGAGAGCTGTCTTCTGCTTTCTCTTTGTTTTTGTTGTTTTCTGCTGCTTCTGTAATTTCCAGCAGGTGGTGTGACGTCATCTCCAAGGTGATTGGTGATGACATCACAGTGGGCAGGTGCTTGTGACGTCATTCCATTGTTCATTCATTCCACTGTTGATCTTCACAGAGCTGACAGCAGAGAAGTTTTTTGAAGACAATTTTTACAAAAGACATGAAAAATGATACGCAGGTCTACAAATGACAGTTTTATTGGATACACAAAAGGTTAGTGCTTGGTAATCTGTGTGTGATTGTGGGGAAGTGGCTTCAAGTTTATCAGCACAGCCTGCAGCATGTTTATTGTTTCTGATATTTTTCAATTTGTTTACAACTTTGAATTTTTCATCTTGAGCTTTCACACAGTTTCAGTTTAAATTTTTGCTATCTAAAATCTCCCGGCCTGTATTCTAGGGGCGACCATTAGACAGTGTTAGACATCCAGATGATCTTTGGGAGGGGGGGTCCCATAGATTTTTGGTGAAAAGTTTTTTTCTTCCACTTGACATTAAAAATGTTAAGCACATGAAAAAAAAAATTGTTTCCACCTGTAGCTAGGGTACAGTAATGTTAAAATTGCGATAAAAATGTTTGTCGCTCTTCCGCATGCGAAAAAAAAAGTTTGTGGAACTTCAACTTGACGCTTAATTAGGGGAAAAAAGGCTCATCCCTGGGGCCTGTGGTCAAATCCGTACCCCCCTCCCCAACCCCAGCTGTCCTCTGGTCGGCCCCTTATAGTTTTCCTCGATCATCGAGTTGATGGGAAATTATTTATTTAATTTGTTTTAACAGCGACTGTAATGATTTGAGCCTATGATGTACAGGTATATTTGTTTATAAAATAAAACAACTTCATGTTAAGAAAATGCCTTTTAGGGGGCGACCATTTAATAATCAGGGGGGCTTGGATTTTTCCCCGGGGATTTTTCCTAAGCGTAAAACTACTTATTTCACGAAAACAGCCGCAGTAATTATTTATTTAAAGCACACAAAGTCCCCAAATATTCATTCTCAAATCATCAATCTTAATTTGACTTAAATACTGATGGCCGTTTGCAAAATTGTTGATTTTTTAGCTTTTTTTTTCAGTTTGATAAATGCAGTTTTTAATGTAACATGTGGGGCAGGAATTATCCAAATAATATAAATATTGCTTTGGTAAGGGGTAGACACTGGAAGGATGATATCTGGGAGAGCTGAGGCCGATGTTCTTTGTTTTTCGAGTTCCTTGTTTCATATTTTTTATTGATATATTTATTTTCATTGTTTCATTAAATCGTTAATTTAATGTGTTTACTGTTAAATTTCAGATGAGCAAATATCTGTTTGTAACTGACGCTATAGAAAAGTTTTTTTATTATTAAATTATGTTATGAAATTGAATAGAGATATTTATATATAGCCTAAGTAGCACCTACAATAATTTTTTTTTGTATTAAATAATTGTTCTTTTGCATTTCAGAGCATCCACATGATTACAAACTTGTGCCATAAATTTACACTGGTCATTCATCTAGTGGAGGTGAGCTATAATAGATGCCTATTTATAAAGTTCATGTATTAAATGCTATATTTGATTTTGGTTTTCTGTAAAAACATTCCATTATAAATAGTGCATGCTGAGTAGGCCTACCGTTAGCTTAATATCGACACAATATTGTCATGATAAATACTTTACAATACATGATTATATTGTCAAATTATCATCATACAGATTTACTGGAATTCACTTGGAATCCAACAATAATTGTCAATTTATCACATTTTTTGGCGGTCTTCTTGTGTTTTGCAACATAATATTAAAAATTGACTAGGCTTGTGTTAAATTCAATCATAATGTGAATCTTGTAAAATTCATGTTGCATTTTGAAGCTACATTGTTCCTATTTTTTCACTTTAATTTTTTTTTCTCAAGTTTGTTGTCCATTTTATAATTTTAATTTTATTTTCTTTTGTAAAGGATCAAGACTTATTCTAACATACGGATACTTTTAAATAACTTAACTATAATTTTCACCTTTTGAATTTTGATATTCTAAATTTCAGGGCTACCATATTTGTCAGATTTCTTGCTTATTAAGGAATTGACATACTGTTTCCACTCATGAGGACAAGGCATTTTGGAGGAAAATGATGATTATCTCAGAAGAACTGCAAATGCACAGCGGAAAATATACATCAAAGAAGGTACCTATCTACTCTATATCTGAGATGTCTTGGACTCTCAGTTTTGCAATTGGAATTACGTTCAAGTTCAGTTAAAACATTTCTTTACACACTGAAAAGATGCACAATTTTCATTTAGAAGAACCGTTTTCTTTTTATTTGTGTTTGCAGTGTTTCCCTTTTGCTAATTTCTCTCAGTTTTATTTCAATTACCTTGTGGATAAATATGTAATAAAACGTCTTTAATTTCATTGATTTTCTTTGGCTGCCTTGAAAGTTTTGTACTGTGCTGAAACCTCAACTTTAATTGTTCAATCATTGATATTTTGGATACATATTAACTTTAACATATAAAATTTATTATCATCCATTGGACCAAGTTTAGCCTATACATAAATTATGAATAAATTAGGAAAGGACAATTGGACATAGCTCACGGTATTATGTAGAAACTATTGCAATCATTTAAATAGATATTCAAAACTAAATGATGAAATGCTGAGCAATATAGAATCCATCCAATAATTATATCGCTTCGGCTAGTGCTCTATGCCGTTTCAGTTGGCCATGCAGGTACAGTCAGGTTGGTTATTGAACCGGTTTTGAAGACAGAAAGTTTCGGTTGGATCCGATATAGCATGAGCTGGGTTATTTTCATTAAAAACCCCCATTTTATTGCTGAAAACATCCATCAAAATTAATGTTGACTTCAGTCATCTGCGAGGACTAAGTTTCAAGCAAAAATATGGGTTTTTCGGAGTCTGATTTTTAGTGAAATTCATATCGTCCCAAATTTGCGGACTGACAGTACACTGTTTTCATGTATATTGTATAACGATAAGCGTACCGATGATGCGTATCCTATCGAATCTTACAATCACATTTTGTCGATTTTGAATTAATTCAAAATTATTTGTTATGTTTTTTGTTTGCTCCACTGTTGGCAGTGTCGCTGTTTAATAGTTCATTAAAAAAGTTTTCTTAAGTTCAATGTTTAATTTTAATCTATTTTCAGTTACATTTATTTAAAAGCTCAAGCCAAACAGATAAACTAAATACTTATAAATCACTTTACTATGATTTCACCGTTTGATATTTTGTATTTCAGGGCAATCATATGAAATTGGGTTGGACTTCTCATTAGGAATTGCCATATACATCAAAGGTACCTGTTAAATCAATATCTGAAATGTCTCCAGGAGGCTCAGTTTCTCACCAGAATTAATTTCTTGTTTCGTTAAAGTTCTCTTAAGAGTTAAAACATTTCTTTAGATTTTAAAAAGATGTTAAAAAATTTCTTTAGATTTTAAAAAGATGGCAAATTTTCATTTAGAAGAAATGTTTTTGGTTTATTTGTGTTTCTAATTTTGCTAGTGTCTCGTATTTGAGTTTCAAGTTGACTCATCTGGTGGATAAATAGGTATACAAATGTAAAATAACTTCTTTAATTTCAAAGATTAATTTTTGCTGCTTTTGTACCATGCTTATATCATGTCAATTCAACAGCCTCAACTCTAACTCTGGACATGAATTCAGGGGTGCCAGAACAGGGGGACAATTGCCCCCCTGCCCTAGTCCAAGGGGGTGGAGGGCATAGTTAGTGTGCCCTTTTGATCTTAGTAAAAAAACGTAATTGTGCCTTATTAATTAGTAATTTTAGGCACATTATTCAACCTTAGTTTTAGTAATTATATATATATATATATTCAAAAATATTATTGACTCTCTATTTGAATTTTGTCACACGAAACTGGTGCGAATATGATATGCCCTTTTTAGTCCGACCGCCCCTGCTGTAGACCTGCATTTCCTTCTGGCACCCCTGCATGAATTGTTCGTTCATTGATAATTTTTGATGAAAAGATCATATAATATATAAGTTGATATAACTATTGCCATATTATATTATCTTGCAGGATGATTCAGAAAAGTTATTGAGAGATGTTGGACTATACATGTACGAGACTGAGGCAGAAGTTCCTGAAACAAAAATCATAACCTCTTCATGTTACTCTTGGTAAGAAACTTTAATAAATCTCTGTTTGAGCTAGTGTAGTACAAATTTTACCTGAAGACTGCAGATTCACAGTATTATATAAACGCAACAAAAAAGCTGAGGGCATGTTTAAATGTTGATTTGATTCCAGTCTTGAGCAATCTTGATCTCGTTTTGCTAAGAAAAATATTATTTTTGAAATCCAGATTTTCAGTAAAATGAGTTTCTGACAAAATTAATGAATTGCGATAGTAACAGGAATATCCTGAGACTCCAGGGGCTGTTGAATTTTTAAAAATTAGCACTATCCCTGCGCCACATGCAGTGACAAACTGTGAATGTCAAGATATATTGTCACTATTTTTATTAATGTAATGTTATCCCAAGTAGCAATTTAGGCCTCTAGGCCCTGGGCCTAAGTTCTTGTGGTGGCAGTTTGCGTTGTTAGATTTTAGTCACTGATTTGTGCTTATCATGTTTCGTATCATTTTACCGTTACATTTCTAATTTCAGAAAGCATATGGTGCGGATCAAACAGGCTGATCGTGGATTGACCAATTCCAGGGTGGAGGAAGCAGAAGTGCTCAACAGAAAGAAAGAAGGAGGAGATTCACTGAAGCCTTGCATGATTACCTGAATTTTGTTGTATCTTAACATTAAATAAAATAAACAGATATTACAATACAGACTGTCTGGTGCTTTTTATGGTAGGATTACATTGCACTCCCCATGGTAAGGGAGTGTTATAAATAAGAGATAAGTTCTGAATTGACAAATCAACTGAAATGAGAGGCTAAATATAGCCAGCATGAGCCTGAATCTCAGAAAAAGGCTCCCATGTGGTTTCCACAAGAAAGTTCCCATGTTATTTCCACAAGAAAGTTCCCAGGTGATTTCCACCTGAAAAACGGGTGAAATTCACCTATTCAGTGCCCCACATGGTTATCACATGGGCTCTTTTTGCCTACTTTCACCTGGTTCCCTGCCAGGTGAAAATCACCTGGATTTCAGGTGATTTACACCCTGTGAACATTTCCTAGTGTAAGAGACCATCACATTTTCCCGTAAACTATATTCACCGATGTATCATATTTCATAATACAATGCATATAATTCAATGTCTGAATGCATATTTCACTATATTAGGCAATCATTTAGCTCCAAAAGCACGGAAGTAGATCAGGAATAAAAAAGTCACAAAACATAAAAAAAACAGTGACAAAATTTTAGGGAAAGGCAATCAAGCTCTCCAAAATTCATGAATACAGACAAACAATTGTTTTCTGAGAATTGATGTTTTTCTTTCATCGAAACTCACTCTGTTCAAAGTCACGCCGAATCTCGGGGTGAGTTTGAACGCCCATTTATCCACTAACACAGGCATATACATGATGTATATCTCAAAATGCCAATGCACAGGTTAACTACATGGCAGTAGCCAACATTTTATCCCATGAAATACCACATAGATCATATATATTTTTAAAGAGAAGGGAATTGAGGTGAAAACTTTTCAAAGTCACCCCGTTCTACGGTATGTTAAAGGGAGGACAGCTTGTACACTGCATATCACACAGTTTGGCGGTGGCTGATAATGTGCCCGATGAGGGAACATAAAAGAACCACTTTGATTTCCCTGACTGCAATTATTTACTGCATGTATAGGCAAACTATCAATTAACTTCCACAGAAAAAAAATGCAGGTTAGAAGTTAATTAAACACAGTGTCCTTGAACGAAGTTTAGGGTTAAAAAAAATGTACAAAGAATCTGTCAACAAGGTAGTATGCGGTCTCAGCTTCGATTTGATGTAAAGATCTAACAAATCTGTCGGGAAAATTTTGAGAAAATTGAAATTTTTAGTTTTTCACACCTTTGTCACATGCAAAATATCAGTTTTAGATCAATACAATAGCATTGCAGTGTTATCGAAATATCACAGCTTATCTAGTTATACATTAGGTTACTGAATCAGGTGAAAAATATTAATAAAAAGCATTTTATTTCAAATTTTCACATCATTTTCAACATTTAAGGGTGTTGCAAACTCGCCAAATCATATAATGTGTCAAATCAGATATAATCATGCCCATTTCGTCTTTATTATTTCTTTAACTAAAGAAAAGTGGCAAATGAAACAACAGGGTGTGAGAAAATGCCTTGTTAAATTCATTAGTGATATAAATTGTGATTTTTGGCATTTCACCAGTTAATGTTTTTCAAGTGGGATTCACAAAAACATCTGTAAAGTTATCGGACAACAAAATAGTGAACAAATGTCGGAATACCTACTGTCAGCATCTCACAAGTGTGCATCTTCACAACAGCTTTGCATGTAACTTGTATTTGACATCAAAGGAAATAATATATTTTGATAGATAAATTTTTTCAAATCGTAAAAAAATTATCTATGCAAGTGGTCTAATGGCTTAGATGATCAATTCCAACTTATATTAGAATGTTTCTGTCCATATTGAAATGTAGGTAGCAATTTTTAATGGTCTTCTGTAGAATTTTATGGGCTTTTCTTACCTGTTTTTGCCAATTTTTTAAGATTATTTCATGAAATCTAATGGTTGCTTACTTCCAAAATTCATTTGTTCATTTATAGCATGCACAGATAAACAACATTAATTGTGTGACAGTGGAAGAGAATCTGTTGCTATTAATTTAAAAAAAACTTTGTTGATTGCACAAGGACACGCTATAACTGAACAAATGAATTTTGGAAGTATGTAACCACTAGATTCCATGAAATAATCTTAACAATTAGCAAAAACAGATAAACAAATCAATTAAAATTTTACAGAAGACCATTAAAATTGCTACCTACATTTCAATATGGAGAGAAACATTGTAATATAAGTTGGAAGTGATCATCTAAGCCATTAGAACACTTGCATAGATTTTTTTTTAACGATTTGAAAAAATATATCTATCAAAATATGTTAATCTCTTGGATGTCAAATACAAGTTACATGCAAAGCTGTTGTGAAGATGCACACTTGTGAGATGCTGACAATAGGTATTCCGACATTTGTTCACTATTTGTTGTCCGATAACTTTACAGATGTTTTTGTGAATCTCACTTGAAAAACATCAACTGGTGAAATGCTAAAAATCTCAATTTATATCACTAATGAATTTAACAAGGCATTTTCTCACACCCTGGTGGTTCATTTGCCACTTTTCTTTAGTTAAAGAAATAATAAAGCCGAAATGGGCATGTTTATATTTCATTTGGCACATTATATGATTCGGCAAGTTTGCAACACCCTTAAATGTTGAAAATGATGTGAAAATTAGAAATAAAATGCTTTTTATTAATATTTTTCACCTGATTCAGTAACCTAATATGTACTTAGATAAGCTGTGATGTTTCGATAACACTGCAATGCTATTTGATAGATCTAAAACTGATATTTTGCATGTGACAAGGGTGTGAAAAACTAAAAATTTTAAATTTCAATTTTCTCAAAATTTTCCCAACAGATTTTTTAGATCTTTACATCAAATCGAAGCTGAGACCACGTACTACAATGCTGTGTTGACAGATTCTTTGTACATTTTTTTTAACCCTAAACTTCGTTCAAGGACACTGTGTAAAGGAGACTTTGAAAGAATGCTGTGATGCAAAACAAAATGCAATGCCCAGGTCTTCAGTCTTAGCATATCTATGTAGCACAGTTCAATCTAAGTCGCACAGTTCATGGCCCATTTATCTATAAGTGTTTAGAATGACTTTCAATCATGGCAAAGAAAGTTTGTTTTCATTGTTTCCCATCTAAAAAGGATACAAAGGCCTTGGTCCACATTTATAATTCTGTATGAACAAACTGAGCACTGATTTTATTGATACATTGTGTTGTTAATACTAAGGGGCAACCGTTAGATCTCCGTGCCTTGGGAGTATTTTTAGAAATAATTTCTTGTTTAGTCTTGGTAGAATAAATAAATTCTTTCTTGACAGTCTTTAAATAAATAATTGCTATGGATTGGTTTTCTTGACAATGTGTTGTATGATTTACAAACAAATGCTTTAGGATGTTACATGCTTGAAATTAGGGTTAGCATTCTTGTGAAATAATTTCCCATTGAGGAAAACTCCAAGCCCCCTCAGACAGGCCCATGCAAGGCCTAAATTTAAACGATTTGTGATAACCATTTTGCAGTTTAAAAATGGCCTAAGTAACTGAATTTGTACAAAAATGTACACACATACTATGGATTGGCTCTAGTTTGTGAGTTTCGCATATAGAATTTACGTACGGAATACATACGCTGCACAATTGCTAGTGTAGTTCATAAGCCATGTGAACTTTTTATGAAAAAAAACAGATAACTTCATTTTGTTTCTGCCAAAATTTAATTGACTGAAAAATGAATGACGACTAAAACATTAATTTTGATTTTATGCGTGAGAATTGATTTGGTGTTGCCTATGAGAAGAAAGGGGCTCATAAACCAGTCACAATCTCCCTTGAATTTGAAAAACATTTTTAGAACACTCCAGACAATATATTTCATCATAGGTGTATGGGAGGGGGGCAGGGGGGGGGGGGGCGGTGACCCCCAAAAAGTTTGGAAAATAATAAGATTCCAGCAAAAAGGCTAAACAAATTTGGGCAGATGATTAAATATAAACTATTGGAAATAAATGACTTTCAGGTAATTTCATTTGAAATGGTATTAAATTTAGATCTTGAAATTCGGGAAAATATCTATTGCCCCCTCAAAAATCTCGCCCGCCGTACACCTATGAATTTCATATAAAATAATAGATTGCTTCTGGTACTTGTCCTCTATAACAATTAGGGTTTGCAGAAATTCCCTATTTTCATGCATGTTGTATTTTTTTGGCAAAACCAAACTTTTATACAAAAAATTATTTTGAATTTCAGCAAACCTTTTTTTTTTTGGGTGAATTTTTCAGAGCAATTAGGCAAAAGAGTGGGTATTATGGAATAGTCCCAGGAAAATCTCTGGCAAAAAGAGCTGCCCAAAAGATGGGTTAGAACGGACCAGAAACCCAAAATATGTTTTTGAAATATTGCAAATTTACATGCACAAATAAAAAGTCTTCAATGATGCTTAAAAACCATTTATATTTCTCCACTCTCTCACCTATGTTGGCAGCAGTTTTGATTATTCCAAATCATCGTTTCAAGTAAATAGCCTTGTGCATGAAAAAAATTATTTATAACCTTATGGCACGAAATATTATCATATCATCATCACTCTTCGGAGATAGTATTGTGTAAATCAAAACGCATGACGAAATTTCAGTACACATTTTCATTAATATTTTTGGGGCCTGGTTCCTTTAAGGACAGTTCAAAAATAAATGAATATAGATAGCATGTGTGATCCACTGTCTGCATATAAATGTGAAGGGAGCAACATCACATGCATTTATATTTTGAACTCATGGTGGCCTGACCTCACACAAAATAAGGTAAGTCTATAATGATGCATAAATTTGTTAAATTTTGAATCATTTATGATGTCATTCATAATCATTGATCAATTTAGTACTATTGCTATTTTAGTAAATATTTCAAAATGTTATATATCAAGATGTGATAAACTTTCCTTTATATTAAAATTAAGTGATAAGTTAGATTTCATAACACTTTTTTTTTTGTAATAAACATACTTTGAAGTTTCTATTCAATATCTTTTGGAACATCTGAAAAGTAATAAATGATAAAATAATAAGATAAATTAACATAATAGATAAATTAATTATAATACTATAGATAGAGTAGCGCGGGGCATGCGGCCCCCTTAACTTCGAGGTGAGATTTGACCTACATTTTGTTGTCGATTATTTGAATGCTCATGCTGTCAGGAAGGGATCACTTGTCTCTACTTATAACTAGTGAATCAAATGTCTACCAATTTTAATAAAGGAGTTACGGCCCTTTTTTTTTAAAAATTAAAATGGCCTTCTTACCCCACCCTTCAGGCAAGAAGCCCCCCTATTATAATCCTATGGCAATTTTTTTTGCGAGCGCATTCAGCTTGAAAGTTATTTCTCAGGGTTCTTCTATCATTTTTAAGGCATTCTATTCACTTTTTCTGAATTTCATAATTTTTCTGTTCATACATTTATTTTTAGTATTTTTTGCCGTATTTCAATTTCGGCCAAATTTTTTTTCATTTCAATTAGCTACTCGATCAAGATTTAAGGTGAAGTACACATTATTAAATGGTTCCTGGAGCAGCTTCGAGGCCTCAGTGAAGGGGGCCCCATGCCCCGTACCATGTGGGGCCTCTCGCCTCAAACCCACATATTTTAATTTGACCTCTATATTTTGAGCTAAAATACAAAAAACATGATCCAAATCATATTTATCTGATGGTCATAAAGTGAAGCAATGCAGATATCCATTATGCTTTTAAAAATTTCCAAAGTTATTTCTGTCAACCACTTTCAAAGAATTAATCAAAGTTACATAAACCATGCACCTTTTTATGTTTATTTAATTACTACTATTATGGTTTGATGCTGTTTGCCCTGAAAATTGGTGACGTCACCTAAAAAGCGTCTAGCTTCAATCCTATCAATAAGAAGAAGCACCAAAAATGTTAGTTTAGATATAACCCTGGGGGGGGCCTCTCACCTTACCTGGGCTTTTTACCCCGACCCACTCTACTATTGCATAATACGAGGAAAATCCAAGAAATAGATATTTTGGGAAATGCAGGTTTATTTTGCTAATGAATTTTTGCAATCATGATTGTACAATTGATACCAGAGGAGCTTCATTTAATAAGAACCAAGAAATTGGTAATTGAAAATAGGCCTAATGTTTTTTTTAATGGAATTATCTATTTCTTGAGGGTGACTATGAACAGGTGAATGCCATAAAATTAAAACTATTACGTCTCAGAAAAAATAATGTTTTAATTTGCAGCACATTATTTATAAATGACAGCAAGCACCAAAATCTTGGAAATAGGGTCTCTTCTTGTTCCATTTAAGTTTCCATTTTAGCAATTTTAGAACATCCAATTCAGTCTTGGCCGGTATGTTTTTACTTGTCTGACAAACTGCTTAATTTTTAACCGTTGTCAGCTATAAAGACAAACTCCAAGCAGCGAGACTACAACAGTTTGCAAAAGTTTGATCATGCAACTTTCTTCAGTGCAGAATAATGTCACAATGTGGTGTTCAAAAACATCCCAAAGTGTGTATCAATTCAACATCATCCACTTATATTATAATTATTATTTGTTGTCGGGCGTTTCCAATCTCCTCCAACTAGTTTTTGGTGGATTTTGGAAGTATTCGAGTTACATTCTAACAAGGCAGGTTGGCCTATTCATGAGGGCAGGGTCGTTAAGTTCTGTCGGGAGCATAAAAGTTTACTATTAATGGCAATATGAAAAAGTAGGCATAGTTAAATTTGATCAAAATCAAGAAAAACAAATCCGGCCACAATGACTTTCGGCAGAATGAAAGTGGACATACAAGAACATAGTCAGAAGCCAAATATCTCTAATACGAGGGGCGTTCAGAAAGTCCGAGGCTTTTTTTCAAGCAACAAGTCACAGGAATAGCTGGGATGGATAATGCTGTCTATTTTGATCTCTTGTTCATACTAGTGAATCCATGCTTTCACAAGTCCTTATGTAGTCAGGGAAACACACCTTTGCCTCCTGAATTTCCCTCGCCAAATCTGGCATGCAGGAGTGCTTTCCTACATGGGTTCAGTGTAGGAATACACACATTTGGTGTGCTTGAAGGCATATTTAGAAGCTAATACCATATTTCTTGTGTCAAATATTGTCAATCTCACTAATACAAGTGACATAGAGAAGTCTCTCACAGTCACAATTTCTTGGCATTCTTGCTTTCAGTGTTGCCTGCCCCAAGAAGCTGAACTTTCAGTTTCCATGGCAACCACAGAATGACTTGAAAATGTCTAAATTGTCCAAAATTTTGGGAAATCCATTCCAAATATGCTGAATTTTATCCTGTGAAAAATTCATAGTTCTAGATTGAAAATAAGTGTCCATATAAAAAAATCTCGAACTTCCTGAACGCCCCTCGTATCTCCTTTAATTCACTGAGGATCAGTCTCATTTGGAAAAGTGTTCAAAGTCACCCTGGCAGTTCAAAGTCACCCGGCTCTACGGTATTCACAACGTATTTTAGAACAGTCAAATTGTAAAGGACTATAATTCACACTCGATCTTTATACAAATACAATTCACACTCGATCTTTACACAAATAAAATATCACTAGTGACAACCTTTGAATAAATACAAGTTTAGCCCTGGAAGTGTCCTAGAAACACTTAAATTCAAAATGTCCCAGAAACACTTTAAAAATTCAAAATGTAACATTAATTCATTGATCAGTGATTTACTATCTACCAAAGAGATTGTCTTAGCTCCTAAGACCTAAGGTCTGGCCCAAATACAGTTTTTTATTTTCAGGTTCGCAGGAGAAATTTGCAATGCTCTTTTTGCTCTCTTCCAATATCTTCTTGCTTACTTTGGACACCTTGTGGGCTCATACATCTGATACACCCCATTAACTATATCTCTAAGTTGGAAATTATTTAGCATTTTTCTAATACAGTACAAACAAAATATTTTTCTGAATCGCCCTTCAGCAACCTTCACTTTTCACCCTCACCCCTTCATGCAACGGCATGCCTCGCATCCCATCTAACCTTTAGAGTAAATCACTCTAAATAAGCTAAAATATTTAAGGTAAATACAAATTGAAAGTTATGTTGACCTTAAAGATCAGATAAATTAATAGTGATTCATGATTCGAAACAACTGCACTCCTTAGGCAAAAGGTTCTTAATGGTATATATAAAGAACCCACGGCTGAAAAGTGTTCTAAATTTTTTAAAGGGCTAAACTGAATTGAAAAGGTTCAATACTTGGTGGGAAGGCCCTATGATAGGACCTTATGCTCCAAACTTGAGAGAAAGGGGTTCCATTGAGGGTGTTCAGTGCAGCTGGATTATCTAAATGTTGTTTTTGTTTGCTATTGGAACCTTTTTAAAAGTTGAGTCAATGCACCTTTTAAGGTTCCTTATATATACCAGCTTATAGAACCTTTAAAGGTTCCATATACAACCTTTTTGTTAAAAGTGTGCTATATAATGTTTTTCAGAAAAATGGCTGAAGAAAAGAGCATAGAGAAGAAACCTCCATTGGAACATCCTTATGCTAAAAGCAACTTCATGTCAAAGGTCACATTCTGGTAAGAACAATTCAGTTTTAATCAATAATCAACTACGGTAACCATTTAGCGGAGAGCTTACAGTTTTCCTCGATGGGATGTTATTAATTTCACCGTTTGGGTTATAGAAATTACTTATTTCATTACTTCATATCTATCATTTCAGGTGGATGAACAGCTTGTTTTACAAAGGCTACAAACATGGACTGGAACCAGAAGATATTTATCCAGTTATACCATTCTACTCATCTGAATACATGATCAATAAAGTTGGGAGGTTGGTATATGTCACAGTGTTTGCTTTGTTGATTGGACCGGCTTGATTAAAAAAATTAATGAATTGACTTCCTTTTCAATTTTCGTAGTTGATTTCATCATTGAAGTCAGAGATATAATTTTTCCTCACAAGCATGTTAATGACAATTATCCATTGTAAAACAAAGTAATCCCCTTCTACAGTCAGCGAACAAACTGTACAATGTATATGGAAATATCTTGTGCAATTTCCATTTATAAGGGACTTTTCTTAAAACTTCTTAATCGTGTAATGAAGAAATTTGTTTATTTTCAGTATTTATGAGAAGTATCAAGGAAAGAAGAGAGGACTACTGAAATCTCTATTATTAGCATTCATCCCAAAATTGACCTTATCAGGTTTTCTACTTGCAGTTCAGGTAATTTTCAATGTTCTGATAAACAAATACTATATACAGTTATACACTCAGAAAAACAATTCTGAAAACACCATGATATTAATATTGTCTTTAGATATGTTGTATGTCAGTCATACCATGACAAAATGACCCATAACCTTTGCTAATTCATGAATACTTAATTAACTGATCCAGTTTTGGCTCAGCCAATCAGGGACTGCTACATCACAATTTGAAATTGTTGCTTCTGTTTCACACAGTTACAAATGGAGAAATTGTGTATTGTTGAAAGGTGCTATCACAGTTCCAAAAATTCCATTGAATTATGTATTTTCACAGTTCTGAAATGAAACTGTTTGAAAGTTTGCTTGTTTTACACAGTTTTTCTTAGTTGCCAGTAATCCTCTAAGTGTCCATAATCGGACTAAATCTGCCTGCAAAATGCTTATGACCTAAATATAAAGCAGCCAATCACCGAAGAGGTTGGAAATAGCAGAAAGCCCTGTCCATTTTAGCAGGGCTTGTGTGGGGAGGATGATATTTCATATATATATAAACAGTGTACATAGTTCATAATTCCCCTAATGTTGAACCAGCAGGGTAACTTTGGATACTTTTTTTAAGGAGACCGATTACATATATGAGAAAGCAAAGTTAATGATTTTGGACCTCTGGCTGTGACACATACCAATATCTGTCCAGCATAACGGGCCCTTTTTGAGGGCTTTTCCGACTATTTTTCGGAAAGGTCTGCCCAAACCAATCAAGAATGCCTAGACATGACACCTGTACATACATTTCTTTGCAGGAGTTCCTCCTCATCGTTCAACCCATTCTGGTTGCTGAATTAGTGACATATTTCAATGACACAACTTCAATGTCAGACACAAGAGCTTACATTTTTGGAGGTGCATTAGCTTTCACTGGAGTCATCATGTGGGTGCCATTGACGCATATGTTTTACGTCAATCAAATTATTGGCGCAAGGATGCGGACTGCTTGTGCTACTCTTATGTATAAAAAGGTGAGGATACTTTTATCAATTCAATATTTTCTGAAAACATAACCGAGGCTCTGGATGGGGGGTTATTGGGGACAGGGAATTCAAAAGTAATATGGCCATGGGACAGGGGATTCAAAAGTAAAATTGCCAAGGGACAAGGGGACATAAAACCCCATCCAGAGCTGAGGGACAGGGAATTCAAAAGTACAATGATCAAAACTGCAAAGGGACAGGGAATTGAAAAGTAAAATTGCCAAAGGACAGAGGGACGCAAAACCCCATACAGAGCCTCATAACCTGCTCATTCTATTTTGCTTCCTACATTTTGTTCCCTACCGCCATCCCCCATACATTAAAATTGTGATTTTTTACATTTTGTGCAAACAATATCGCTTGGCTATGTCAGTGGAAAGCCCAAAAAACTATATATACAGACACACTAATTTTCCAGTTTGGCCTCTCAGAATTCCCAATTTTACTAGTGTCAATTTTGCTTAGGTTTGACAAGTCTACAAGTAATATTGTATCCAAACATAGATAATAAATCTCGATCATAATTGGTTTATTTTTTCAGTTTTTCAAGCTCAGTCAGTCTTCAGTCAGCAGGATTTCAACTGGACGGATTGTTAATCTCTTATCTACAGATCTGGACAAATTTAATATGGTAAATATTGTCAATTGGCCTCTTAGTAATAATCATAATACCTGTTTATCTATGTAATGTCTATACATTAGTATTACATTGCATGGTATGACCTTTTTTTCGAATGTTTTATGTTGAGTTTAATAAAAATTTACTATAATTTGCAACTCAAAGAACTGCAACATCTCACAGGCAAATCAACTTATTGCACTCTTAACGCAAAAGGAACTTGATGGTATATATAAAGAACCCACAGCCAAAAAAAGGTTCTAACTTTTTTTAGGGGTTTGACTGAATTAAAAAGGTTCAATACTTGGTGGGAAGGCCCTATGATAGGACCCTATGCTCCCAATTTGAGAGAGAGGGTTCCATTGTGGGAGTGCGGTGCAGCTGGATTATCTAAGTGTTGTTTTTGTTTGATGCTGGAACCTTTTTAAAAGTTGAATAATGAACGTTTAAGGGCTCCTTATCTATACCAGCTATAGAACCATTTAAAGTTCCATATAAAACCTTTTTGTTAAGAGTGTGGTATTATTTAATTAGATACAATCCATATAAGTACATCAAAAGAGTCCCATCAATCCATTGTTTAAAACATTGTTGACATACATGATATGTGTTTTTTAGTTAATTTCGACGCTTTCTCTTAATTTAGAATTAAAAATTAAATAATCATGAGGATGAATTGTATATATCCGTTACCTTAAAAAACTACAGATCTCTTAGATAATTATATACCCAATTTTTTCTTATAGGGTTTAGCATTTTGCCACTACCTATGGATGTCTCCGATGGAGATGGTGATTGTCTTGTACTTACTCTACACTGAAGTTGGTTGGGCCTTTTTATCCGGATTGATATTTATGGTCCTACTACTTCCATACCAAGGAGGGTTGGCTAGAGCTTTCAACTCATTGAGGTATGTGCCATTTGTTTTCGATAATTAGTATTCTTTAAGTGATAGGTCGTCGATATATATACGAGGGGCGTTCAGAAAGTTCTGACCAATTTTTCTGAGAGATACTTATATTTAAGCTAGAGTCTTCAAATTTTCAGGAATACATCTTGAGGTATCAAGGGAAAAAATGGCCTAGCACCTTTTAGACACAATGTAATTAAGTCGTTATTTTGTTGCCATGGAAACGGCAAGATGGGGAACCCAGCGCAGCTCATTTTTCGAGTGAACTTGGCATTGTGTTTTCCCTGAAATCTAAGGTCAAATTATATTGAAGAGACTGCAAACCTGTGCAGGGCCTACTGGCAATTGCAATTGTAACTTTATGGTGTCACAATGTTGTGTCAATCCATTGTCTAGCCATCAAAACCTGATTTTTGCACAATAAAGAGTGATTTTGGATGAGCATTTTACATGGACCCGAAACTCCATGAGATAGCTTTAATGAAATTGTGTGTTCTCACTGGAAAGAATGGTACACAAACCCAGGATCTCATCTTTGAAAATTGCTTCACCAAGTGGATTGAAAGGATGCAAAAATGTGTTTCATGTCAAAAGGGGAGTATTCTGAAAAATTGTGAGGCTGTTGATGAAAATCAATGTTCATAATTGATTGTGTATAAGCCATAATTTTAGGGTGATTTATATGGGGAACGGGGGCACATTGGGACGCTATTAACGTCTACTAATTTGGCTCAATGCTGAAAGCACTGAAGAAATCAGAAGTTTGCAAGAATATCATCAATACTATTGAGCTTAAATGCAAGGCATAAACTAGATTGCGCCTACCCTTTTGCAGCCAGAGAGTCGTAAAAATGACTGTCCCAATGTGCCCCGGCTAAAACAGCCGGGGCACATTGGGACATCAATTAAAAAATCATTTTAACACTCCATGTGCAATAGATATCACATATAAGTAGTGCGTAAGATAATATACAGTGCATTAACACTTTGTAGTGCCAATAGTTCATAACTTTAAACAGTTTTAAACATTTGACATAAACTGTCTTTGGTGCGGACATCTATGTAAGTAACACACAGTGCTTTGCGACAAATTTGTTCACAGAGTATGGTAAGTGACTATGCCTCCATTCCCTGTGGCCTGAATACCTGTTGTGTGCTGTCCCAGGTCATTCAGTTGCCTTGGACACTTAAATTCTGCCATATTAAGGGCGTCCCAATGTGCCCCAAATTCACTGTCCCAATGAGCCCCGATATGACTTTTACACCAAAATGCTAATTTCTCGGACACCAGTGAGTGTGTTTATCACGATAGCAATTCATAACTGTTCATTACAATATATAAAATTCATACAAGCACTGAGAAAGCCTCATTGTTCATGGTTTGTCCACAGAATGGTTAGAATTGAACCCTTCAATATTTACTTTAGTGGTAGGAAAACAAACTTTTGCTCGCCATACTTCTGCATGTGGCTGTAATTTGTCTATAAAACCATGGAAACATCAGGATGTGAAATTACAAGATATGATGGCACTACCATATTCTATACCTTGCCAGGATCCAAGAAAACCCCACCGTCCCACAGTGCCCCGCGTCCCAATGTGCCCCCGTTCCCCCTACAGCTAAATTGTTGAGTTTTGTATGGAAAATTTAGTAGCGCTGCCTGCCCTAAGGTGTCATTTCTATGGCAATAGCAAAGTAACTTTAAAAACATTGGCCATGGATGCAATATTTTTAGAATCAATGGCTACACACCTGAATTTTGTGCTGTGAAAATTTCATTGAAGTACGTCAAAGAGAAAGGTGTGCCACAAAAATTGGTCAGAACTTCCTGAACACCCCTCATACAGTGGCGTAGCTAGTGGGGGGCAGGGGGGTCAAGTTGCCCCCCAGACAATTTTTTGGGGAAAATGGGGAAATGGACAAAAAAATGGGGAAATGGGCAAAATGGGGAAATAGAGAAAAAATTCTGAAATGTGAGACAAAGGAGGGAATAAGATGGGAAAATGGGGAAGAAAAGGGGAAAGCAGAGAGGAAAAAAAAGGAAGAGGAAGGGCAAAAGACGTTTTTGGGGAAATCCTGTTAAAATTCTTGCAGACACTATTTGAAACTTCGAAATATGACTACTAGAATTATTTTCCGTGCTTATTGCTCATGCTCATAACACTTTGGCAAAATGTTTTCTTTTAAAAAAAAAAGGCCAATGGCTTCTTCACGGATGTCTTTGCCTGTCTTGGTTTCTTATCTGAATACAGGTCTGCAGATTCCATGTTTGATGAACGATGAACGACACAAAGGAGTCATTGTCATAACAGAGCAAGCTCCAGTTTATAAAATTTGCTCCTTTTTCTAAAGAAGTTTTTGATTTGAGCTCAGCAACATTAAAAACGCACATCCTTTAAAAGTGTCATGACTTTCTAACTGCTGGGGTTTATCTTTATGTAACTTAACCAAACCAAGCTTGAGTGTAAACCACTGAACTAAATTTAGACGTGAAACATGTGACAGACTTCATGATTTTTTGTGGGCAAATCTGCATTGATTGATGTAAATTGATGTCAGTGTAAAATTACTTGACAATAAATAACAAGTAAGTTATTAAGCTGTTCAAAAACATGCACACATATTTTCAATGTTGCTGAGTTTCTAAAAGATGCAACCTATCTGATCGAAAATTGTGTCCTGCGCCAATTATGCTAGCAACTTTTGCTATTATTTTACAAATTACTAAAACTTGCATCATCATATTCAGTGTTTCAATATCATGTATTCTTTATTTGAGATTTCAGTAAAGTTTGTCAAAAGAACCTTGTCGAACGTACCCCATGTTGTCAATAACATTTTGGGGAAATCCAGGGTCATTTGCCCCCCCAGAGAAAAATCCTAGCTACGCCACTGCCCTCATATATACATATCAAGTAATTTCCAGTAACTGTTGTGCTTGCAAAAACATCATGAGCATCAAATTCATAAGATTTTTTTATTCAGTAATTACTATTTTTAAATGACAGGTCATTGATATGTATTTATACATATCAAGTTGCAGCTACTCTTTTACATACAATTTATGAGCATCAAATTCAAATGAGTAATATTTATATTATGACTGACCAGGATGAAAGTGGTTCATTGAGAATGGCAAGATATATTGTTCAGATGAGGAATATATGAAAGATTGGTCTTGATTTCCATCTTATACCATGGACAATTAGCATTGGTACTGGCCTTAAAAAAATTTGCCTAGTATGAAGTCTAAGCTTATCAATCGTTATAGAATGAGAAAATGTAAATATCTTTACAATTAGTAATTTGCTGAGATTGAGATAATGTTTTTTTTCAAAGCAGAAGAAAGTGAGAGGTAAAAGAGATAAGACTAAAATTGCTCTTTGTAAATAACTTCAGATACAAGATAGCCAGCCAAACCGACCAGAGGATCCATGTGATGAACGAGATAATTGGTGCCATGCGAGTGATCAAGATGTACTGCTGGGAAAAGCCCTTTGGCAACCTGGTCGCCAAAATGAGAAGGTACTTTAGCCCTTGTTTAAACAACAGTAATTGTGGATAGCTATGGACAGCTAGGGATAGGTTTAGTTAAGTTTAGCTTCAAATTGCTATGGATAGATAGCTAAGGCTAGATTTTAAATGACGAGCCACTTTTAGAAATTTGTACTGTATGTCATATTTTATCCTTGGAGAGGTTTGAGAAAAATTCCATTTAATGTTAAGGGAAGAAATAACCAATTTTCTTATTTTGACAAGGGAAACTTTCATGTCATGCATTATGTTTGAAATCAAAATGTACTAACCGACTAACATGACTGACATATGACACTGACTATCAGTCTTAAGGAATAGTAAACATTGATGTATATCATATCATGAAATTACGTATTGTAATTGCTTTTATATCATTGATTTAATTCCTATCTTGAATCTCTCTTCTTAGCTCAGAGATGAAATACATCTGGAGAAATTCCAACATCAAGGGTCAAAACGAAGTCATCGGTTTTATTTCACCGACGATAGCAACATTCCTTATCGTTATCACTCATTATTTGACTGGGGGGCAAATCACTGCAAGTCTAATTGTCAAGCTGATTGGTTGGGCAGAACTGCTCAAGTCGTCCATTGTGTGGATGATGTACATGGCTGTCCAGACAAGCACTAGTCTGGCAGCTTCCATTTCAAGAATCCAGGTACTATTGCTTCTATTTGTCGACTTAGATTAAGCAGCAATTACACTTGATTTTAAAGGAAATGTCTTCGTTTTGGACCAAATTCAGAATTATCATTGATCAATTCAAGTACTTATACATTAAAACCATATAGACAGACAGACAGATAGACAGATTTAGTTTATTTTGACCTAAACAATGATTTCAGTCATTATATAAAGTTATAGATTAATTCATTGCTTTGTTCTAGATGTAAACAATGGGTTTTAAACTTTTCATTGAGAACCCTGCAATGCTTAAAATGTAAACAAAACACGGTTTTTTTCCACAAAATTAGGCATTATTTGTTGAAAACTTGACACATGTCAAGAATAAATTATCGTGCACTGTTATTGAGCCATGCTTATGTGAGGAATGTGGTGAAATACAACAGTATCTTTTAAAATGTTTTTCATAATGTGGAACCATACCATATAAATACAATAATTACCCAATTTTCAGATGTTTCTTGAAACTGAAGAACTGGAGGGAACAAGCAGCTTGAAGAATTCAAATGAGAAAGAAAAGCAATTTTTAGAAAAAGAAAATCTGGCCTTGGATATTACCAATGATATTCCTTTGAATGAAAACACCATGTACACAGAATCAAAAAGTGAAAAGAAGGACTTAGATACTGAAGAATCCATTGTCCAACTAAGAAATATGTCAGCCTCGTGGGATGATCCCTCTGAAACAACTGTAAGGACACTTGCAGTGTGACTTATGACTTATTTTTTTTATAGATATTGTATTTATCCTTAACACACCCTTCAGTTCTTACCCTCACCCCTCAATGCCATCACTTCCTGGCTCATTGTAAAATTAAACCTCTTCAAAATGACTAAAAATATAAAACAAGTTGTGTGAAACTGCTCATTATTGACAGGTCATTGTAATGTTCTTGTTAGAAGCAATTTTGAACAAATAATTTTAATTCATCTATGGAAATTAACTGTCACTGACAAGGGAGTAGAAGAGGGCTGTTGAGTGCTGAGGCATGGAAGTGTTTGGGATTGCAAGTGCAGGCATGTGCTCGTAACAATTATTGAATTGCACTGCACATCCTGATTACCAACACTGGCCTTAACAAATACTTCAACTGAAGTTCAGCTGAGGAAGACCTGAAAAAAAAAATAATTTTTTTTGTATGCATAAAATGTTTCTGAATTCATTTTGGGGCAAATTCGCACAGCTACATAACTGACCAAAAAAACATTTGATATATTATATGTATGAGAAATGTATGGGTGGAGTAGAAGACCAGCCTAAATAATGTTTTCTTTTATTCCTTCTCAGAACAACAAATACACCCTTAAAGACATTGATATCACAATAAACAAGGTGAGCCTGTGGATAATTATTTTTAAGTATTTACATTAAATTTTCATTTTATCATGCTTCATGAGGTAATTGCAACAGCAAAGCTAGTCTTGCACTGTCCTAAATTTGACCTTTATTCATTTTCAGGGTGAGCTTGTCGCAGTCATTGGTAGTGTTGGATCTGGAAAGGTAATAATTGTTTTTATTGTGGACAGCATGCAAAATTGTATTTAACAAAATCTTTCTATTATATATGTATGTGTTGACACTGAGCAGCATGATTTATACAATGTGCAGTTTTACCAGGATTTGATGCACAGAGTCACACATAGGATAATCTGGTGCATCACAATAGGCCTGCCCAACCCTACTGGCAGACCTAATTAATTAAATTCATCAATGCTCCTTTGTGATCAGAAAATTTTGTCGACAGGAAATGCATCCCAATGCAATATATTTCCAGATCTCAAACTTCATGAGCTTATGACCTTTTAATTTCAGGTTGCTTAGATTTAGATTTATTGTGATACATTTTATTTTGCTCACATCTCGTACATTAGTTTACAGGTATAAATATATTCAAATGCTACATTTATGATTACAAAGTGGTGTGAAATGGGGTGCATTCGAGTATATAATACTATAAGGGACCGTTCAGAATTTATGACTGGGGGGGGTGGGAGTTTTGCTGGAACTTCCCGTCAAAAATTAATACCCCCCCTTGAGTTTCATGCGGATTTTTAGTACCCCACCCTTAGGTTTCTCGCATATTTTTAGTACCCCCCCCTCGACATACAAAGCAATACACTCATATATATACTGTTATACACAGCCACGCGTACAAATTCGCGTCATTTCACAGACTTTTGCGCGTAAAAAAGTCCAAATAAAATGAGTTTATGAGGGTTTTTTAACATTTTTTCCTTGTTAAAATTTCTTACCCCCCTCGGAAGTGTTGTCAAAAATTAATACCCCCCCCTTGAAACACGTGTGAAAAGTTAGTACCCCCTCGGCCAAAACTCCCACCCCCCCAGTCATAAATTCTGAACGGTCCCTAACCTGAGGGTGAATGCACCCCCTGACATAGATTAATGAATTAATACAATTCAAAAATAATATTGTAACATTGGCCTGATATCATAATTCTTCATTTACACTTATTTCCTTTTCAGAGCTCATTACTTATGGCTTTATTAGGAGAACTACCACCTTCAACCGGAACTTCTCATCTGAGCGGCCAGGTGGCTTTTGTCCCACAGGAATCATGGGTCATTTCGGGAACAGTTCGGGACAACATCCTATTTGGGGAGCGCTATGCTTATGACAGATACCAGCAGACTGTAACAGCTTGCTCACTGAAGACTGTGAGTAAAATTATGAAAGATGCGGTATACAAACTCATTCTTTTGAAATATTGCTAAAAGTGAGTGAGTTTGTGTTTTACGCCCGATCAGCACCAGTGTTGGGCTATTTAGAGGCAACAAAATATTGCTAAAAAACAATAAATAATTGTATGCTATAAGCCAAAGAATACAAAGATAGGTATTTGGTATGAGAGTTAGCAACAGACTGTAATAGCTTGCTCATTGAAGATGTGGTAAAACTGTGAAAGACAAATACTGTATTCTGTATAAGAATTCATTCCTGTGAAATACTACCAATCCAAATAAAAGAAAATCATAATACCCTATGAGCTGCAGATAGGTATTTGGTATGAGATACCAACAGACGGTGTCAGCTTGCTTATTGAAGACTGTGAGTTACATTAGAAAGACAAATACGGCATAAGAACTCGCTCCTGTGAAATATTACTTATCCAAAAAATCCCATCATGATATGCTGTTGCCACAGAAGGAATCTGGTACTTTCTAATCAATAATGACTTTAGTAGAAATGCAAGAGGTTCAGCTGATACCTTGACCGATAAAAAGAGTAGCATCTTTGCAAAAGCGTCCCATATTTTATCTTGGAATATGATGAAACATGTATGTACAAAAATTTATTATCAGAATGCAAACATGTCACTTTTTGTCTATTATTGCATCATGGTGATGTTTGGTATCAACAGCAGATCACTTGAAGTTGAACCCCAGAACCACTGCTACAATGCTGCTTTTAGAGAATTTAATACTTCGTATCTTGGAGGTATCAATCAATAAATTCTCGAAACCAGGATGACCAAGTAAATTAGTTAAGCAGTATGCATCTTAAAGAAAGTAGGTGATGAAACCACTAGTACTAGTTTTAATTGCCTAAATGGGCTTTAGACTCAGCTCTGCCATGTTGAAATATTTGGTGCTTTTCCCTGAATATTAACTTTGCAGTAAAATGTTTATTTTCTAGTATCTCTAACAAGAAGTTTTTCATGTGGCTTGCTTTCATCAAAACATTACACGAAAAGATGATAACCTCATGCAGTGCTGCTTGCCATTGCCTATATTACATATAAAATTACAAGAGAAAAAAGATTGCAAATTGTCTCTGTTGCATTTCAAAGTGTTGAGATCCAAGAACCCGACCTGGTAAATGGCAGAGGAAGTAAACCAAAACAAACCAGAGTCAGGTGTAAGGAGGTGTGAGACTTAGGACTCTATATTACACTGCATTTATTAAGGCTGTTGACGATCCATCATAGTTGGAAGAAGAACTCCTTGTTTTCTCTTCATCAATCATTACAAAGATATTTCGGTTGTTATAAAGATATTTTCTGTTGTCAATGTAGGATTTCCAATTGATGCAGTACCAAGACATGACTGTTATTGGTGAGAAAGGGTACTCTCTCAGTGGCGGACAGAAAGCTCGACTCAATCTAGCAAGGTGAATACAAATTTTGTAATGTCCTATCAATTACTAGAAGAGTTTAGCATAGAAAAGACTTTTCAGAGGTTCCGTTTTCCAGATGAGACAAATCCCAACTATTTATAATCATTGCTTTTGAAAAACCTATGGACTGACCCCAACTTGTCTAACACTCAGCAATATGTACACTCATCCTGGAACCTTAGACAAATTCTCCCTAGTAGGCACCATTTCCAAAGAAAAGATTTTGTTACAAATTCTAGGGGTAGAGGGAGCATACAGAATCACTCTACCTTTTTGTACTTTTCAGAGCTGCCTACAGAGATGTTGACATCTATCTTTTGGACGATCCACTCAGTGCTGTTGACACCAAAGTGGCTCGTCACCTGTTTGAAAAGTAAGTTCATTTCATGTTTGATTTTAAATAGAATACTTTAAGTGGCGTAATATTTTTACTCTTAATCAATCCCCATTCGAATCCAGAGTTACGATAAAAATTTTCTGCTCAAGAGACCTTAGACAAGCCAACTTTGGATTCATTGATCAAATAGTATGACACAATGCCACTTATTTGATAGATTTCTCTAGAAACACTTTAGTACATGATGCACTACATTAACTTTTACAACCCTATTCTTATTCGTAATTCGTATGAATATTTCAGATGCATTTGTGGACAAATGAGCAGCAAGACTAGAGTTCTCGTCACTCATCAAGTTCAGTTTCTCAGAAGGGCAGACAGAATTCTGGTCATGAGAGATGTAAGTGTCTATTAATTATAAAAAGTAAATAATCATCCTTGTAAGATTCCGCTACCCACCACTCATCAGTATTGTAATCTCTATTTATATAGAGAAGATCAATTAACTGCAACTTATTAATATAAAAAAATACATTTTCATTTTTCAATCCCCAGGGAGCAATCATTGCCAACGGGTCTTTCGAAGAAGTCAGCAACTTCATTGATATCGCAAGTGTTGTTACATCTGACAAGGAAAACAAAGAAGAAAATCAATTAGTTCGAGAGACAATGAGAACAAGTTCCAGAGTCAGAAGACGGACAACTTCCCAAAGGAGCACTCAAGCCGAAGAGATCGAGTTGGAAATTATGGTGAGAATTCAGATTTTAAAAAAAGTCAGCCTTCTCAATTTCTGCAGTACATTTCCTGCGGTGCTAGCCTGCAAGGACACCAGGACAACACCATGCTTCAGTTTTCAAAATTATGTTGCATCTTTTGAAGAAACTTTTCTTTCTAACAGGAAGATGCAAATGAATACAGACCAGTTGTAGAGGAGGACAGGATGCAAGGGACTGTCTCATTCAAAGTCTATTCAAAATACTTCAAGGCAGGAAAGGGTCTGCTACTCTTCCCAATCTACATACTCCTGTCAGTTGGCTCTCAGGTAATCAGGAATTCAGGATCCTTAAATCTTTTTTAAAAAGTACTTTATTTTATTTCCTTGTCTTGATTTATTTTAACAAAATGAAGTGCAATTGGAAACAAATAGGTATAAACATGATAAAGTTTCATATATAATACAAGGAAAATGAATAAATAAGATATGAGAGGACGAGATAGAGTCTGAAGGCTAGCTGAAGAGGAAAAATAAGTTACCAATGAATAGGATGGAGATATGAGGCAAAATTGTGCTATGAAAATAAAGTTTGAGTAACTTTATTCTGGCATGGTTCTGACACTCATGAATGATGAAATTTAAAGGGAGTAACTTAAGAAATTGCTCCAGGATTTGAAAGGTGTTCATTATATTTTTGGAACAGAAATGCTACATTACATTGCAATTTATCTTTCAGGCTTTTATTAATCTCTGTGACTGGGTACTCTCTGTTTGGTATGTATGACTTTAAAATTTTTCTGTAAGATAAACTTGTGTAGGCCTCATTGGCAAATAAAATTTGGGAACTGTGCTGCTACACAGTATTATGGATAACACAATGTCATTCTGATTTAGCATTTGGTGTGTTAAAGCTATTTTTAAACTTAAAAAATGAAAAATTCTTGGAATTCTTTTCGTGGAAGATTGTAGAAATGATATTGATTTGAAAACATCACTTAAAATTGTGATAGAAAACAGGTAATGTTCATAGCGCTGAAAAGTATATTTTTGAAATTTTTCAATATTGCGATTTTCCTTGGCCTTTCCAGGGAAGATGAGCCTAACCAAGACAGGTCATTCCACCTCTACATTGGCTTCTTCTGTGGTGTGATCGTCATCAGCATAGCACGATCCATCCTATTCTTCACTATGACATCTTGGGCTTCAAGGAATTTACACAATAAGATGTTCAGAACTATTCTCCGAGCACCTATCAGCTTCTTTGATAAGAATCCTGTTGGTATGTGCAATATACATTTAAAAAAATTTAGGAAAAAATTGGTTTTTTGAAATGCCAAATGGGTTTTTTGCGTATAAGTTTGGTTTTTCCAAAAACCAACAGCATTTGTGACTACACAGCAGTAGCCCTATGGTATTTCAACATACCCTAATTGGTTGGATGAGCTAGATAGTGATGCATGGATAGTGAAAATAACCGGATACCGGATACCAGATAATCCGGCAACACCAACTGCCAGATACCGGATAGGAGCTGGATAGTTGGAGCCGGATTGTAAACATACTACTTTTGAGCATCCCAGATGTCCGGTTCTGACACCCTAATTCTACCGGATAGGATAATCTACCGAATGTCCTGCAAATTCAAACATCCGGCAGGATACCGGATACCTTGCCTGATATCCGTGCATCTCTGCTGGACAAGCCCAAAAAAAAGATGTATGTATCCAAATAAATACAAATATTCAAATACAAATATTCAACATTTCAGGTCGAATTCTCAATCGGTTTTCTAGAGATATGGGTTTAATGGATGACATGCTGCCTGAAGCAACTCATCAAGTCATAATGGTAAGTTTCAATCTTCTTGATTTAAAAGATAGATGAATACATACATTTGCCTACCCTGTAATTATATGATTACTAGGGTCTTGCATACACCACTGAAGACAAAACTTCAGTATATTCTTCTAAACATGCAACAGGAGACATTAGCTATGGTGCTACATGTACTTGTATTTTAGCCAAGAGTTCAACAGTGAAATTGATTCAAATAAGACAATTATGCTTAATCCTTGTACAATACTATATTATTCTCTGAATTTTTAATTAAATGAGGCTTTGTATTTGGACAAAAAACATATATTTGATAGCCAAAAGCTGTTGTTATTTCGAATATTTTTTTCTCTTAATTTTTTTAATAATTATGTGTCATCCATGTAACTGCTTTGTCTAATATAAAAAAAAAACATCTAAAAAACATATCTTTCATGATTGCGTATGGATATATTCCTGAGAGGCATGGTGCTATTTATGAGCTTTATGCCACTTGTTTTCCAGTACTTTGCATCATTTTGCGGAACTGTAATTTTCGTCAGCGTTGCTAACTACTGGTCCCTCGTACTCACGCTGCCTGTTATCGTTGCTATCGTCTTCATTAGACAAATTGCCTTGAAAACTATGAGGGATGTCAAGAGGATTGAAGCTACATGTAAGGATTTATCTTAATTCATCCAATGCTATCCTTTCACGAGTGTCTTTAAATTGGAAAAATTGAAAAAAAAACATTCATCCGTACAGGGTCATCTGAATGAATGAATACATTTGTATCGTTCTATATTATAAAAATAAATATGCGCATTGAATGCTTTTGGGTGGGGGGGGTAAGTGGGGGGAAGCGGGGGGTAAGCAAGGGGAGCAGGGGGGAAAGCGGGAGGATTTTAATCTTCCTGTAATCTTCTTTACTTTCCCATGTCTCACAATGAAATTCTAGTATCTTTAAAAAATATAGAATTATCATTCCTTTAAAAAATTGGCTGACAAAGAGATGTGTACTTTTTCTCACCATGCCGCCAATATTTAACAAAATAGATGACATACTTTTTTGCTCATTTCCCCAAGACACTCATAAATGACTGAAGTGAACAAACCTGGCAAAGAGACATGATGATTTAAGTTTCTTGGGGAAATGAATGGAAAAGTAACACAGCCTGGCAAATAAATTTTATCTCTTTTTACTCTCTTTTTTTTTCAGTGAGGAGTCCCGTCTATTCACACATTTCTTCTACGCTAACGGGCTTGCCAGTCATCAGAGCTTACCAAGCCGAAGACACCTTTTTCAAAGACTTCTGTCATCACCAAGACAACCAGATCGCCCCCTGGATGTTGTATTTGGAATCGCAGCATTGGTTGGGCATACGTCTTGATTGGGCTATCGGCGTTTACTTCATTGGATATATCCTTGCTGCTTTCCTCATATCGCAAGACGGTATGAAATCAGTCTGTTATAATGATAAATGCAGTTGTATATCAATTGTATATCAATAGTGAGTGACCAGTGATGGAAATGGAAAATCTTCGTCGGGGGAGCTCTCGGCTTATTTGGCAGCGACTCGCAATTCCAAATTTTTGTGAAAGAATTCTTCCACCAGAGTATAATTTTTGTTAAAAATACCACGAGGACTGAAAAGTTACATGATAATTGTAATTTCACCACTGCTCATTGGGGGAGCTGTAGCAGGGTACAGCTCCCTTTGTTTTTTGGTCAAGGGAGCTCAGCTCCCCCGAGCTCCCCTCCATTTCCATCTATGCAATAGTCACTCTTAGAGAGTCTCTAAGAATGACTATTGCCTAGTCTCTCCATATTTTATGAACTTTTCTTTCCAGATTCATCATAACTGTCCATGTATACAGTGGTCCCTGTGTTATACGAGGGGCGTTCAGAAAGTTCGAGGCTTTTTTACATATGGATACTTATTTTAAATCTAGAACTATGAATTTTTCACAGGATAAAATTCAGCATATTTGGAATGGATTTCCAAAATTTTGGACAATTTGGACATTTCTAAGTCATTCTGTGGTTGCCATGGAAACTGAAAGTTCAGCTTCTTGGGGCAGGTAACACTGAAACCAAGAATGCTAAGAAATTGGAACTGTGAGAGACTTCTCTCTGTCGCTTGTATTAGTGAGATTGACAATATTTGACACAAGAAATATTGTATTGGCTTCCAAATATGCTTTCAAGCACACCAAATGTGTGTATTCTTACACTGGACCCATGTAGGAAAGCACTCCTCCGTGCCAGATTTGGAGAGGGAAATTCAGGAGGCAAAGGTGTGTTTCCCTGACTACATAAGGACTTGTGAAAGCATGGATTCACTAGTATGAACAAGAGACCAAAATGGACAGCATTATCCATCCCAGCTATTCCTGTGACATGCTGCTTTACATAAGCCCTAGTTTTCCCTTGCTTTAGTCCTTGGGGGCTATAGTTTCAGGCATTGGAGGAGAAAAGGCTTTGGATGACCGAAATTCTTTCACAGAACTTTTTTTGGAGAACTTAAAGGAACCTTTACTTCAATGAGTCAGGTGTATGAATAAATGCTTTTGGTGAGCTTGGGATTATTTTTTAAGGCTAATATTATATTTTTTGTGTCAAATAATGTCAATCTCACTAATGCAAGTGATAGAGAGACGTCTCTCACAGCCAAAATTCATTGGCTTTAATGGTTTCGGCATTATCTGCCCCAAGCAGCTGAACTTTCAGTTTCCATGGCAACCACAGAATGACCTAAAAATGTCCAAATTGTCCAAAATTTTGGAAATCCATTCCAAATATGCTGAATTTTATCCTGTGAAAAATTCATAGTTCTAGATTGAAAATAAGTGTCCATATAAAAAAAAGCCTCAAACTTTCTGAACGCCCCTCGTAAGACCCCCTGTTATAAGACTGCCTTGCCTTATGTGACCGGCTTCCTGATCGCCTTCCTCCTGTACAAAGTAGTATTTTTAGTGCATTTTGCACCCCGATTAGAGACCACACCCCCACGAGAGACCGCTTCATGACCATAGAAGGGGCGGTCTTATAATGTAGGGACCGCTGTAATGCATTTCTTGTGAAGTGTACCACCTCATCATATCCTAATGGTAATGAATTTTATTTCATGTATATTATGCAGGGGCAGCCGGAGGTATGATCGGAATCGCCCTCTCCTACATAAACGGAATGTTGGGGATCTTGCAATGGGTCATCAAGCAGACTGCTGAGGTTGAAGGATATGTAAGTAACATGATATGAACACTTGTGTACGCACCAAGTTACCGAATTAAGGATTTTTTTGTCTACATTTTGCTGGTTCTCGTATATAGAGCAAACAACAAACTTCACCATTTAGCCAGTATGCTGTCTTATCGTGTAAGTAATCAGTTAAGTTTTCTGGGAGATCAGGCAGTTTTAGTATATTTTATATATTTTAGTGCATTTTTACAAGAATCGCTAAATTTCTAATACTTGTAATTTCAAATCAGGATGTTTGGTACATCAGATATTTACTTTTGACATGCTAAGCTCCTGTTAAAACATGATGAAATTACTTTTTCAAGTAACTCTGCTGGAAGATGAGTTTCAAGAGTCAATCAGATTAGAATAATTTGCGTTGCTCATTGATACAATCCAATACTGGTATAGCATAGTGGGTTGGGTATAATGACCTTCAAGGGAGAAAGTTTTATTATACTGGGGTAGGTCAGGCGCCGCTCATTTATTTGCTCAGTAAAGCTCACCCAGGTCCTCCATTTTCCACTTACTACTGGCTGTGCAAGTTCAAGTTGAACAGTGCAGCTAGAGCAGATATTGTATGAATTTTATTCACTTTCAGATGACATCAGTAGAGAGAATAGTCGAATACACAAACATTGAATCAGAAGCCGAAGAGCACAACAAAAATTATTTGCCACCGAAGAATTGGCCGTCTCAAGGAGCAATTGATTTCAAAGAGATGAATTTGGCTTACAGTGAAGACAGTCCACCTGTCTTGAAGGATATTGACATTTCCATTGGAGCTGGGGAAAAAGTAAGTTGGAATTTGATCAATGGTTGTAATCTGTATACATCTGGATCAATTACAAGAGAAAAGACAACAAATTGTCTGTTGCATTACACAGTGTTGAGATCCCAGAACCTGCACTGGAAAAGGGCAGAGAAAGTAAACCAAAACAAACCGGAGTCAGGTGTAAAGAGGTGTGAGACTTAGGACTCACATGTGATGTTTAGGCCTTCAATTGACGTTCAACCTTCCATCTCCTGCCACACAATGGTTGTATGATATCAAACATAGTGTTTTACAGCTTAAGTTTCATACACAGATTGAACGCTGCTTCTATTGCCTAATGTTGCAGTGTCACAGGAATTTTTTGGTCACAGAAGTTTTCAGCGGCCATCTTAAATAGAAAGTTATCACAATGAAGCCTTCACAATTGATCCTTATCAGAGCAAAATTAGTGACATTCAACATTGAAATTTTAATAGTCTATTACTAGCTGTTCACCCGTTAGGGTTTCTTGCTTTTCAAAAATGCACCGAGACCCTAGGTTCTTGCCAGGTTCGAGAAATGTGAAAGCAGCTGTTATTTGCAGGTTCCAGTCAGCTTTCAATTAGATGAAGTAATGTGGAGTGTTTGGAAGTACTACAACGGGTTCTACAGCACTAGAAACACTGAGAGAGTGTAGTTGTTGGAAAATAAGATGTTTTCTAAATGCATGACGCAAGTTAATTTGTGGGAGCTGGGTAGTTATATTGGACATTGAGTGTGACGAAAGATGCGGAATTTAGTGGCCTGCAGTATGATATGCATTACTGGCCTTGATGTGGCAGAGAAATATCTAGCTTCCAGATTCGTATGTGGAAAATGTGGTTTTTGTGAAACTGCCAATAGGAATATGTGGTAACTGGGCAGTTATATTGGCCATAGAAGGTCAGTCAGCATATGAAAAGATGCGGAATTTAATGGCCTATAATATTAAATGCATTACAGCCCTTGCTGTGTCAGATAAATATACAGGTGGGAGATATTCAAGTGAAAAAACATGTTTTTTGGCCAAATTCCCAAGATAAATTTGTGTAACTATTGAAATAATGAATGTTGATCCAGGTAAAAGTTGCCCTATCGGGAAGTTCAGATGAATTGACAGGCTTAGGAGTGTAATTGAAGGTCTTATGGGTTGAGAGAAAAAAGCCTTATGAGTGAGATGAGATTCCTGCTATGAGTATTATTATGATTAGATACTCAATTCTTTTTCAGATTGGCATAGTAGGAAGAACAGGCGCAGGGAAGAGTTCTTTAATTTCTTGTCTTCTTCGACTAAATGAACCATCAGGAAATATCATAATTGATGACTTGGAAGCTACAAAACTGGGTCTGGCTGATCTAAGAGGGGCACTGTCCATTATTCCACAGGTAATTTTCATGTATAGTTTTCTTGAAATACCAGCCTATACATTGCTTCAAAGTCGATCTGATGTAGCATTATGATGTAATACTTAGTTACTTGTTGGGCATAACTCTGAAGATTTAGTCATCATTAAACAAGAAGCCTCTGCAATCAGAGGAATATTGTATTATAATAAACTATGTCTAATTAATTGTATGTAAAGTTTGTAAATTGTCCGATATCTTTCCTTTAAGTTAGCCTTCATTTTATATTCTTTACCATTTGTCATTTCAGGATCCTGTACTATTCAGTGGGACCCTCAGATATAATTTGGATCCACTGTCAGAATATTCTGACGACTTGTTGTGGAATGCCTTGCAACAGGTAAATTTCCTTCTTTAAAGTATTGGAGTAATGGCTGTAAGTAAGTTATAGGCGTACGGCACACGCAATTTTTGGGGGGCGAGCGACATTTTGCCTGAATTTCAGGCTCTAAATTTAAAACCATTTCATTTTAAATTGCCTGGAATCATTAATTTTCAGTAGTTTTTATTTAATCATCTGCCCTAATTGTTTAGGCTTTTTGCCTGAATCCTACTGTTTCCCAAACTTTTGGGGGGGGGGGGCGATTGCCCCCTCCCCTGCCCCCCCTCCCATACGCCTATGAAGTAAGTCAAAGGACTGAAAGCAAGCTTTGGAAGAAGCCTCTTCATGTATGTTCAGATATAATAATAGCGTTTGTGCAAGGGTGCCGACGGATATTATACAAATTTTTTACAGCTGCTTGCAGCCTGTATTGCAGGAGGGATTTTCGATGAGCTTCTGACCATATAGGAGGTTGCATTATTTCACCTATCAAGATGATTTTATTTTGCTTCCATCAAATTTTGGTAGACTTCTGTGACAATAAATTTTATTTTCTAAACTAAAATGCACCTTTTTCCCGCAAATTTTAAATGTTGTGCTATAGTGGCAGCAACAGCCAAGTGCCAGCCAGGGGGCTTGTTTGCAAACTCATTAAAAAGCCTAAAACTGTAAAAGAAGAGAACGAAGAATGGAAGGTTCAAAGGAAGGAAGATGGTAGGAAGGGAGAGATATACGGACAAATATAGATTGTTAGGTAGATAGATAAATAGATAGGCAGATAGGTAGTTAGTCTATCTGCAAGCTGGTGTTAATGTGCTTGCACTATATTTTTGGATATGCGATGGTAAGCCATTCCTTATATTAGTGTTTGGTCTTCAATTCGTCATTCCTTAGTGCTTGGTCTTCAATTCGTCATTCCTTAGTGCTTGGTCTTCAATTCAATATGTGCATGACTGCCTAATATCTTTGTACGAGCAGGAGGCTGTCACCTCAAAGCCATTGCTCTATCACATGGAGACTCACACATCCCCCATCATTAACAATGACAAACTTATTAAATATATGCCAGTCCATGTACAAATATCTAAAAGAGGCTTAACTTGAACTGCTAATAGCTATTCAAAGCTGGTCCTATCCATATAGCTATCACAGCTAATCATATCCTTTCATTTGTACACACTGTAATTTCTTAAGCCCTTGATTCAAAAAAGAATTTTTGATAGTTTTAGATAGCTTCAAATGGTTGTGGATAGATAGCTAAGGCTAGATTTTGGAAGATGAGCCACTTTCAGAAATCTGTGCTGTACATCCAAATTCAAATATAACTCTTAACTGAGAGCTAGTGCCATCAAAGAATCTGCAAATTTAATAAATATGAGGTATGATTAAATATTTCTGTCATAAACATACAGGTCCAGCTGAGTGAGAAAGTGAAGAGCATGGAAGGAGGTTTATACGGAGAGATGTCTGAGGCAGGAGGAAACTTGAGCGTCGGTCAACGCCAGTTGGTCTGCTTGGCGAGGGCCATCCTCAGGAATAAGAAGATTCTGCTCATTGACGAGGCCACAGCTAACGTCGATCCAAAGTAAGTCTACCTTCACTCCTATCTGCAGCATAATTGATCATGTTAAAGTTCAGGATCAAATGTATCAAAATAGTAGATTAATGTATATTATTGTGAATATGCAACATTTTAGCTCCTCAATATTTCCATTCCTTTCTCAAAACAAATTTTCAATTGAAAAAACAAATGCCATCCTTAGACTCTCTGGGTTGTTTAGTCACTCTCAGGATTTAACAGATGCTATCAAAAGATAATCTGGATACTGCTAGTATGTACATGTACAAATTGTAGAATCTGATGTGGTGAAAATATTTTTTTCTGAGGCACACCCGAACCTCCAATCACCTGATACAGTCTATTTTCGATGAATAACAAATTTAAAATATTTTAATCCAGGACAGATGAGATGATCCAAAGGACCCTCCGTGAAAATTTCGGCAGCTGCACAGTATTAACCATCGCTCACAGACTGCACACGATCATCGATTCGGACAAGGTGTTAGTGCTGGACCAAGGCAACGTTGTAGAGTTTGACCACGCTCACAACTTACTTAAATCCAATCGCGGTCATTTCTATCAGATGGTCCTACAAACGGGACCTCAAACAGAACAAAAACTACATTCCATGGCAAGAGCGGCATATATGAACAAAACGGTAAATAAAAAACCAATTCCTGCATTGACTTACTCATCAAATGAGTCGACAGAACTCAAAACAAGCTCTGTGTTGAGTCGTACCAGTGATACGATTGTCATGCCAAACACCAATGAACAAGAAAACAAGGCATTTGAAGTTGATAGCGATCAAGTGACTCAATTGTAAATTCCCTTTTTTATTTGACAATTATGTTTAATGAATTGTGCAATCCAATATAAATGGATCGCTCGACAAAGCATGGCAAGACACTCAAAAAACTTTTTAATTGAAATCACAGATTGAAGATATTATAGAGTGCTATGCCTACGTTTTGTTTGGATGCATGGGAGATACCGATACTGTGTTGAAATTGTTTTCATGACTTGTTATGTTTCCGTGAGTTGTTATATTGATTTGTACTTTACACATCTAAGTTGTATTTGTGTAAATATAAGTTGTATTTGTGTAAATATGAGTTGTATTTGTGTAAATATAAGTTGTATTTGTGTAAATATCAATGCCTGTAGGCCTATTGTTGTTTCTCTGTGATTTCTGAAATACTGGTTAAACAGTATCAATGTGCAATGTTTTTATTTGGGTTTATCCAATTGAGTTTTAAAAATGTTTACCAATATTGACAATTTTTCACTTTGCAATTTATTGTGTCTTTGTAAATAAAACTTTTCATATTCATAATCATATTTTTTTTCTTGATCATTTCATAAAATACAGATAGGTTGAATTTTGTAACACAAGTTTCATTTACAAGATAAGCATCCATTACATATTCCACATAATGACAATGCTTATGGAATCAGTTACCTGAAAATAAACTTCATGAAATCTATGACCTACACTCTTAAAGCAAAAGGTTCTTGATGGCATACATAAATAACCTAAAGCCAAAAAAGGGTCTAAATTATTTTAAGGGCTACACTGAATTGAAAAGTTTCATTACTTTGTGGGAAGGCACTATGATAGGACCCTATGCTCCCAACTTGAGAGAAAGGGGTTCTAATGTGGGAGTTCAGTGCACCTGGATTACCTAAGCGTTGTTTCTGTTTTTAAAAGTTGGATAATGAATCTTTTAGGGTTCCTTATCTATACCAGCTGATAGAACCCTTAAAGGTTCCATATAAAACTTTTTGTCAAGAGTGTAACTTCTGAGAATGTCTCTCCGTAGAGAAAACATAATGATGGTTAATGGATTCTTAAAAATAACTGGGTGCTCTGAAATTAGTAAGAAGGGCCTTCCTTCCTGCAGCAATATAGTAAAAATTACTGAGTGTGTGGTTGACAGCTCTATAAACCTCATGACCATGGGGTCTGCTCTGAATTAACACAAATCCAAAGGACAGGTGTCATTTTAGAAAGCAAACTGACAGTGAGTGACACCAGAAAATTACTGTGAAGTCAAGAAACTATGTTTACAGAACCCCAGCATTTTGTCTGTTCATTCCAGTTATGTGACTATTCAGAAAACATTGAGTTAGACTTTTACACATGGCTTCTGCTTCCCTCACTTGAGATATTTGATTGATTTGGTATTCCAAACATGTTCCAGTCATCCATGTATGTCCTTGTCTCCCTAATAATATGCCAAAGCATGAAGACGGCACTGCCTGGACACAAAAGATACATTTCAAAGACGCAAAATTGTAATTATAATATTTCTCAAAATTTGGACGAAAAAGAAATAGCGCAGATATTGCCAGGATAAGAAATATTCTATAAAAAAAATGTTGGAAAAAGGGTTGAAACAAAGTCTAGAGGTTTACAGGGAAAATAAATTCAAATTTAATTTTATTATGAAACTTTCTTTTGGGAATCTATTTTGGGGGGGAAACTTCTTTTTTTGAAATTTTTCTCTTTTGGGAACATTTTTTGCAATTTTTTTTGGGAGGTGTTGGCACTGTCACCTGAATGATGTATGCAGGGCTCTCCCTGACTCATTCATCCAAGAGAATTGCAAAGAAGCTGTTCAGTGTTTAACAGCAAAGCCACCCTTCGCGTCAGCCAACTTAGCATAACAACAGCTCATAAATTTTGAATCTGTCAGTGGAGTGAGAATGACGGACAGCCTGTACCTGCAATGGAGTTGGTCCCTGATCAAACAGTTAGTTTCGGTAAAAGTAAACATACCTGAATTTCTCTTGCAATGTCGCAGTAGTGTCTGAAAAATTCAATTTGATGCTTAACTATCCTATTCTGTTTTGAGAACTTCTTTTTTTTCTTGTTTGTGTCATGTGCATGAAAAAAGCTTATTTTGCTGACAGGTGTCAGCACCAGTGTAGCATCATGCTTGCAGTGCCACACCCAGGGAAAATGACTGAACTAACAGCAGCCAGGTCGGCAGCAGTGATATGTGAAGTTTATTTGAGGTGTGAAGTTTAAAAGCTGATTGCTATTACCATACTTGAATGGCACGTTAATTTATTTAGGCCCAACTGACGGTGCTGTTGTTTTTCACTAATTGACACAGAAAACATTGTTTCAAAACAAGAACAATTAATTTGAGCTCCGTGAATCTATGGCATTGCCATCTACATATTAATATTATATTATATAATGACACCAAAAAACTGTTTGATGAGATATCTACCTGAAGCTCCCTGACGCATCGAAACATCATTTCTGAAATCAAGACATTGTCCAAGGGAATGGGTGAGTGGCCTGAAACTCCTTCAAGAGAAAATATGACAATGTCATCAATGTAAAGCAGTGAACCATTCTCATTCATAATATTATGCATGCCACCATAGAAATACATAGAACGGACATGAGGCTCCAGCAGATGAAGCAACCAAATCCACCATCTTGGAACTGCCTGGCAGCCTGGCATTTGGTAACCGTGACATCACCAATAATAGTGACATCACTAGTGACAATGGCATCATGTCACGTCACAATCAGCCAAACACAACCTCTTGTTGCTCCTGTTGTGACATCACAATGACGTCATGTCATAGGGCAGTTCCAATATGGCAGATTTGGTGACCTCATCTCGAGGTGGCATCATACAGCCTCATGTCCGTTCTATGTATTTCCATGCATGCCACAATGCATCCATGTGTAGTTACTTTTTTCTACCGTAGTGCATTTTTACCATAGAAACTAGAACACAAAATGGTCTCCCAGTGGTCAGATTTCGTTTTCTTGTCACTGCACTGTAGGTGTTGCTGAGAGACAAAATTAAAGTTTTTTTTGGCAGGCAGATTGTTTTAAATGTTTTGACTTTAGCTGCATTGAAATATAGTATTTTCTTTATTCAAGCATTGATACAAAATTTTCTTAGCTTGGTTTTAAAATATTTCTGCTGATGCCATCATTTTGAGGTTCATGATTTAAACCTGATCGACGCTCCTCTCCAAGTAGACATTCGGAGCAAATGTCTACATGCTGAAATGGATTGACATTGACAATGCATATATCTTTAGAAAGGCAATTATTTGTTTTTTCTTGAAGACAAGGCCATTTCCTCAAGGAAATGTCCACTGTCCAGGTCCTTTTAAAAACAGTAAGTGTGAACACTTCATAGAAACACTTTGCAAGTGTATCCTTTCAGATTGTTGGAACAGGAAGCAATGTCTCAATGGCCTGACATAGTAGGCCTAATACAAAAGTTATTGGTTAATATTTTACTTAGCACTGAACTCAAGTGAACTTAAGAGAAAGTAACAAAATTCTGAATATTTCTCTGTGCGAAGGGCTGGCAAAGTTAAATGTGGATTGACCGACCTTGGTTTATGAAAGGATTGCTTGAGAGACAATCCGAAACAATGTAATAATTTCATTAATTTGCATTAAGAATAATCTCCATATTGTAAAGAAAATGTAATGATTTTATTTGCCACATCAAGGGCACACAAATAGCATTGAGTCAAGGATGTCTCAGATAATCATGTTTATATTAATATTTAGGGCTCCTCTTCCTATTCGAAGGGTTTATAATGGGACCAGGAGATAACAAATGTGACCCTATGTACGCCATACATAAATAGAAAAAATCATAATTGTAAGGAGTTGCATTGTGAACTAACAACAAGAAGAACTCCAAGGTGAGTCAATTTATTATATAAATCACATAATTTTATGCATTGCTCACACAAATTAAGGTAGCAATGGGTTTTTTCTTCTTTCTTTTGCCAGTTATGGCTGTTTCAGTTGAATATAATTCACCAAATGTAAGACAATTGACATGCGAGGAGATTTGTTACAGAAGTTTAATTAAAAAACACAGGGTTAACCAAAACTCAAACCCTAACCCTATCCATAAACCTAACTCTATTTGTAACCCTAATTTTAAACCAACCTATAGGGTCTGTTTCCACATCTACAGTACAACCCAAAATAAAGTAAGAACATTTTCTGTCAGAAGTCCTCTGTTTACCTATTTCGCCCTCTTTTCTCCTCTCCACCCCAAATCTCCTTACAACTCCCTTTGAATCCTTACAACAACCTTAATTATCTACATGTATATTAAATACTCTAGACAGCCACCAAATATTTGCAATTAGCAAAGGGCTACAATATCAAAAAAATCAATGGGGGTGATGGAGTTTTTTTAAATTGATGTTGTTTAAATGTGATTTTAATGTAATTTTAAAAAGTAGAACTTTTCAAGTTGGTAAAAGTAGGAAGTGATTCAGGGGTAGTCAAAAGGAGTCAAAGGGTAAAGTAGTGGCTGATTCATCCTTCCTCCTGGGCTAATCGTACTTTATTTTGGTTGTACTGTACTTCAACATTTGTGGAAAATCCGTTTATATTTTTGGTAGATATGGTCCTAAATGTGAAGCAATTAAGAAATGCCTTGTTCACTCTTCTTTTGACCGCTGTATCTCCCCCTTCTTTGTCTATTCCCTTGGCAGGAATCAAACTAGAAAATAACTAGATCATAATGACAAGTATGTGCTGCCTACGCAGCCCTCTAGGGCAGGTTAATGTCTCTATTGTCATGCATTCGTTTTCAGAAAATGGCTGAGGACAAAGACATTGAGAGGAAGCCACAAGTGGAACATCCTTATGCAAAAAGCAACTTTTTATCGAAGGTCACATTCTGGTAAAACAAATTCTATCTGAATGCATTGAATTTTTGAAAATTGCTCAATGAATGGAACAAATTAATATAATATAATATAACATGCCCCCACCCTTTTCCATTACTCCAATGCACTAAATTAATATGTTAAAAATTAAACTTTGAGAGGAACCAACTCTAGTCACCCACATTTTTGCCTTAGATCTTCATATAAGGCTATTATAAATCCTTGTGAAGTCTAAAGTTGTACCATGTTTTCTTTATGATTTCCAAGTAAAAAGCCTGGAGCATGGACTTAGGATAACACCTCCCTTCTTGGAGTGCTTCAATGAGGGATATAACCACCCCCCCCCCATTGTATTGAACTTCAAACAAATTACTAGGCCTATACTGATTTGTAAAAATTAGCAATAATGAATTTTTCCCATCAGGTGGATGAACAGCTTGTTTTGGAAAGGCTACAAACATGGACTGGAACCTGAAGACATCTATCCTGTAATTCCCTTCTATTCTTCAGAATACATGGTCAACAAAGTCGGAAGGTCAGAATATTGAAATGTTGAACTACACTCCTGCTCATAAATATGGAATACTTTTTTGGAAAAAAAAGTGTCCAATAAAAGTAAATTTCAGAGTGTGAATGTAAGCAAGGTCCATTGTAAGGGTCAAGTCATCCTCTCTAATCACTCTTTGAAAGCCTCAACTAGTACACTTTTTAAAAGAATTAAAATTAAAATTTTTGGTTGAATGCACCTCACCCTAAAAGATCCGCTGAATTTCCATATTTGGTTCTGCAGTAACTTTTCCTGGGGTTAACACTGTAGCATGCGTTTTAAACAACAGCATGTTCTACCCTTTAGCGGTCATTGGAAGTAGTTACCATTGAATCAGACCATCATGTGCTCCAGCAGAAGTTGCTAAAGTTGTCTATTTCAATGGAGAATGTTGAAGTATTCCATATTTATGAGCAATGGTGTATTAAGCCCGATTTCACCAACAGACCTAAGACCGAGTTTAAGGTTAAACCCGGTTTACGTATTTTACTTTTAAATAGGAACTCGGGCAGTGACGCCATTTTATCAAAGCAATTAATCCTAGTGTCTATTTTTGGAACTACCCACTCTATAAGTCTTTGACCTGGCTTAACTCTTATTGTTGCTAACATATTCAATAGTATAACATAATAATTGTAAATACAGATTAAATATACCTGTAGTGGTATCAATCTGCATATCGATGGTGAAAGTGTAAAACCTGTCAAAAAAAGCCATTTTTCAGAAATTGGAAAAAACTATCACCGATCTTTTTTATGGTAATGTTTATCAATATGTGAGTTAGGCTCAACTTGATTTATAGAAAGTGACAACCTGTTTTAGCATAATTTTTTGTCAGAGGTCGTTGACCCCTAGCATTGATGTCACCATCAGATATGATTGAAAATGTTGACTTACAAGGTTTTGCACTTTCATTTTCTTAAAAGTGACTAAGGTGCAAAACCTCGACCATTTATCACATTTTAAAGCAACTTGCAGCATTGAATGTACCTCTAATCTATAGGTAAACAGTAAAAAATATAATTTGACCATGACAAATAACAACAGCTAATTTCAATTAGTGGCTACAATGGCAAGAACGAGGAAAATGACACTTTTTTCAAATTTTTGTGCGCGCTCTGTTTCAATAGCCTATATCACCACAATAAATATAGGGAGGTAAAACATTTTTAATAAGGAAATTTCCTGTGAGGCATAAAAAGCGTACCGTAGTCATAATTTTTCAAAAAAGGTTGAAATATCCTAAATATGTGCTTCAAAGTTATGATTTGAGTTACGAGGTTTTGCACTTTCACTTTTTGGAACAAATCGACCTACAAGGTTTGGTGAAATCACTCTGTTACAGCTTCCAAAAATAGCAAAGAGACAAGGTGACCAATTGACAACATGTATTGGATATTGAATTAGTCATTCCACTCAAAATCTAAAAATAGCAAAATTATGACATACAAGGTTTTGCACTTTCACCATCGATATGCACAAATATCCGTCATAAGTAATGTCTCTGATTATTTTAATAAACTCAAATTAAAAAGCTCAACTCTGTTGGTGAAATCAGTCCTGAAAAACTCATTAAACTAGTAACCACAGTCCTCAGCAATTTGCTAAAAATTAAATTGGCTAAAAATTCAAAGTGGTTTAGCTACAGTGGAAATTAATTTTTTTACTTAGCTAATCTTCTAAAATCTAGCATTGGCTATCTGTCCGTATCTATAAACTTTTGACTCCTGAAGTGAAAATTAATTTTAAAGTTGCTTATCTTTCAACATCTAGCCATAGCCAAGTTTCGATACCTATTTTTTGGCTGAAGGAGTGGGTCGTCCCCAAGGAGCCACCTGTCCATTTGGCTAAAACATTGACTCTTATATTTGGCTAAAATATTGACTCTTGAAGTGGTGTTAAATTTGTTTGGTTATTTCAAGGATTTACGATAAGTACCGCGACAGGAAGGGAGGGTTACTACAAGCTCTGGTGTCTGCATTCATCCCTAAATTGATTCTATCAGCTTCTCTACAGATTATGCAGGTAAGACTCAGTTAATTTCTTTATCATCAAATCCTGACATAATATCTCAGCCACACCACACATCATGCCTGGATGTCTATCACAGGAACAGTGTGCTGTCAATAATCTGAATACAAAGTAATCTGAGTACAAAGTAGTCTGAATACAAAGTAATCTGAATACAAAGTAATCTGAGTACAAAGTAATCTGCATGCAAAGTAATCTGAGTACAGATGAGCTGATTACAAAGTAAGTTGATTGCAAAGTAATCTGAATACAAAGTAATCTGAACACAAAGTAATCTGAATACAAAGTAATCTGAGTACATAGTAGTCTGAGTACAAGGTGAGCTGAATACAAAGTAATCTGAATACAAAGTAATCTGAATACAAAGTAATCTGAATACAAAGTAATCTGAAAACAAAGTAATCTGCATACACAGTAATCTGAATACAAAGTAATCTGAGTACAAAGTAATCTGCATGCAAAGTAATCTGAGTACAGATGAGCTCAATACAAAGTAAGTTGATTGCAAAGTAATCTGAATACAAAGTAATCTGAACACAAAGTAATCTGAATACAAAGTAATCTGAGTACATAGTAGTCTGAGTACAAGGTGAGCTGAATACAAAGTAATCTGAATACAAAGTAATCTGAATACAAAGTAATCTGAATACAAAGTAATCTGAAAACAAAGTAATCTGCATACACAGTAATCTGAATACAAAGTAATCTGAGTACAAAATAATCTGAATACAAAGTGATCTGAATACAAAGTAACCCGAACACAAAGTAATCTGAATACAAAGTAATCTGAACACAAAGTAATCTGAATACAAAGTAATCTGAGTACAACATAATCTGAATACAAAATAATTTGAATACAAAGTAATCTGAGTACAAAGTAATCTGAGTACAAAATAATCTGAATACAAAATAATCTGAATACAAAATAATCTGAATACAAATTAACCTGCATGCAAGGTAATCTGAAATTCTGAATACAAAGTAATCTGAATGCAAAGTAATCTGAATACAAAGTAATCTGCATGCAAGGTTATCAGATTAAATAATCTGACTGATTGACTTGGTAACTTAGTAATCTATCAAATTACTTTCAGAAGTTTAGCAATCAATCAGATTACAGTCACTTTTATAAATATTGTATGAAATTTACATTTTTAGTTACTTCTATTTTACTCGATGCCAAAATCTGGCATTCTTCATGACCTATAAGTAATTAAAAGTATTTCATTATTAATCCATTAGTTTCCTTGCTCACACAAGTTATCTGAAACATATAGGGACTATTATTTTCAAAAGTAATCATTAATCAGTAACTAGGTACTTTTTCTAAGTAACTTTAATAAACACTGCATAGTGACTCATCGGCCTCTCCAATGACTGCTGTAACTCCTCTCTTTTCAGGAGACCATCTTGATCATTCAACCGATATTGGTTGCTGAGATAGTGACCTATTTCAAAGATCCAAACTCTATGTCTGACACAAGAGCTTATGTTTTCGGAGCTTTATTGGCTCTTACCGGTCTTGTCACATGGATTCCAATGACCCATATGTTTTATGTTAATCAAGTCATCGGTGCAAGGATGCGAACAGCTTGTGCTGCGCTCATGTATAAAAAGGTAAAGGTCTTTTTTTTATAAATAACTTAAATGATTGCATTGGCGTAAAACCATGCAAATAAAACTCCTGATGTATCGGATATCATTTCATATAGCTGCTCTACAAGGATGAGTTCAACTTCATCCAGTCATTATTTAGGCAAACACTGGTAATGATGATTTTGCTTGATGAAGAAAAATACCTCTACCTAGTTTCAGCATGTTAATTCCATAACTCAAAATCCTGACCTTCCAGAGAAATTCTGGTTTCACATTAGGAACCAGCATTATGGAATTAGATTTATAGAGGTATTTATCCTCTGGTACAAGCCGAAAAAGTTTTTTTGTTGACCTGAGAAATCTGCTTTGAAATAATGGACCAAATAGGTCTCAAACATTCAGTGCGAAACAGTGCAATTTGAGAATGTTTGAGTTAAATTCCTGGTCAAAATTGTCTTGAAAATTCAAAAGAGTATGTCTTTTGCAAAGACATGGTACCAAAAGCTGAAAAACTGTAAAACGTGACTTTTGACACATTTTGCCCCTTTATGGGAAAATTTGATTGCCCACCTTGAAATTTGTCCTAGATTTTACAAGAAAAAAAGCTTATTTTGTGACAAATAATCAATATTTTACATCGTATTCAAATCAACATCATTGATGTTTTGTTGTTCCTTTCAGTTTTTCAAACTCAGCCAGTCATCGGTCAGCAGAATTTCAACTGGACGGATTGTAAATCTGCTTTCTACAGATCTTGACAAATTCAACATGGTACGTCCAATATTTGCTTTTTACACTATGCCCTCCAATAATAATAATGGCCTTCATGAATGTAAAATTTAACTGTTATTAGGTTACTTCACACTAATAAAAATTCAAAATTTAAATCACTGTACAATGGCGGGGCATTTTCCAGAAATCACCAGTAGATTTCCAACACAGGTGACATCCTTTGGGTTGGGGGTGTTTCTGGACTGATTGTGGCACACCCATAAAAATATATTATCAAGGCTGCTCACTCGCCCATCATTCAAATCAACAAGGGTAGCTTCTGAGGCCTCCCACGACACTGTTATGCAGATAACAGATTTAACCTAGCTACAAGTTTATAAAAATATTTGACAATGTTGTTTTGCCACTATTTCTGAATGGTGAATAGTGACAAACGATTGATAGCTCTAGTTGTCCCTTTGAACCAGGGTAGGCTATATCATATTGTTCTGTCAGTGTCTCTGGATAGTGAATAGTTACACACAAACTACTAACAGTTATTCCATTTAACCAGGGTATATTGTTCTGCCACTACCTTTGGATGTCTCCCATTGAGATGATGATTGTCCTGTACTTACTCTACACTGAAGTCGGATGGGCCTTTTTGTCTGGATTGATATTTTTTGTTCTTCTACTTCCATACCAAGCAGGGTTGGCTAAAGCTTTCACTTCATTGAGGTAATTTAATTTATTTTCATAATCCTCTCTAATTGATAATTGGATAGTGATATATACATTGTATATATGAATATCATGCATGCGTACAGAGTTATTTAGCAAACGTGTTTTTTCATTATATGTGTAACGGATATCCAAATGGTGTCATTTATTTTGAAGGTTAAATGAAAAAAAACATGGTTACATCATAACTCTGTGCACACTGGATATATTATTATATTAATCTTTTTTTTGTTGGAATAATCGATGTGCTGTATAATAAATTTCAAATGAATGAAATTCATCCTCCTGTCTTGTGTATTCATGCATGTGCACAACAATGATACCCCTGCCTGACTTCACCTGCATGTGAATCTGGGGACATCTGAGCAGAAGTCAGCATAGTCTTCTACACTGCTTCGATTTTATACACATCTGAATGCTTGGGTGATGGCAAATTGTAGTTCTGAAGGAATTAATTATACTCCTTTCTCTGCTGTTCACTCTCCTTGTAACTGAAATGAAATTTCCGATATTGTGCTTTGTTTTGGTTTTTGTGGCACTGTTCCGTGTAGTCGCAGAGCAGTCTTTGTGAAATCTTCTCCATGAACCGTCCTAACCCTATTCATTTTTCCAAGTGCATTTGTTGTTTCTAAAATCTTGGTATCAATTTCAGATACAAAATTGCAAACCAAACAGACCAGAGGATCCACGTGATGAACGAGATAATTGGTGCCATGCGAGTGATCAAGATGTACTGCTGGGAAAAGCCATTTGGCAACTTGGTTGCCAAAATGAGAAGGTGGTTCACTTTATTGCATAGTATATATAGGCTATGTCATACAATTGTGTTGATGCTATCATATGCGAGTGATCAAGATGTACTGTTAGGAGAAGCCCTTTGGGAACCTGGCAGGCAAAATGAGAAGGCACAAGCAACCAATTTGTCTCCAAAATATAAATAAATCGTTCCTTTTCTTGAAACCCACAAAAAACAGTTATTCATCTCTACAATTCTTCTAACTCATTCTGTTAACGTATATGTTTATATTATTAGTTTAATCAACCGTGACATCTCAACAAAATCAATCAAATATTGCAATTTTTTTTTGTTCTAGCATAAAAAAGATGGCGTCAGCTCACTTTTCATCACTTAGATAAACCATCTGCAGATTTAACCGACTCTAGCAGGAGAACGCCACATAGGAATTTTGATTGCTGTGGTGAAAAGTTTCTAAAACATGTATTCTTTTAGTTCATGCAAAAATATTTAGAGCAATCTTTATTAATTTGTGCAAGTAAAGGTGGATGGGAGCAAATACTGCAAGGTAGATGGATTCATCGAGGTTTCCTGTATGAATGCATTGAAGCCTTCAAGGTAACTGAAAACAGTTACCTCTGTGTATTTAGCATGTAAGCATGTGATTCTGACTGATCTATGTCCATTAATTTTTAGGAAAGAAATAGCTTACATCTGGAGGAACTCTAATATCAAAGGTCAAAATGAATTGATATCTTTCATTTCGCCAACGATAGCAACATTCTCAATTATTATCACTCACTACTTAACTGGCGGGGAGATAACTACAAGTCTGGTCGTCAAACTGATTGGTTGGGCGGAACTTTTGAAGGTTTCAATTGTTTGGATGCTGTATATGGCTGTGCAGACAACTACCAGTTTGGTTGCTTCTGTTTCAAGAATCCAGGTATTTAGTCTATACAATAGCTACATTGTATCTTTTACCTATCCACATACACGTATTGTGATTGTCAAGAATTACTTGTAAAAACTTGAATGTGTTTTGTACAGAACTACAACAACAGTACAAATATCTAAAAGTGACTCAGTATAATGCTGTCATTAGCTATCCATAACTTGACTAATCCAGTTATATCCATAGCTATCCATAGCTATATCCAATTATATCCATAGCTATCCATAGCTATCCAAAGCTATCCATAGCTGGCTGATATCCATAGCTATCCATAGCTTTCCAAAGCTCTCCATAGCTGTCCATAACGACCCATTTCTTGCCATTTGTATACACTGTTATTTCTCTACCCCTTGTTTAAACAACAGTAGTTGTGGTTAGCTATGGATAGCTAGGAAAAAGTTTAGCTAAGTATAGCTTCACATAGCTATGGAGAGATAGCTAATTCTAGATTTTAAATAACAAAGCCATTTTTAGAAATTTGTATTATTGTAATAGAGATACATCAGAAATATTAGGGTGCATCATATCTGCTGCTAACTGAAAAGATTAAGTTAGTAATGTCAAGAATGGTATGTGATATTGTTCACTCTTATAGGGTATTATACCTTCAATTACTTCTCAGGTCTCCAAGAGGAGATGTATTGTTTAAATGAAATTACTATTGGCCCAATTTTAAAATAAAATATTTGCAACATAGTTGGGCATTGATGTCTTCTTCATTATTTTGTCATAACAGAAATGTTATATAAATTTCTAGGATTTTCTGGAGTCAGAAGAATTGGGAGAAAAAAGCATCCTGGAGAGTTTAAAAGACCAGAAAAACCTCGCCCTTGATATCATCAATGATATTGGTCTGAGTGAAGACATCATCAACGCAGATTCAAAAAGTGAGACGATCAGAAGGGATGATGCAGACTCCGTCATTCAACTGAGGAATCTCTCAGCCTCCTGGAATAATACAATGGAGGCTAAAGTAAGGATTCAAACATAAAAGTGCTATCTCTCTTGGGTCCATGTACCACGCACAACTCTGTCCTTGTTCTCATCAAACTCATCAAACGTTGCATGTGCTACATCACTGACATTTACTTCGTTTCGCAATAGTATACATGTACTTGACAATTCCTACCTTCTCCTTCTTAAAATACACCATCATTTGACACCCTTCCCTGCCACTTTTGATCAATGTGCAGAACTAGGTCATATATATGCATTCTGTCAGGCTGTTCAGGATTCCAGGTGGCAGCATGGATCAGGCATACTGACAAGTGGCGCCACCATAAATACACTGTACAAAGTGCTTTTGCTTTCCAAGCCCAATCTAACATTTTCCACCAACAAGAGAGAATGTCATATCACCTTTATATTTGGATTTTATGCACACTGTTTGACATTAATGTGCATTTATGCTTATAAATTTTGACCACCATGTCCGCCTTCACTGCCATATTCAGCCACACATCCTGGCCTCAAGTACCTGCTTGCAACAGGCTTTTCTAGTATGAATAGTGACTCTTGGAGAACCAGAATTACTTAGAGATTTTAAAGACATTGATAATAATTAATTGCTCAATGAACAGTCTATTCAACAAAGCTATCAGCAACTGTTACCACTCCAAATTCTAACATGGTGTAAAAATATAAATAATTATAATCAAAGATTCCTGCCTGAGTACAAAATTCCATTTTAAAGACACTGTCATTCTCATTCTGTATTGAAAAGCATGAAAAGAATATAAGTCAGATGTTATTACGTGCAAATATATTGCTCAATTCAACTTGGGGCAAGTACAGACAAAAAATTGCATCACTGAAATTCAACCCTCATTATGTGCAAGAAGCAAAATCTGTACATGTAGCTTAATGCTCGATTATTGTTGCATTATTAATACTTCATCATGTCATTCTATTCTATTTATATTTTGAAAATTAACCTAAGACAGTAAATTTATTTTCCTGAAATATATATTCATTAAACTTACCTGCATATTATGATACAGAAATTTGAAAGCTTGTGATTAATTACTATCTTGAAGCAATAAATGATAATCTATATTTTCGATGCAATTGTTTTGCTTGCTGGAAAAAGTAATCCGTCCGAGTCTGTTAAAGTTTTTTATTAATCTCATTGTATATTAATGCTATAATTTCAGAATAACAGATGCACTTTGAGAAACATCGATATTGAAATAAACAAGGTATGTCATGAATACCAACTGCTTCACTCAGAGTCAGCGAAAAGTGTTTATAACATACAGTACGTTCGGTTGGGTTAATATTGAATTGGGCTGAAACATGCTAACCATAGATGAACATTACAAAAATGGTAGTTTCCTGACAATTGACACTTGTTTTGTTGTATCTATTTGCAATCATTTTGACACCTTTGACCCCAAGTTGTGTTATTGATATTGTCAATTGCGCTCGAGATTTCGAGGTCATTATTGCTAGTCACTGGATATTTAGGCAGGTACCCACTCTTTTTTAGAATAGAATAGAATAGAATATACTTTTATTCGTCCATTCATAATGTTACAAACAGAAACTTTCAGTGGATTTGCTAATCAAGTGATAATATTGCAAGTAGAATGGCCAAAAAAGCACTGTATGCAAATTGTGGCTACTCTTAGTCAGTGGCATTGCTATGTCTTGATTTTTTGTCCATCTATCTCAACGTTGCATTTTCATTTCAGGGTGAGCTTGTTGCAGTCATTGGTAGTGTTGGATCCGGAAAGGTAATTTGCCTTAAAATGTGATTACTTTGGATATTCGGGACTACTCTGGCCATCAGTCAATAAGGAGATTTAATATGCCATGCCTAACAAACTATTGAAGATATCATGAAGTTTATATATTTAGCAATCAAATGAAATTCGCTCTGCCTAATGTCACTCAAATCCAAGTCTATGACAATGGCTACTTTGGCCACTTCGGACCCTAAATCTGTGGATTCATCAAACAAATTTCAGTGGCGAGGATTTAGCCAAAGAGGTCACTTTAATTTCATGCCGGAAACTGATGTACATGTCTGCAAAGATTTCAAATTAGCCAACTCATTAACTATGTAATAAACATGGAACTAAGTATCATTTTTTAATATTTTTTATTTCAATATAAATTTAGAAGCTCTGTCTTAGAACAAAATATTAACATTTAATGAAATTTCAATTTTTTGTCTTGCTTTCTTAATTTGGCAAAGTAGCCATGTGTTACGTGTAAGTTCTAAACTACTACAAAACATCATAAAGCATTACATATGGAGAAAATATCTTGAAAGTCTCGTAATTTTTCATTTTAGAGCTCTTTACTGATGGCTTTATTGGGAGAACTACCACCATCTAAAGGATCATCAGATCTAACTGGCCAGGTGGCATTTGTCCCCCAAGAATCTTGGGTTATTTCTGGAACTGTTAGGGATAATATCTTGTTTGGGGAACCTTATGCTTATGAGAGATACCAAAAGATCGTCACAACCTGCTCACTGAACACGGTAAGTGCCAAAATTATATTATAAGTTCTATGACACTCATTAAAATACTCGCATACTATCTTAGCTATTTGGGTAAAACCTCTGCACTCTTCAGAAAGGTAAAAACAGTAGACTCTAGTGAAGTGCCTGCACCAAAGTAATACTTTAAAAAAATAATTTTTTTTCAATGCAGGATTTCCAATTAATGCAGCACCAAGACATGACTGTTATTGGTGAGAAAGGGTACTCTCTCAGTGGCGGACAGAAAGCTCGACTCAATTTAGCAAGGTGAATATTCATTGTGCTCTAAGAATATTCACAGCGAAACAAACTTAATTCCGTAAAGTACAAATACTGTTTAGACAAGGTGAATGCCCCATAGATCTTTACAAAGTAGTTTTCCGAGGAAGCTAAACCAAGGATGCGTGTTTCATTGTCAAACCTTTTGTGTTCTACATTTCTAAAATGATACACAATCTTTGGAAGCACACACTGTGCCCAAATTTTCTTGGATGTAAATATTGAAATTAGTACACTCTAAAATCTGACAAGAGTAAACTATGGCCAATGAATCTTCTGGTCGAAATTGATTAGCTGGTCCTGACTTGATAAATTATGACATATAATGCACATAGGAAGAATAATACAAAAGGTGTTCAGCAATATCTACAATAAAGGACACTAACATACATCATGCTACAAGAAACTATCCATGTCTCTAAAATGTAACAACAACTGGAAGCCGCACGTCCCAAGAATGTTGGATATTGTAATAGCATAATTTATGTACACATGTAGCTCATCCTGCATTTTGTACTTTTTCAGAGCTGCATACAGAGATGCCGACATCTATCTCTTGGACGATCCACTCAGTGCGGTTGACACCAAAGTGGCTCGTCACCTTTTTGAAAAGTATGTTACGCAGCCAGTCAAAGTGTTTGGAAACCGTATGTTGCCAGTCAAAAGTTTGGAAACCACATGTTGCTCACCATTCAATCAGTGCAACATCTGCCAATGTATGCATGGATTATTACAGTGCCGCCTGTAAGTAAGTGAAACGCATGATATTGTGCCATCGCATCAATGCCAAACATCCTTAACCAAAATGCTTCTGGAAGGACGAATTCTCATCCGATGAGAGGAAAACATTTTGGGTCATAAAGGCCGATATATGAGGCATGTGGGATAAAAATAGCAGCCAATTTTCTTTGCTGTAGTTGGAGTTAGGTATGGGTCAAAGTCTTTGATAAGTAAGTGAAACGCAGGCCCAATGTTAAAACATAGGGAAGGGTGGTTCACTTGCTTATCAGAGACTTTCACCCATACCTAACTCCGACTACAGCGAAGAAAATTTGCTGTTATTTTTATCCCACTTGCCTCACACATTGGCCTTTATGACCCACTTTGTTTCCCTTTCATCCGATGAGAATTCATGCCTCCACAAGCAGTTTGGCTGAGGATGTTTAGCATTGATGCAATGGCACAATGTCATGCGTTTCACTTACTTACAGGCGGCACTGTATCCGATCAGAAGAAAATAACCATTAAGGAAATGGGATCGCTTCTAAAGGCAGTTTCTGTATGAGTAGGATGCAATTTCCTTTTTTTCTCTCAAAAATACGGATAGGTCCGAACAAGTGGACACACATTTGTATTAAATAACAATGCCCAAGGCTTTCTCTTTTTGACACACCCCCATTTTTAGAGCAATCTTAGGAATTAGAAGCAATTTTCACAAATTTGACTCTAATAAACCTCTTCACACTATTTCAGATCTATTTAAACATGATCAAATAAGAATCCAAGTCCCCATAAGCAGATTAGTGTAACACTAATGCCATATTATATATACAGAGAGCAGCCTTCTGTTTCCAAACTTCTGACCAGCACTCCAGCAGTGTATATTCCTGTCCGGATTCAAGACCATGCTACTTCCTCATCTAAAAGGGCAAATACTGTTTCATTATATCCACATTAGCTGCAGCAAGAGCTTCTGATATTTTTTAATGGAAAATCAATTGACATTTTTGTGTAAAATTCATTTAATTTTAAATTGAAATATTTCAGATGCATTTGTGACCAAATGGGCAACAAGACTAGAATTCTAGTCACTCATCAAGTTCAGTTCCTCAGAAGAGCAGACAGAATTTTGGTTATGCAAGATGCAAGTATTTAGTTTCACACATAGCTAAATAGGATTTCACCCTCCTATGCTGTGACTCTGCCAATTTTAAAAGGTCATGCTTTTGCCCTATAAAAGCAAGAATGATTTTAACTGCACCAAAATGCTCTCATAACAAAAAGGGTTTTATTTCAAACCTTTAAGGGTTCTATAAGCTGGTATAGATGAGGAACCCTAAAAGGTTCAATACTCAACTTTTAAAAAGGTTCCAACAACAAACAATTGAATTGAACGCTTAAAAAATTTAGAAGCTTTTTTTGGTTATGGGTTCTTTATTTATATAATACCATCAAGAACCTTTGGCGTTTAGAGTGTAGGCTGCCAGTGTCCTTGATTTTGCAGGGTCCTGTTCATGGATGGTTTTGCAAGATGTCAGTATTTAAACAACTGGCCCTCCGTGAAATTAAAATAAATTATCAATGTTACGCTACTTTCACATAATGTGATAAAAGTGAACAATAAAGCAACCAAATCGTCTAGGCAGGGTATAAAACAAAATTTGTGCTTGATGTTGGCTTGTTCCTGGCAGCTAGGTTTGGCTGACAACAAACGAGTCGTGTTGTTGTTAATTGTCATAAACTTTATTATGACGACAGTTACAGACATAAATCAAGTTGTCAGACAAAGGTGGGGGCAACACAGGCCACACCACAGAAATATCAAAACAAATACAACATACAAGACAATGGAAAAGCAGATGGAAGCTGGAAATAGAAAGTACAACAATGACTAGGACATGTATAGGAAAATATGGATCCCTAAAACCACAAAAATGAACTGAAGAAATCGAAATATAAAATGTCCAAACTTATTAATGAAGGAACAGTAATAGTTTAGAAAATGGATAACACAAATTATATTTATACAAGAAAGGTCTGTCCGAGTATAGTCACACTGGGAGGGCGGGTGAGGAAAAAGTCTTCCACTTCAGCAGAGATGATGCGGTGATGGCGAACGTGGAAGAACTGACACGAGCGCCCCCCACCGCACAAACTGATTTCCCGGGCGGGAAATCCTCATTTGTGCTTGATGTTGGCTTGTTCCTGGCAGCTAGGTTTGGCTGACAACAAACGAGTCGTGTTGTTGTTAATTGTCATAAACTTTATTATGACGACAGTTACAGACATAAATCAAGTTGTCAGACAAAGGTGGGGGCAACACAGGCCACCGTTCGGAGTTTACGAAGAACGCCCCCACCCAACAGGAACAAGCAGGGAGAGGCAGGAGGAGAAGGAGGAAGTCCAGCACCAGCTGAAAACTTCTCACGAACATGATGTATGAGTCCAGCACCCGCTGAAAACTCGTTTGTGTGAAGGTACCAATTCGCACACATTCCTGTGAGTCCAGCACAAGCTGAAAACTCCGGTCGTCAGGCGATCGAGGCAGCAGGAAGTCCGGCATGTAGGTGAAGGCACTTTGTCAAAAAGTTGGGCGAGTCCAGCTCAAGCTGAAAACTCTAGTGCAGGCAGGTGAGCAATGACTCCACGGAGTTCTGGGCAGTACTGATGGTCCTCGAAGGAAGGATGGACTGGCTCGGAATCCCAAAAATAGGTCCAGCCCCAGCTGAAAACCCTAATGGGACCTGGAGGGAGCCATGGCGACGGATCCGACGGTGATGTTGAATAGGTGGAAGCCGCTGGTCCCAACAGATGACACCTGCAGGTAGAAAACTTGGGCAAGAGATCAGGAGTCACAAAAAAGTACAGTGGCTTGGAAGCCATAAACTGGCATGAGTAGGAATACACTGGAGAAAGCAGACCAGGGTTACAGACAGGAAGGCACTAGGCCTGACACTGCATCAGACAACAACTGGTCGCTTAAAAATAAATTAAAATGAATGTTTACTGATAAACATATTAAATAGGTAAAAAGATATGTAATTATTTAATTAAATGAAAAAATACAATTATATATATATAACAAACAGGGAACTCCAAATCAGACGAGGCGAAGGGCAGGATGGCATGAAGCCTGACACTGCCAGAACATTTCAAGCACTCAGACCTGATGGGAGCCCAGACAGAAGTATAAGGACTGGAAAAACTCCAGATCAGACAAAACGAAACCGGAAAAACTCCAGATCAGTCCAGGCAGAGGAGGCAGGATGGCACGAAGCCTGACACTGCAAAAAATAAACACAAGCACTCAAAACTGATGGGAGCCCAGGACAAACTGGAACACACTGGGGAAACTCCAGATCAGACGAGGCTGGGAAAGGCAGGATGGCACGAGGCCTGACACTGCAGAAAACACTCTAGCACTGGAACTGATGGGAGCCCGGTAATAGAAAATATTTTAAAAGTATGGATTAAATAAAGGCTGGATGGCCAGAGGCCAGACAGCAAATTGGAAAATGGCAGATAATTTGTAACAGGCAGGAAGAAGGCCAGACAGGCCTTGCACTGCAGAGAATATTTTTAGTAGAAAAAAAGAATAATAATACTGACATAAGTAAGAAGGATGGCACCGGAGTCCAAAGGTGGAACTAGAGGGGCCTGTCCTCCAGCTGAAGTATCCAAGCATCAACCAGGTGGCCAGTGGTCAAGGTTCAGGTTGGCTGGAAACGCTGCGAGTTCATCGATTGAGTGCATAGCTCGTGGTACTGTGCGATGTGATGGACGAATGGCAAGTTTGTTGCCATAACCACACCACTTGAGGGGAGCGTAGATTAGTCTTGGGAAAGTTCTGCCCTTGCAGAACGTAGTTCGTCGAGCAATGGACCAAAAATGGACTTGTAGGAGTCTTCCACCATGTGACCGGATCCAGTAATTGGGGGTCTTCTTTTCACTTCGATTTTGATGTTCTGTCGGGGTCCTTCAGCAGTTCAGGCGCAGTAACTGGCTGATCTCTCCTTGGGCGTGGCAGTTTTCACACATGAGCTTGAGGAAAAACACCTCGTAGCTGTTTAATGTCAAGAAATGCACTGCAGAAATCGGGGCCCCACTTCAGAACACAGTGAGCCTCATTCACAACCACAGTAACAGTCTTGTAATGACTTGCTCTGGATGTCCAATAACATAGCAGAAAGCAGATATCTGGCACACTGTTCATCAATAATAGAGCGGTAAGCGAGAGCAATTTGCCGCCGAAGGCAAATTGCTCTCGCTTAGCGATCCTTCCCACACTAGTCATGTACGTACTGAAAATGCATGGTTATTGATGCCTTCAATCAAAACGGCTGATTCAAAATGGCGTCAATGGGCGCCGCCATTATTCAGCGCGCATGCGTCGCTGTTGATGTGACGCCGCACACCAGAAGAAATTAGTCTGTGAAATGATACAGGTGGCGCATCACAACGTAGTAAATGACTGCAGCGCCACCACAAAGACAACTTGCTTTGAGTCAATGCTGCATGCTGAGCTGTAATTAAGCCACTGAGTACAAAAGCAGCAATTGTGTATTGCAATCAGACCATCTTGCTTCAATTGCTGCTTTGTTCAGTTGGATAGATTTGTGTTGGTGACACTTGACTTGTGTTGGTGACACTTGAAGTGCAATTAACGATTTTAAGCCAATGGGACTCTGAACAACAGGCCAAGAATACAACAATGTTGTCAGCCTAGATCTTCCAAGTGGTTACCACTCTCTTCTGACATGGCAGATTACATATTAGAGTTCAATTGACTCAAGTGAATCACTGATGCTGTATATTCCTTTTGTCAACAAGATGAATTTTTTCTAGCTGGCAGGTAGGGATGACCTCAAGTATCAGGGATTTTCCATAGCCAGTCAGAAGGACTGTCAAAACATCTTCAGTTAATACCCGGGGAGTTAATATTGCCAGCACACATCTTAGGCCTACTGCTGTGGCTTCAAGAAAGTGAAGCCCACATCCCTGCTTTTGTTGACAACCATCAATGCTATCTTCGTGCACAACACCTTTGTAAGGTGAGGCAGTTAGTACAGTTCAACCATCGTAGCCTTTCATTGTCCAGTGGAATCAGTTGTATCAGTACATTATCTCAGCTGAGCTCTGTTGTTAGTTTCTTCAGTTTCACGTGTGTATCTGCTGGTTGATTTCTTTACATTCGGCGGGAGGGCTTCCCCAGTCTAAAAATAGCACAGCCAATTAGAAATACGTAACGTCACAAGAAGGCCGAAAGTAGGTCAGCCAATCAGAGCGCTGTATCATCAGGGTGGACCTGCCTGTTGCGTAGCACGAGGCAAACTCCAGGCCTGCAAGCGTGGTCTTGGATTCGCAAAAATGGCACAGAAAGGCCTCCAAACGTCCAGAAAGTGATGTCAGAATGAGCACTGGTATGTTACAGTCCTGGGAGAGGAAGTAGACACTCGAAAGAGCGATGGAACCACGGTTCAGAAGGTAAAAAAGTCTTCCACTTCAGCAGAGATGATGCGGTGATGGCGAACGTGGAAGAACTGACACGAGCGCCCCCCACCGCACAAACTGATTTCCCGGGCGGGAAATCCTCATATACAAGCGTGCAACAATCCTAAAATGAGACGTGATCAATCTGAATTTGTGCAGTGATCAAATTCAACCTTTTTTGTACTAAATTACGTCAAACTGTAGAAACCCCACAATATACTTCGTATTTCAACCAATTTGATACTTTTGTCTGCCTGATGATAGTCAATCGGCTATCTTTTGGAAATTTGTAATAGTAATACTTGATATCACAATGCCAGCCCTTAAGAACACCAATTGGTTATCCATATTAATGGCGATAGTTGGCGAAAGAAAATACACGCAGTGATCAAATTTTCTTATTTTATACCCTGAGCCTGGCAGTCTGATCCCCTCCATTTTGTTAAATTTACTTCACAGGGTGCTATTGTTGCCAATGGGTCATTTGAAGAAGTGAGCAATTTCATCGACATCGCCAGTATTGTCAGTTCTGAAAAAGAGAGCAAAGAAGAAAATGGACTTGTACGAGATACGACAAGGACAAGTTCCAGAGTCAGAAGAAGAACAATCTCCCAGAGAAGCACTCAGGCGGAAGAGATCGAATTGGAAATTATGGTGGGTCATTTAACAAACACAACTTAAACGCTCATATTTAGAAGCACTTCACCCATTTGTGACTATTTATTTTCTTCAATGAAAATGATGCTTACCTACACTCTTAACAAAAAGGTTTTATATGGAACCTTTAAGGGTTCTATAAGCTGGCATAGATAAGGAACCCTAAAAGATTCATTACTCAACTTTAAAAAGGTTCCAACAACAAACAAAAACAACACTTACATAATCCAGCTGCACTGAACTCCCACAATGGAACCCCTTTTCCTCAAGTTGGGAGTATAGGGTCCTATCATAGAGCCTTCCCACCAGGTATTGATCCTTTTCAATTCTATTGAACCCTTAACAAATGTAGAACCTTTTTTCGACTGTGGGTTCTTTATATATACCATCAAGAACCTTTTGTGTTAAGAGTGTTACAAGAGTTTTAATCTTTATCTTATTGAAACAGGCAAACTAGTCCAAGTTCCACTTTGAGATTTTCGAAAGGAATAACAAAAACCTTTTGTTCAATAGGAAGATGCAAATGAATACAGACCAGTTGTAGAGGAGGATAGAATGCAGGGGACAGTCTCATTCAAAGTCTATTCAAAATACTTCAAGGCAGGAAAGGGTCTGCTACTCTTCCCAATCTACATACTCCTGTCAGTTGGCTCTCAGGTAATTCCATGTACTTTTACCATAGCACCTTAATAATCCTATAAAATTCTATTCTGTATTTAACATTTTAATGTGTCACAGAAAAAGAAAAAGCTGTGAGACATGAATAAAGAAACCAATGTAACACTTGAGAGAGCTTTGGTATGTTCAGTAACAGACCCCGGGGGATGGGGTTTACAGGGCTTGAACTCGCCCCCCCCCCTTGGGCCTGAAGATTTTAATGTAAAAAAATCATACCATTATTAGAACATTTTCATATGTAAACCCCTTCCTATGTTTTCTGGATCTGACCCTAGAAATATTTTTTACTTTAAAGATTCTTTGATACTTTTTACTTAAACATCAAGTATCAAAAGTTCAGTTAACAGCAGAATATTCCAAATATTCCAAACCTGTCATACACTCTTCAAAGGCTTTGCATGCGTGGCTTTCAAAGTCAAATACTTGTATTGTACTACTTTCAGGCCTGCATAAATCTGTGTGACTGGGTGCTCTCAGGGTGGTGAGTAGATTTTAATACTGTAAATAGCCTGCCTATAAAAGTCAAATAAAATAAAATCAGTTTAAAGCTGATGGGTTTAACCAGAAAGAAACTTTTCTAAAAAAAAGAAACAGAATGTAGAGTACTTTCATCAATCGAGAAAATGATCGTAGAATATGGGTCAATAATTTCTTACTAGAAATGAATATTTTAATATCAGCAACTTTTTTTCTTTACCCAGGGAAGATGAGCCTAACCAAGACAGGTCATTCCACCTGTACATCGGCTTCTTCTGCGGTGTGATCGTCATCAGCATAGCACGATCCATCCTATTCTTCACCATGACATCTTGGGCGTCGAGGAATTTACACAACAAGATGTTTAGAACTATTCTCCGAGCACCTATCAGCTTCTTTGATAAGAACCCTGTTGGTATGTATGATAATGTATAATTGTTTCAGTGGGACTTTTTTTGGTTGATGTTTATTTGTGTTATAGTAAATTGATGATACCATACCACAAGTATATCAAAATAATACGATAAACTCCAATGCTGGACAATTCCTATGCCTTAATCGGCTGATTAATGGGAATTGCCAGTAATGGGATATCATCAATTCAACTACGAAACTCAACCAAACATGATATGGTACAATTTAGAGTTAAACTTCACGGAACTTACACAACAAGATGTTTAGAACAATTCTCCAGGCACCTATCAGCTTCTTTGATAAAAACCCTGTTGGTATGTGCAATATACATTTAAAATTAATTTACACAACAAGATGTTCAGAACTATTCTCAGGGTACCTATCAGCTTCTTTGATAAGAAACTTGTTGGCAGTGGCGTAGCTAGTGGGGGGGGCAGGGGGGGCAAGTTGCCCCCCCCCAGACAACTTTTTGGGGAAAAATGGGGAAATGGACAAAAAAATGGGGAAATTGACAAAAAAGTAGGGAAATGGGCAAAAATGGGGAAATTGAGAAAAAATTGTGAAAGTGGAGGAAATGGATGGGAAAATAGGGCAGAAAGGGAAAACAGTGAGGGAAAAAGAATAGAAAGGGCAAAAGATGTTTTTGGGGAAATCCTGTTGAAATTCTTGCGGACACTTTATTTGAAACTTCGAAGTATGACTACTTGACAAAGAAACAGGAACCGGTAGGGGAGACTAGTACGGTGCATATTAGTGTCAAAATTTAGGTATTTATTATCTATCTTTAAATAAGACTAGTAATGTATATCCAGTTGGTCTTTGCGGTCCGCATGATTTCACTCCTAACATACTAGCTTACAAAGTCTTAATAACATTTTGGCCACCAGCAACAAACAAGTATTTGAAGATTTTTGAAATCAACAGTCCAAAAGACAGATAAATTTGAAGAATGACTGAAGAAAATGCTGATGATGAACTTGAAACCAAATTCACTGAGCACTGCTTGATGGAATCAAACAGGAATTTTCAAACCGATTTTCTGGTCTTACAGATGATTTCATATTTGTAGACATAAGGACTGAACGTGATTTTTTTTTCTGGGACATGTATTCAATAGGGAAAAGTGACATCAAAAAAATTATGACATTACTTTCCTCCATAGGATAACATGTCCTAGAAAAAAATCACATTCAGTCCTTTAGTCTACAAATATGAAATCATCTGTAATGGCCGTCAATTAATTGAACTTTTCGAAGTTTTTTCCGTGCTTATTTCTCATGCTCACAACACTTTGGCAAAACTTTTTCTTCTTAAATGGCCAATGGCTTTTTCAAGGATGTCTCTGCTTGCCTTGGTTTTTTATGTGAATACAGGCACAGGCGGAATGATCACAATGGCTTAGCAGTTCTAGAGATAGAGAGGAAGGTGTATGGCTCAAGTGCCGCCTGGTGGAGTGCAAATATAGAAAATTGATTAAAATTGCTCAAGGAGCAGCCTTTCACAACATTTTTGTTGGTTCTGTGAGATAATAGTCTCTCAGCTACACTTAGAGATGGTTTTCACCCACTACACTGCATTTAGACTCGCATTAAACCTTGTTTGGCCAATCTTACCTATGTGTGCACCCATATCAGCATACATCACAAGGGAATTCCCTTTGATAGCCAATCAGAATTTAGGAGACCACAGAGCCATCTCTTGATTAATTTGGAACCTCAGTCTGCCCTTTGTTGAGCATACTATAGCCTGTTTCCCAGCCACCACAAAACAGGCCTGGTGGCCATGGGATGTCCCAAGAATACTATTTATGGCAACTTCCGCATATATGACCGCACACGACGACTGTCATTTTCCCATAGGGGGAGCTTGAGCGATACACCTTGGTATAATATAACAGAATAAGGGCAAAGCATGTGAACACTGCCTGTGATACAGGTCTGCAGATTCAATGTTTGATGAATGATGAATGACCGAAAGGAGTCTTTGTCATAACAGATCAAGCTCCACTTTATAAAATTTGCTCCCTTTCCTAAAGAAGTTTCAACTTGAGCTCAACAACATTAAAAATGCTGATGTAAATTGACGTCAGTGTAAAATTACATTCCAATATATAACAAGTTAGTTATTAAGTTTTTAAAAACTTGTGTGTTTTTTTATTGTTGCCGAGTTTCTAAAAGATGCAACCTATCTATCACAAAATTGTGTCCTACACTCAGAGTCCGCGAAAAGTGCCGGTTTGCCGGTCAAAACCGGCAAAAATAGCGTGTGACCGGCTAAAATAAAGTAGTTACCTGCCCAAATGTCCGATAGCTTTGTTGGAGAGTCAATGAGTTTACTTAGCAAAGGCCAGCAGTCAATGCAATCAATTCAGGCCTTTGAAATCTCCAGTCCAATTGACAAACATCAATAACAAATTCGATTGCAATCAAAGATTATGAGTGTCAAACTGTCGACACCTTAGCTTATTGCAATCCAGGGATTGCAATTAGCAATGGATATACCTTCAGCTTTCCAAAGCTTCTACACTAGGTTTCAAGCCAGTAAGGTGTAGCAGAGGACAATGGTCCTGCAAAGTGAATTATGCACACCAACACACGATTTTTGAATATATTGATTAAGTAAAGTTAAATTATGTCTCTCAACATAAATATAGCATATACAGGAAGCTTTCAGGTTCTATCCAACCGCATTTCATCAGCCTGAATGAGGGAATTGGAGATGTCACTGGTTACTGTTAGACATTGTCATTATTGCATGATTTTTGAAATCTTATAATTCTTGGTTTAATTAGCCTCAGCAATAAATTGGTTAGCTTTGCTGCTCTGTTGTCAGCCTTGGAAATTGAAGTAACTAGTTAACTTCATACCGGCTGACCTTATGAAACTGGAATTCGGGCAGACAAAATCTCATTCGGGCAGGTGAAATTCAGGATCTACCTGCCCAAATGTCCTGTACAACAAAAGCACTTTTCGCGGACTCTGCCTACACTGGATACTAGCAACTTTTTCTATTATTTTACAAATTGCTACAACTAGCTTCATCATATTGAAAAGGTTTTCAATGTTTTGTATACTTCATTTGAGATTTCAGTAAAGTTTGTCTAAAGTTCTGGGCCGTGTCGAACGCACCCCATGTTGTCGATAATATTTGGGGAAATCAAGGGTCATTTGCCCCCCCAGAGAAAAATCCTAGCTACGCCACTGCTTGTTGGTATGTATGATAATGTATAATTGTTTCGGTGCGACTTTGTAATGACTCGTTAGCTGAAGTTGAGCAGTTTTTTTGTCAAATGACACTGTGACATACATTCTAAATCTTTGATGCACTCTTGACAAAAAGGATTTTTTTATGGAACCTTTAAGGGTTCTATAAGCTGATATAGATAAGGAACCCTAAAAGGTTCTTATTCAACTTTTTAAAAGGTTCCAACAGCAAACAAAAACAACATTTAGATAATCCCAATCGTAGGATTCAGCTCGACTTAACTCCTTTCTCTCACTTTGGAGCATAGAGTCCTATCATAGGGCCCTTTTCACCCAGTATTGAACCTTTTCAGTTCAATTGAACTTAAGAAATTTAGAACCTTTTTTCGGCTGTGGGTTCTTTATGTATACCACCAAGAACCTTTCGTGCTAAGAGTGTAGGCCTAACTTACTGTTTATCCCACAGGTCGAATTCTCAACCGTTTTGCTAGAGATGTCGGAATGATGGATGACTTGCTTCCAGAAGCTACTCATATCGTTATAATGGTAGTTATGCTAAATTTAATAGCACCATTAAGCATATGCTTTTATTCCATTAATTCCTTGGATTATCTCCATTTAACAGCCATGGCAAGCATGACTAAGACCGGAGGAGAGCAGGGGCAAAAGTTAGAGAAAAACTAAGATTCGGGCGAAAAGGCAAAGCAATTTGGGCAGATGATTAAATAAACAATATTGAAAATTAACGGTTTCCAAGCTATTTCATTTGAAATTTTATTAAATCTAGATTTTGTAATTCAGGTATGTGTCACTAATACTGTGTGAAATCTTTACCATGACAAGGTTTCAATGGTCACGATATTCTGATACTATGACTATGTAGCATTATTTACTCTGCTTTAAAGACATTTTAATATCTATGTTGTGACAAATTATTATTGTTTCTATTACATTTATTTTTATACATTTAAACATTTATTCTGTTGTCTTCTTTTTCAGTATACCGCATCATTCTGTGGAACAATTATCTTTGTCACCATTGCTAATTACTGGTCCCTCTTACTCACGTTACCCGTTATCATTGCTATCATCATCATTCGACAAGTTGCGCTGAGAACTATGAGGGATATCAAAAGAATTGAAGCTACATGTGAGGCTTTTCTTTTTCTTTTTTCTCGGAGTCAGTCGTATTAGTTGAATAAGTATTAGTTAGACACCGATTTGGAGGGTTCTAACATGCATTTTTGTCAGTTAGATCCCGACCGAAGGGAGGGATCTAACTGACAAAAATGCATGTTAGGACCCGACAAAGAGGTGTCTAACTGACTTAGACATCATACGCTCCTTCTATTATACATTTTAACTTCTAATTTTTGAAAAATAAACAATAATCTGATTGTTTGTTTGCTGTTGTAAACAGAGTTAATTCCTAGCCGGGCGCTAACATGCAAAATTGTCAGTGAGATACCAGCTTTTCCAATGGTATAAGTATCTTGGTGATGTCTAAGTAATTTTAAAATTGTGTACTTAATGCTGCATATATTTCCTATTGTATTAGCCGTCTGTAGATGTAGAGTAGTTTTCGATTTTCTATTGTTTACTGACAAATGTATCTGTTTAATATATAAATTATCAATAAAACCATACATATATGTATTTTGGGATGACCTTCAATGTCAAGGACGTCAATATGTCTAATTTCCATTTTCAGTAAGGAGTCCAGTCTATTCCCACATTTCTTCAACCCTGACAGGCTTACCAGTCATCCGAGCTTTCCAAGCTGAGGATACTTTTTTCAAAGACTTCTGCCGTTACCAAGACAACCAGATCGCCCCCTGGATGTTATATTTGGAATCCCAGCACTGGTTGGGTATGCGGCTTGATTGGAGTATTGGCGTTTACTTCATTGGATATATCCTTGCTGCTTTCCTCATATCAAAAGACGGTATGAAAACAATATAAACATTATGACAATAGACAAGTTTTATTTTTACTTATTTGAATTCAATTATGAGAGCGTGGGCAATTGTTGTTCTCATAATCTATAATTATTATCGCTCAAGAACTTCTGAAGCATAATTGGATGATAGCGTAATAAGATAATTTTCCTTACTAATAACCTCTATGCACCATAAGTGAATAAAAATGAGAACTGCAAGCCTCTGCCACCAGGTACAAAGTTAAGTTTTGTATGCTTCAGCATTGCAGCTCCAAAGAAATAGTTCCTATTTCATGGCACATTCATAAAGTTTCTGTTCCAAATTGAGGTAAACTAGAGTAAGACTCAGCAATGACATGCTCTAAAGAAGTAGACAAGGCCACTAGCATGCTCAGAAACAGCCCTGATTCCTTACAGACAAAATTTTGTGAGTTCCTGACACTCAGGTTATGTGGACTGCTCACTGGAGCTCGTGGAATTGCACACTTGCCACTAGGTGGCAACATATGACACCATGTGTTCTTATATGCCAAGGCAGGAAAAAGCAGTGGCAATGAAACAGCAGTCCACTTGTAGACAGCCACTCCCCCAATATTAAAAGTTAAACAGACATTTCTTTTGAACATTGTCTAATTTGTCAAAGTCATAAAGAAAAAGCGGTAAAAATGTGTAAGTTATCTAGTTAATGCTGCATGGGAGGGGGGGCTTTCACCCAGGGCTTCTTGCAAATCATGCCCCATGTGACTCCCGGTTCCTCATGGCCCTACATGCATCTAAAAGTAAAATTTTGTTTACGAATTTAACGGTTGTTTCTTTCATGGCAACAGGAGCTGCAGGAGGTATGATTGGAATCGCATTCTCCTACATCAACGCCATGTTGGGGATCTTGCAGTGGATTGTCAAGCAAACGGCTATGATTGAGGGATATGTAAGTCCTTTGAAGCTATATTGGCTCCCAATCTAAAAGTTGCTCAAAAGAAAATTAGAGCCATCAAGCAAACGGCTATGATTGAGGGATATGTAAGTCCTTTGAAGCTATATTGGCTATGATTGAGGGATATGTAAGTCCTTTGAAGCTATATTGTCTCCCAATCTAAAAGTTGCTCAAAAGAAAATTAGAGCCATATTTAACCTATTCTTAATGTTAATTTTTGGAAATTGTCATTCTAAGCCCAATACAAGAAGGCAAATTCCTTTAAAAATGTAAATAATTGGTTTATAAAGTCGTAAAAATTATATATATACATTTTCTATTAAAAATATGTTTGGTACAACTAAAATGCATCAATATGAAAGCTTTTAAATTTTGGTTAAATCAGCTGACAGAATGGCTTTGAGTAGTAGACAACTATGTTTTTTTAGAAGTATGCATAGAAGTATTCTCAAAGTCTACAGAATTGCAGTGCACGAGGTAATAGATCATGTTGCACATGTTAGCTATAACAAAAAGGTTCCAACAGCAAACAAAACAACATTTAGATAGTCCAGCTGCACTGATCTCCTCAATGGAACCCCTTTTCCTCAAGTTGGGAGTATAGGGTCCTAGCATAGAGCCTTCCCACCAGGTATTGATCCTTTTCAATTCTATTGAACCCTTAAAAAATTTAGAACCTTTTTTCGACTGTGGGTTCTTTATATATACCATCAAGAACCTTTTGTGTTAAGAGTGTTACAAGAGTTTTAATCTTTATCTTATTGAAACAGGCAAACTAGTCCAAGTTCCACTTTGAGATTTTCGAAAGGAATAACAAAAACCTTTTGTTCAATAGGAAGATCATGTTGCACATGTTAGCTACAACACATCTTTTTTTTTTTTTTTTTTTAACCCGTGACTGCAACAAGTATATTTGACATTTTGACCCCTAAAAGTACTATTAATTGATGTTCCTGTCTATACAGGGTGTCTACAGAAAAAGAGGACAGTCACTTTTCCTCTCTTTCACACTTATATAAGTTCAGAATTTGGTGATAAGTCTAACATAAGAAGGGATTTGATAGTCAGCCATATTAGGTCTATTGCAAATATGTTTATTTGTGAATTAGATCACTACTAAAGGCAAAATGCAAGCATGATGTGCAAAAGTGCTTGCATTGCTCTAAGCTGAAAAATGTAGTCCTGTTTTCCTCATAGTTGATGAGAAATTTTTCACCATTTTTTGGTTCTTGTGAGAGAAGGAATGATTCATTTGTGAGTAGTGGGACATTTGCTGATGCTCCAGCTGCCGATAATTCAATTCAGGGCCTTACACTTGGTCTTCAACATGGAGTCATCTGATGACAAGAAAATCAGAAAAAAATGTCTCAAATAACCATTGAACTGAGTGCCGGAATCAATTCAAATATTTATTATAACATTCTGAAACAATTATTGATGCCATGGCATCAGACAAGAAACTCTTTTGTAGGCAAAATCATCTTCCTACAAGGTGTAGCACTTGTTCATACTCTGGAGTGCCTCAAAACAAGCCTCTTGAGCTATGTAGAGTGCCACCCCTTGTCTCCTGAGCTCGACCCAGTGGATTATTCAGTATGGGCAAATTGGGAGACAGAATCCAGCAAGTTATCCAAACCCTCGCATTAAAGTTAAAAGCCTCCGTCATGTCTGCATGGGGCAAAATGTTCGTGGAGAGCATCAAACACACTTTTGCATCATTTATATCTCATCTGCAGAAAGCTACCACAGCAAGGGGTGCGAATAATGGGTAATTTGACTGTCCTAAATATACTGTTCATGTACAAATCATGTTTTGTTGAATAATGATGCTTGGCTCAAAATAAAATGTAATCAAATCAAACTGTGCTGACTGTCCTCTTTTTCTGTAGTAACCCTGTACAGTGTTTCAAAAATACAGCTCTAGATTTTAAGACATAACTTTACAAAATAAACCCCCTTTACTTCATTTCACACACTTTTCAGATGACATCAGTAGAAAGAATAGTTGAATACACCAAGGTTGAATCAGAAGCCGATGAACACAACAAAAATTATTTGCCACCGAAGAATTGGCCGTCTCAAGGAGCAATTGATTTCAAAGAGATGAATTTGGCTTACAGTGAAGACAGTCCACCAGTCTTGAAGGATATTAATATTTCCATTGGAGCTGGAGAAAAGGTAGAACTTGTATAGTTTTTATATGTGAGTGAAAGTTACCTTTTTGGAGTCTGAGATTTTAGATTCAGGAGCTTTCGTCTGCATCACACAGACTTCTTCAGCTGACTGAACTGGGGCCTCTTGAGTCACAGCTCCCCCTGTTGGATTGGGGAGTTCAGTCTGCTCACTGAAGTCTGTGTGACGCAGACGAAAGCTCCTGTACCTAAAATCTCAGACTCCAAAAAGGTAACTTTCACTCATATGAATTACAACGGAGTCAAGTAACAACATTTATCATCTTGTAGGCCTATAGTTTTGTAAGCACATGTAGGGCAAATCCCTCCAAATCACTTCCCATTTTTAACTACTTAAAACAACCTTTTAAAATTACATTAAAATCACATCCAAACAACACCAATTCAAACTCCTTCACCCCTTTGTGTTTGATTTCTTTATATGATGCCCCTTGGCTAATTGCAATTGCATTGATAGCTGTCTTAATGGAGTTTCTAATATGAGCTAAGGTTGTTGTTAAGAGTCAAAGGGTGGAGAGGAGAAAGGTGGGCAATAGGTAAACAGAGGACTTCTGACAGAAAATGTTCTTACTTTATTTTGGGTTGTACTGTATGCTGATTTCTCGGCATGGTAGGTGCAAGTACCATACCTGTCTATAGATCTATGTATCTATAGATCTCATTATCTAATTATCTATCCGTCTCAATTCAATGATTCAATAAAGTATTACCATATCTATCCATTATCCAAGTCTGTTTTTTTATACGACTTGCTCGCAGACAAGGAGAACACTGCAAGACAGTGAAGGTCTACTGAAATGCATAGATCTAATGACAATATTCATGATATTTGAGGCCTTTTTCTTTTAGATTGGCATAGTAGGAAGAACAGGGGCAGGGAAGAGTTCTTTGATTTCTTGTCTCCTTCGACTGAATGAACCAACAGGAAACATCATAATTGATGACTTGGAAGCTACAAAACTTGGTCTGGCTGATCTCAGAGGGGCACTGTCCATTATTCCACAGGTTGATATTCTCTTTTTACATTTTGCTAAATAATTTATCATATATATCGCTTCTCTTGCAGAAAAAATTCAGAGGCAAAATAAGATATGTGCCGTGAGCTATTGAATTTTGTGTTTCTATAGTTTCTTATTTTCTCTATTTCAGGATCCTGTCCTGTTCAGCGGAACCTTCAGGTATAATTTGGATCCATTGTCGGAATATTCAGACGATTTGTTGTGGAATGCCTTGTGGCAGGTAAATTTCTCTCCCTACGTGCAAAGAATTGGATGGATGGATGATTGGGGCTTTACGTCCCGTATTTTTGCGCTTGGTAGGCTAATTAGGACAGGAGGAGGACATGGCAATGAGGCAAATGATGATTGAAACAGCCAAGGTGACCCGGCGAGAGCTGGATTCGAACCCTACAGAACCAAGGACTAAGCGATTGACAGCTCAGCACGCTACCACTTGACCAATCCAACCCACCCCCTACGTGCAAAGAAATATCCTCTTATAAAACATTGCCCTTGTGAAAATTGCATAATGTGTCAAGATTTCAACAATTAAATTATAGATGTACGAGACATGCCATGTAGGCGTATATCCCTGTACAAATAACTAAGCTATAATAAATGCATAGATGGAGTGATATTTCACATCCCTTAGTTTTCTGAGTTTTTTTTTCATCTGTTCCATACATTAATAGTTTGGTAATATTTTCAAGAGAAAACATTTTGAAAGGTCAATGTTTTTTTGTATACACAACCTTTTTTTGTCTCGACACAGGTGCAACTGAGTGAGAAAGTGAAGAGCATGGAAGGGGGTTTATACGGAGAGATGTCAGAAGCAGGAGGAAACTTGAGCGTCGGTCAACGCCAGTTGGTCTGCTTGGCAAGGGCCATTTTGAGAAATAAGAAGATTCTGCTCATTGACGAGGCCACTGCTAACGTCGATCCAAAGTAAGTCGGTATGAAACTGTCTATATCAAGAGTAAGTTCGTAGTTCTGCTTAGCAAGGGCCATTCTGAGAAAAAAGAAGAGTCTGCGCATTGCAGAAGCTGCAAATTTTGATCCAAAGTTAGTCTGATTAGGCATTGAATCTATATCTATCCTAAGTCCGTAGTTCTGCTAGGCAGAGACCAATCTGATAAAGCTCGGTTAATGTTGATCCGAAGTGGGTCTGGTTTCGTTTGAATCTATCTCTGTCCAAGTTAGTCTGTGGGTCTACATGTGAAGTGGCTAAAGCTCTTTTAAGGGATAACAGAAATTAATCAACTGAATGGGCTGAGAAATCTTCAATGTGCTTCCTTTGTGCAATCTGATATTTTTCTAATTTTTTAAACCATTGCTGAATTACAAAATTTTGAAAATATTCACTTTGTAAGAGCATAATTATGATTCACTTGTATCTCAACAAGCTCTGCATTACAGTGGGTTATCTCTTATGGGGCTTAGATATATCTCTGTATGAAATACAGAATTCAGTTAATATATTTTTGATATATCACAGTCCAGGATATTTCCTATGGCATAACTTCATGTCATGAAAAACCAACACCATATACACTCCTGGGCAAAAAAAATGGACCACCTAGAATTCGACTACGTTTTGTTCGGCTCTGACTTTTACAGGATATACACTTCGAAAAAGCTTCATTTTCTGTCAGTTAATCAACAGAAGCATCGTCTAAGTGTTAAATTAACAGTTTTTTGGCTGCACTTCTTGTCGACTTTGTGCACTGCAAAATGTGCATATTTTCCCAATCTGTTTCACTGCCTTCCAAAGATCCTCAGTGTTACTATGTTTAGATTAACATCAGTTTGAGGCCACAAGTTCTGAAATTAGTTGAAATCTGGACTTTTTCAAAAATGGTGGTGGAGGAATAATGGTGTGGCGAACCTTTTCAAGCACTCTTCTGAGGTATTAAATATCATCAAAGCTTCTAAGTATGTAAAAAGAATGTATCAGGGCCTTCTGCCCACCATTAGGAAGCTTTTTCTTGTAGAAAATGTACAAAATATGCTGTTGCAGGATGTCAATCTGATGCCCACTCAGCAAAGGTGACCATTAGTATTTGCTGTGCAACAATATATCGACTATGTTCTGGCTGGGACAAAATATAGATATCAATCAAATTGTGAACTTTTTGGGTCATATTGATGTTGATCTAAGATGACACAAATTTGGTTACACAAATGTGCTTTGAAAATCATTGAAACAGCAATGGGAAATGATGCACATTTTGCAGTGCACGAAGTCATCAAGAAGTGCCCCCAAAAAACTGTTCAACTTAAAAAGTCCAGAGGAAAGGCATTTTAATACTTAGACAATGCTTCTGTTGATTAACTGTCAGGAAATGAAGCTTTTTTGATGTGTGTAACCCGTAAAAATCAAAGCCTAGCGAAATGAAGTCCAATGCTAGGGTGGTCCATTTTTTTTTGCCCAGGAGTGTATACCGTATATTTTGTTTATCTTTAATGGCTGGCCCCCTAAATAGTAGTCAATACCATAAAGAGTGACAATTGTAATTTCTCACCATTTCCAGGACAGATGAGATGATCCAAAGGACCCTCCGTGAAAATTTCGGCAGCTGCACAGTATTAACCATTGCCCACAGACTGCACACGATCATCGATTCGGACAAGGTCTTAGTGCTCGACCAAGGCAACGTTGTAGAGTTTGACCATGCTCACAACTTACTTAAATCCAATCGCGGTCATTTCTATCAGATGGTCGTACAAACGGGACCTCAAACGGAACAAAAACTACATTCCATGGCAAAGGCGGCATATATGAACAAAACGGTAAATGAGAAATCACTTCCTGCATTGACTTACTCATCGAATGACCCATCAGAGATTGATGTGAGCTTAACGACTGGCGGGAGCAGTGATGGAATGGAAGTAACCACTAGAAGTGAACAAGAAAACAAAGCATTTGAAAAGGATGAAGATCAAGTGACTCAATTGTAGTTGTATCTTTAGTACAATCTCATTTACATTGGTTCCTTTCATATCTTTTGTAATGTGAGGACTTCATTTAGTTAATTCAATCTGTCACAGTACAAAACTGTTTGAGATAAAAATAAATATTATTGTGCACCATTCAGTCTGAATTACTTTAAAATGAACTATTACAACTGGAAAACAAGTCACAGAACTAAGCTTGTCACCCACGTTAAATAAAAGTACCTTTAAGTTTACCTTTACAACTACTGGTCAACAATTACAGTGCTGCCTGTAAGTAAGTGAAACGCAGGATATTGTGCCATTGCATTAATGCTAAACATCCTCAACCATACTGCTTGTGGAAACATGAATTCTCATCCGATGAGAGGAAAACATTCTGGGTCATAAAGGCTGATACAGTGCCGCCTGTAAGTATGTGAAACGCATGACATTGTGCCATTGCATCAATGCTAAACATCCTCAGCCAAACTGCTTGTGGAGGCATGAATTCTCATCGGATGAAAGGGAAACAAAGTGGGTCATAAACACGGGCCCAACCAGCTATTAAAAGATACTTAACTCTCACATCTGTAAGATCAGTCCTGTCCTGCTTTGTTGACATATTAGGTAAGGGTGTCACAATCTGGAATGGCTTGGGAATGCAATCATGCAGAAACAGCTAATATTTCCCTCAATTGCAGCTTTTATATTTTTTGCACTATTGCATCCCTTGATATATAGGTTAAGGTTGTCTTTGGACACAATATATGTTTGCAATAATATATCAATAATACATGAAATCTTACCTTTGAATTTGTCTAACACTATGAGTAACACAGCCCAAGCTGCCTCTGTCTGTTTAGAGATTATTTTTTGATGTCACTGACCCCTCCCCCCTCCCCCCATCAACCTGGACCAACCGTCAAAACACCTAAGCCAGCAGCCTGAGAAGTCATTGCACTGTGGATAACTGTGTGTGATCTTCAAGAAATAACATTTATCCATAACCTTTGCCTGCCAGAACATTCGAATCCATTGTTTTTTAAGTTCTAATAACTTGTGGAAGAAAGGAACTGAAAGGATTATGAGTCTTGGTAAGTTTATTTTCACTGTGTTGACATGCCAGTAATTATGAATGTCATATCAGAAAATAGACTATTCAGCTTTGAGTGCTGCTCTGTTTGATGTTTTGTTTTGGTTTTGTTCATTTATTGCAGCAGAACATATCAAGCCAGACAATACTCTTCACAGTTTACTGTGATCTGATACTTTGTTACAACTGTCTAGTATATTAAGCATTCCTTCTGGTGCAATAACAATAACATAGTATAACTAAAACTACATTGTCACCTGATTGAAGTTTCTCTCGATTGGGTCGATCAGTAAGGAAAAATAATAATTAATGCACATATTTTTATCATGCAGATTGTTGCTCTTATATTTTTTCATCGCTATGGTGATGCTAATTGCATCTTTTTTCTTTGTGCATATTTTTTCTAGACTTGCAGCAATGCAGTGACAGTGCCTTGGAAAACAGGTTTAGACAGTATACACATCGGTTTCAAACATGATGGACATCAACAGTGGGTATGATATGCAATTAAACATTAATATAATTTTATATAAACATATATTTTTTCATCATTGAGCTACACTTTCTGTCTCAGTGCTAGTATTTTTTTCATCACTACAGTGATGCTAATTGCATTTTTTTTCTTTGTGCATTTTTTTTCTAGACTTGCAATAATGCAGTGGCAGTGCCTTGGAAAACAGGTTTGGACAGTATATAGTGTTTTCAAACACGGTGGACATTAACAGTGGGTAAGATATACAATCAAAAATATTAATATAATTTTCTATATCTATGTTTTCATCATTTTCATTTTTGTCTCAGTGAGATTAATACGGGGGAGCAGGGTTGCAGTGAATCATGGGGCACTGAATAACACACTTCTTTGGATGGTAAATGGCAATATTTATTTAATGTTCATTTGTTTGATTTATTTGACGGGCGCTCAACAGGGCACAGCGAATTGGGAGCCATTCAGGGTACCGTGATCACTTTATTCTCTGTAGTAATGACAACCAACTCTTGGTACTACGGGATGTTTTTTTGCAGAAAAAACAGTCATTGAACCTGGTGGAAATACAGTTCAAATACTTACCTTAGTTATTCTGAAGGTGGGAAAACATTTTTAAGAGTTTAATTTTTTCAAAACGGCACTGATTCACTGTACCCTCCCACCAAAAAGTACAGTGAAACCCTTCTTTACCTTTTATAATCTATATCTGATCAGATTCGAGATGAGTGACACATCATTATTTTATTGCATACAAATTATTATGTTGTTATATCTTCCTCTTAGCCATATACCAATGAAAATTACATTGCAACTCTTGGACATTGGCTACAATACGCTTATACAATTCTGTATTATTTGTTGCAGGCTTCCGTATAAAAGTAAGGAATGAAGATAAAATTCTCTGCAAATGGACATCATATTCTCCACATTGACCACTGAAGTATCATAGGTGAGTGTTCATCTAGTGCGGTTGGATATTTGCAAGTGTAGATTATAGTATATAATAATATAAAATATTACTCTTGATTTTTCCTTTTTGATGACAGTTGTATTCTTTTGTTAAATTGTAATACTTCATATTTTCAGGTTACTGGTGTGCTATATTTTGTACTGGAAGAGCTGAGGAATTAAATGTACCTGAAGAGACAACAAATAATTCCAGCAAGCACCTTGCTCTAAAATTAAGGTGAGTTTGTTTTTTAAACAGTGTACCTGTTTATATAAGTGTATTATTTGGAATAATGACAAGTTATGAGTTAAAACATTAAAATTGTTTTGCCGATCAGTAAATTGTATTTGCGTGCTTGCTGTATTGTAGCTGAGCTGTAAGGTCTCAATAAACTGCTTAAAAACATATACCTTTTTGTGCAAGCAAACTTGCGTAACACTACAAATAAAAACATAATAAATTATTATTTAATTTCAGGTAGTCATTGCTAAATTGCCACCTCTTATTAATAGTCTTCAAAAGGACGCTGATGTGATGACAGCTTTTTTATTCCTGTGAAGGAAACAGTGCTTTTGGGAACGGTATGTGAGAAAGAAAAATTATAAATGTTTTATTAGTTTACATGTAAAAGGTAAATAAAACATAGATCAACAAAGATATTCCCTTGTATATAAACTTGAATATCTCAAAGGCATTGTGTTTAATTTATAGTACTGCATTTTGAAAACGAATCTAATGTTTAGGGTCTGATGTTTTAATTCCAAGGGGGGTTGGAGGTTTACTCAGAAATACCCCAAAAAAAAATTATTTATTTCAAGACTGGTCAAAAAGAATTCATTTATTTCAGCAAAACAGAGCAAGAAATTATTTATTAAAAAATTACTCCAACCCACCCCCCCCACCCTCACTTTGATGTTAATATTACTGTTTTGAAAACATTGGAGTCTTTCAAATGGATATGACCATTTACCATGAGGGGGAGCCACCAACTGGCCAATTTTTCAAACCTGTGAATAGTGAAAATTTAATTATAGATACTATATAGTCAACAACTGTATTCTTCTCTTGTAACCTGCTATTTGGCTTCTTCAGGTGAGATCAGAGAAAAAATTTGGATTGAGGACGTTCTGGAAATTTTAACTTAAAGATTTTTTTAATAGAGTACTCTCACGCAGGGTATACTGGTGCAGATAAAAATGATGCAATCAAACTGCAAATACATGCAATGATCAGATTGTTATGACCGGTGGTGCAAATGTTTTGCTGAGGAATGATAGATAACTGCACAGAATATGTACTGGTTGAATTGAAAATAAATTTAATTAAAGCATCGTAGCCTGTCAATGAGGCTCTGGACAGGGGTGGAGGAACAGGAGGGCGGGCAGGAGGGGCAGGCAGGAGGGGCGGGCAGGAGGGGCAATTGCAAATTAGTAAGTTTTAGTAAGAATATGTTCAAAATTACTAGTGACTCTCTATTTAAATTTTGTCATGCGAAATTGGCGTGAATATGATTTGCCCTTTTTTTCATCTGACCGCCCCTGCCGCCCTCTATTCCTTCCAGCACCCCTGGCTGTGGATGGGGGTTATCGGGGACTGGCAATTCAAAAGTAAAATGGACAAAGAACATGGGGGACCAAAAGACCCTACCCAGAGCTGAGGGACAGAGAATTCTAAATTCCATTAAACAAATTTCAGACAGGACAGGGAATTCAAAAGTAATATGGCCAAGGAGCCTCGTCAATTAAATACAAATAAATTGATCATATTCTAACTGATTTCATTTTTGTATTTCCAGATTGATGATCTCTACTATTGCATAGCTTGTGTGTGTTCTGTCCTGCTCCGGAAATCTAGTTGTGCATATTTATAACCATTATTTAACTTAACAAGAAATTAGAATGTATCACTTACAATATTATGTGTCATGCAGATGTTCAATGTCGACTTTATATAGTTAACTGTGGTCTATTAACGGGAAGAGCATTGCACCATCAATCCTCCTGTCAATAGTAAAAGCTGTTAATCGATGCGAATTCACGGCTATGTTATGGTTCTCCCGTCTCAGGCCTGAGCCAATTAAATCTGATATATCCCTGCTAGTTAAACAACCGGCAATATTTTCCTTTGAGATTGCCTAATAGAAAACCATCAATGATGTTGTTCTATTAAACAACAGATTTCTTGTTTCAATATTTATTATCTACTTACAGTTGGATTTGTGATAAACTTAACTTTTTTTTATTTTCTTGTTGACTGCAACAATAAAGTTTTAATAAATTCATAACTGATTTGTACTTTTTCTTGTGGTACAAATTGCTGTCTTAATACCCTAATGAAATTGATATTGGATTTGTTTTGCACATCAATATTCGAGCATGAAAAGCGGACTTACTGCTGTGAATTTTTCTTCCAGTACAAGAGTCCAAAATCCTAAATTCTGGATCAAAATTTTTATGGTAGACGGGACATAAATTTGTTTAAGACGTCACAAGTTTTAGTGTCGCCTTTCTAGATCTGGTTCACCCATTTTACCAAATTAAAATATTTGCAGTGTTACTGTAGGCCTGTGATCCATCCTCCTCCAAATTGCCATTCCATGTTCTCTGCCCAAAACATTTTATACACATCAAACTATAAGGCAAACATCCGACTATAAATGAAAAAAGCCCATATCCAGTTGAATTACAATGCAAGGAGCTGCTGCCCCCTTGTGTATTATTTTATAACTGATTATGGAAATTGAGCCATGAAGTAATTGAAAAATTAAGCAAATTTATAAAACATCATAATAATTACTACAGAAAATTCAATATTCAAGAAATAAAGTTATCAGAAATATCCCCCCCCCCCCACTGAAACATGAGTAACTAAACCCTTTATTTTACACAATGCGTTAAATAAGTGCTAATTCAAATACACACAAAAATTAAGAAGTATTTTAAATTTGTGATTTTAATAACCAATATTTTTGGCAAATCTCAAGTTCTCAACTGCAATACTTCTCACAGATATAGATCTATCAGTGGCATGTGCAGGACATTATGTACCATTGGGTGTGTAAATTGTTTGAATTTTGTAAAAATACGAATATTAAGTATTGAATATATCCACATTTAGAGAGTGGGTGCATGTCGGCTCAGCCCAACAACCCCACCCCCTCCCCCGCCCGACCTTCAACATGGCATTGACTATGTGTAATTTTGTGCCATTGTATTGCTGATGGTGTTAGCACATGACTGTGTCATTGAAATTGTTTTGTCTCTATTTTAGTGGATCTATTTTAATCCCTTTACACTGTTTTCATTTTTTAATCTTTGTGTTTAACAGTGGTACGAAGACATCTGTAATTGCTTTGCTAAATGCTATTTAAACATAGCATCATTCTTATGACCAATGCAAACTTATGAGCTTTAGTCTTCCACACACACTCCTTATATGGTCCTTAATTGACATGCATACATAAGGTAAATCAATCATGTGACTGAATCCAGGGGCCAATCCTGATGATTCTGTAAATGCCAGCTGACTTCCTTCTTATGCTGCCTTGCTCCCAATGATAAACAGAAGAATGGAGACTGATTTTGGACACTTAGAAGGTATTTAAAACCATTGAAAGTGCTTGGAATGTTAAGATTATATGCAAATCTTGGGCTGATGTGCCTGTGGAATGCATAGGATATTGCTGAAGCAATTATTTCAGCTCATTTCTGACTTGGAATCAACCCATGACCAGTGAAGCATGACTTGAATATCTCACCCTTGTATTAACTATGGTGAAGATTGGCATCATGAAATTAGAACAAGTAAAAGACATTTATCTTTCATGTTGGTTAGGCCCGTGGTCATAAAGGCCGATGTGTGAGGCAAGTGGGATAAAAATAGCAGCCCATTTTCTTCGCTGTAGTCGGAGTTAGGTATGGGTCAAAGTCTTTGATAAGTAAGTGAACCACCCTTCCCTATCTTTTAACATTGGGCCTGCGTTTCACTTACTTATCAAAGACTTTGACCCATACCTAACTCCAACTACAGCAAAGAAAATTGGCTGATATTTTTATCCCACTTGCCTCACATATCGGCCTTTATGACCCAAAATGTTTTCCTCTCATCGGATGAGAATTCGTCCTTCCAGAAGCATTTTGATTAAGGATGTTTAACATTGATGCAATGGCACAATATCATGCGTTTCACTTACTTACTGGCGGCACTGTATATGTGAGGCATGAGGGACAACAATGGCAGCCAATTTTCTTTGCTGTAGTCGCAGTCAGGTATGGGTCAAAGTATTTGATAAGTAAGTGAACCACCCTTCCCCATTAATTAACATTGGGCCTGTGTTTCACTTACTTATCAATGATTTGACCCATACCTAACTCAAACTAGAGTCTAGAGCAAAGAAAATTGGCTGCCATTGTTATCCTGCATGCCTCACATATTGGCCTTCAGTTTGTGACCCAGTATGCTTTCCTCTCATTGGATGAATTCATGTCTCAACAAGCAGTTTGGGTGAGGATGTTTAACAGCAAAAACGTATTTTTAGCATATGGCAGGGTATAAAATAAGCATGTAATGATCCAAAAATGTGCAGTGATCAATCAGAGATGTGCAGTGATCAATCTGAATTTGTGCAGTGATCAAATTCACCCTTTTGTGCTGAATTATGGTAAATTGTAGAATCTCCACACTATACAATTTGTATTTCAACCAATTTGATACTTTTGTCTGCCTTATGGTGGTCAATTGGTCATCTTTTGGAAATTTGTAGTGCTTGATATCACAATGCCAGCCCTTAAGAAAACCGATTGGTTATCCATATTAATGACGATAGTTTGTGCAAGACAATACGCGCAGTGATCAAATTTTCTTATTTTATACCCTGGCATATGGCGTCCTAAAATATTTGTTAATAAATCAAACAACTACAGGTGAAGAAATACTCCAAGTCCCCACCAGAAATGATTATTTCAAGACTGCCAAAAATTTGCAAAAAAGGATTTTTATCAATTTCACCAAAACGAGGAAGGAAATGAGTTTGTCTGACATTATGTAACCCATTCGCATTCAATCTGTTATTGCCAACGAATGACTAGTGCTTACACAATCGCACTGGCATGTTAGAATAGAATATACTTTTATTCATCCATTCATATTCATAAACAGAAACGTGTTCCTTGTGAAGCAGTGTGTTAGTCAAGGCCGGGACATCTGAGACCGAGGCAAGGCCAAGGATTTTGCATCCGAGACCGAGCCAAGGCTGAGGCCATCAAAATATGGCCCGAGGCCAGCCTTAAGGACGAGGCCGTTCCCGAGGCCTCCTACACTGGCCCAAAGACACCTGAGACCGAGGCAAGGCCAAGGATTTGGCATCCCAGACCGAGACAAATCCAAGGCCATCAAAATATGGCCCCAAGGCTTGCCTCGAGGACAAGGCCAGCCTCGAGATCTCCTACACTGTTGTGAGGTAATACAACTATTCATACCATGTTATTCTCTGTCACGCATAAGCAATTTGTGAGGTCATATCCTATACTTTCAATGCTACTAAAACTAGTCACATACTGATTCAGAGCACTCATCAGTGAGGTCATGAGTTACTCAATAACAAAATGACAGTTTGTCTTAATGCGATGGATAGGGCATGTTGCGAGGTCATTGATGGCCACAAACAGTTGAAAGTAATTACTCGTCATTCTTCAGCTGTAATTTGCCTCCCTCATGGATGGATAGATGATCGGGGCTTTACGTCCTGTATTTTTGCACTTGGTGCTAATTAGGACAGGAGGGGGACAAAGCAATGAGGTGAAGGACGATTGAAACAGCCATCCAACATAGGCCCTGATAGGAGTAGGACCAAGGATGGATGATGGATGGATGTTTGAGGCTTTTCATCCTGTATTTATGCACTTGGTAGGCTAATTAGGACAGGAGGAGGACACGGCAATGAGGCAACGGATAATTGAAACAGCAGTACAACATAGGCCCAGACAGGAACAGGACAAAATGGATGATGGATGAATGTTTGGGGCTTTATGTCCTGTATTTTTGCACTTGGTAGGCTAATTAGGACAGGAGGAGGACACGGCAATGAGGTGAAGGACGATTGAAACAGCCGTCCAGCATAAGCCTAGGTGAGCTGGATTCGAACCCTGGACCCAGTGATTGGCAGTCCAGCATGCTACCACGAGACCAACCCTCTCCCTGAGTAGGATAAAGGAAAGACTGATTGAAGCTTCTATCCAAGATACATTCAAGCCCCAGCCGAAGCCCGAACTGAAACAATGACCCTAAGATTGAAATCCCATGGTATCCCCCAGTCAAAATGGTAACTAAATTCCCCTTTTCATCAAATTTCCCAAAATACCCAAACTCACCAAATGCAATGTATTGAGTCAATTAACCTCCATGGAAATAAGTTGAACACACTTGACCAGGTCAGATAATCACAGCTTTGACTTTTGCCAATACCATTATCGTAAACATCAATAATGGGAGCCAGCTCCCCATTTAGTTACCATGGCAACCAATTTGAGCACCTGATCTTTAATGCAGTCTTTGGCTGAAGTTCGTTACTGGAGAGACGGATTACTGAACTCATAAGCTTAAGGTGAGTCTTATTTCAAATTTGTAACAACATTTTTCCCAATTTTTGTCTAATTGTTTTGCATTTGTTGGTGTTTTTACTACTTTTTAGTGTGAGAAAAAAGTCAAGGAACCACTTTTTTTCACACTGACTACCGAAGTTCCAAATATCATAATTAGAGTTCTTTGTAAATGAATAAATTCTTACTCATATTTAGGCTTTTTGTAAAGAAAAGGCTGCTTTCGACTTGAAATAAATGATAATGTTTAAATGAATGATACACCCTGGCTAATAAATATGCAATACATCCTACTTTCAATGGAAATTGATAACTTTACCAACTTCTGCTGGAGCAAATGGTCGTCTGATAACTCAGATTAAATTGAACTTCTTTCAATGACAGTAAAAATATATGTTACGCAGCATTTTAGACATCACCAAGATACTTATGCCTTTGGAAAAGCCAGGATCTAACTGACAATTTTGCGTGTTAGCGTCCTGCTACTTAAGGATTAACACTGTTTTAAACAACAGCAAAAGAACAATCAGATTAGTGTTTATTTCGCAAAAATTACAAGTAAAAGGTGTAACAGAAGAAGCGCATGATGTCTTAGTCAGTCAGACACTTCATTGTCGGGTTCTAACATGCTTTTTTTTTCATGTTAGAACCCTCCAAGTCGGTGTCTAACTAATACTTTGAACCCAAAAGTTCGAAATTCTAAGAATATTATTTTAAGCTTTCAAAGTGTGATCATAGGGAAGGTAACTTTGTCATTCATCTGGTGGACTTTTCTGGCATTCATTGAAACGTTGAACTTTTTCTGCACAATTTTTTACTTATTTGAGAGAAGATTATTACACAAAAGATTTTTGTAATATGTAGCAAACATCAAATAAATAGATAAGAATATGAAAATATCATGGTAAGGTATTTAGGTATAAATATAAGGTGTAAAACTTACTCTACACTCCTGGGCAAAAATTGACCTTGTAGAATTAGCTTCATTTCAAAAGGCTTTGATTTCTATGGGAAATAGGCCTACACATAAAAAACTTCTTTTCCTGTCCGTCAATCAATTGCAACATTATGTTTGTATGCAATTACTTTTCCCTTACACATTTTTAGAATAACGTGTCTTTTTGCCAAGTTTTCTATATTTTCCCATTGACATTTCACTACTTTCCAAAGCTCATATATTTGTTACTGAACTTAATTGTGTCATGTTAGATTAACATCAAAAGTCAAAAGTAATTTTAAGCTATTTCGTACAAATAGTACTATTGATTGACTAACATGAAATGAAACTTTGTTGTTGTGTATTGAAACAATATGAAATTCTACCATGGTCCTTTTATGTTTTTGGCCAAGAGTGTATAATCTAATAAAGATAAACCCTTTACCTTTTCAGGTTAAACAGCAAACCAAAATGGCTTCCAAGTGGCGAAGAGGAAAGTTCCCTGTCGTAGTAATGGGAATCCAGGTCCTGTTCATCTCAATGTTCGCTGCCCTCGTCAAATACGACACTTCCGTCGACCCCCATTTTCCAAGTGGACTGTACCGGAAGGGGACGAAGAGCAACCAAACCGGATTGACGAAGGAAGAAGCTCAACGGCAAAATGACGAAAACACTTTCTACTATCCAAGTAAGGTTATGACTTATGAGGGTTGGGAAAGGTGCATAGTACAACCTGAAATAAAGTATGACTACTAGGGCGCTACACCGGTTCGATAAATACTGGCCGTACCGGTACAGTCTGGCCGGTTCCCGAACCGGTTTTCAGAGCAGCACTTTTGGTTTGGTTCAATTATGCCATATCCATTTAAAAAATCCATTTTAGGCCTATTGTCGAGATTTGACAGAAAATATCCATAAAACCATGAACTGAACTCGGAAGATCGTCATCTTGACATCCTATCTTCTGAGAGACCAACTTTCCGGGCCAAAAATTTGGTTTTTCGGGAAGTGGATTCTCTAAAATGCGGATCGGCCTGAATTTGCGGACCAATGGTACGAATGGTGTATCAATCAAGTGAATCGTTGATACGTATCGTATCGAATGTCAGCAACGATATAGAGCCCTATGTAATACCCCAACAGGATTCACAGGAAGGAAGAATCAGCCACTACTTTACCCTTTCACACCTTTGGGCTCCCTCCAAATCACTTCCTACCTTTACCTAATTTAAACTACCTTTTAAAAAATATTAAATTGACATTTAGCCAAAACCAATTCTAACTCCAATCGGTATTACATTGTTTTTGATATGACATAAAGTTGTGGTGAAGAGTCAAAGGTAGTTGTAAGGAGATTTGGGGTGGAAAGGAGAAAGGGCAAAATGGATAAACAAAGAACTTCTGACTGAAATGTTCTTAAAATTTATTTTGGTTGTACTGCACATGGAAGATGCTGTCAGCGAGTTGGTTTTTACAGCATGAATATACAAAAAAAAACGTCACTGATTAAAGCTATTAATTTTTCATATTTAATAGACTGTCTATGGATAGACTGATGTCATATTTTATACATTCCGATTAAAATATTAACCTAATTGCTACTCTTAGGGCAATATGAAGTTTATTTTTATTGCTACTCTTAGGGCAATATGAAGTTTATTTTTATTGCTACTCTTAGGGCAATATGAAGTTTATTTTAATTGCTACTCTTAGGGCAATATGAAGTTTATTTTTATTGCTACTCTTAGGGCAATATGAAGTTTATTTTTATTGCTACTCTTAGGGCAATATGAAGTTTATTTTTATTGCTACTCTTAGGGCAATATGAAGTTTATTTTTATTGCTACTCTTAGGGCAATATGAAGTTTATTTTTATTGCTACTCTTAGGGCAATATGAAGTTTATTTTTATTGCTACTCTTAGGGCAATATGAAGTTTATTTTTATTGCTACTCTTAGGGCAATATGAAGTTTATTTTTATTGCTACTCTTAGGGCAATATGAAGTTTATTTTTATTGCTACTCTTAGGGCAATATGAAGTTTATTTTTCTTGAAAAATAGGAACAAATGGTTCTTCATGCCACAAATTCCCACTTTTTGTTTATAAATAAAACATATACAATTATACAAGTATGCTTGCATATAGGATGATATCATCTTTAATGCATTATCAAGTTTATTCAAATGCTTTGTACGTGCAAACACAACTGCCTCCATCCTACTCTGTCTTTTAATCTCTACAAATCTTTACTCTGTGTACCAACCAGGTGAACCAATTCAGGATTTTCTTTGTTTACATTTTGCTATTTTCATTTTAGAGCAACAAACGTTGCCATATAGCCAGTATGCTGTCTTATAGTATACACAATACACATACAAAATTTGGAATCAATCAGTTAAGTTTTCTGGGAGATTAGGCAGTTTTAGTAAATTTTAGAGCATTTTTACTAGATTCACCAAATCTTTTGATTGATAAATATTTGAAGCTTTAAACTCCACATCAAGATTTCTGATACATAAATACAGCATACTGGCTATGTTATACTGTAATTACATTGGTTTCTTGTCTAAAATTTAAGATTTTTTGATTAACTAGGTCGCTTCGCATAGAGCAAACGGTACACAGTGTTTATGTCTAACATGTTCACATATGCTGCACAGATAGATAATCTTACACAGCTGTGCTGATTTTCTTAATGAACGACAACTAATCATGTGGTAGGCCTAGATGCTCTAATGGCATTTAACATGAAATTTCTCCACTCATCTGGCAATAGATTGTCGGCCAAGAAGCACATAAAAATAACGTGCAAGCACTTTAACAGCTGCTTGTAGATAGACTTAGTATCTATGTATCTATCTATCTATCTATCTATCTATCTAACTATCTATCTATCTTTTTTCCTTCTTTCATTCCTTCCTTCATGCCTTCCTTCATTCCTTCCTTCCTTCATATCTTCCTTCCTTCATCCCTTCCTTCATTATTTCTGTTGAATCTGCAAACACTGGATCTGACTGCTGCTGCTGCTGCTAGTTTCACTGCAGCTGGTCATTTGAAAATCGCGTCAAAAACGAACATTTTAGTTCCGTAAATAAAAGGTTTAATGTCACAGAAGTTTACCAAAAGTTGATGGAAGCAAGATAAAATTCTATTGAGACTGTATACTAAGTTTCAAAGTGATAGGTGAAATAGTGCGACCTCCTATATGGTCAGAAGCTTACCGAAAATTCCTCCTGCAATACAGGCTGCAAGCAGCTGTAATAATAAAAACCATTATCCACGCACCACACTGTATTTTGTAAGGCACTGGTCCCTTGGTTTCAATTTTCTTGCCAATCTGGTATTCATAGTACATAGGGTCTTAGGAATGAAAATATATAAGAAAATTATCCCGCCACTCTTTTGAGGATATGCCACTCCAAAGTTCAAACCATAAAATATATCATAAATTGCAATGGTATACAAAATGATAACAATTATCACTGTAAAATCTGAATTTTGAGTTAGCTTAAATGATTGAGTGAGACGGTTGCACAATTCCTTTGAGCTAACATAGCTTGTTGTTTGAAGTTATCACAACGAAAAGATTATCATAACTCAAAATATCAAACTATGTTTGCTCCAACAAATTGTGCAACCATCTCACTCAATCATTTGAGCTGACTAAAAATTTCAAATTTTACAGTGTATGGCAGTATCAGATCTCTTGTATTGTAGATCTTTTGTTTTCTTATTCCCCATACTTGCTGAGATATTACCATTTATGATAAACCAGTTTTCTTTGTGGTTCAGAAAATTTAGGTTTGGAAATCTGCCTAAAATATTTTGGATATCGAAGATTCTAGTGACACAATTGCTATCCGTACAGCCTTTCACTTTGAAAAAGAAAAAATGAGGACCAGTTCACTGTGAAAAATGCACTTCGGGACTCATAGCTGATGAAGTGTCATCTTCTATACTTTCAACATGGGAAATATAGAGACTGTTTGATTAGTCATGATCGAGAGAAGGCCATTTGACTTGTTGTAACTGATTTAAGAGTGAAAATCAGAGGCATACGCCTTTCGTTTGGCTGTCACCAACAAGCGAGATAAGTCTCCTTAAATCAAATTAACATTGAAAGTATTGGGTATGATCATGATAAATCATCAGTATGATGACACACAAAGTGCCATTTTCACAGTGCAACGGTACACTCCTTGTCAGTATCAAAGTGACAGGTTGTAAACAGCCCAATGTAGTCATTACTCTTCTCCGATTGTACCACCTTTTCTTTATTATATCATAATTATATCATTTTTATTTCAGTAATGCAGGACATCCATATCATGGTCTTTGTCGGCCTGACTTTCCTCATGTCTTTCCTCAAGAGATATGGCTTCAGTGCTATTGGTCTGACTTTCCTATTAGCCACCATTACTGTGCAGTGGTCAGTGCTGGTCCAGGGATTCATTGAACTCGCAGAACACGGAGAGGGATGGATACTTATTGATGTACCACGGTGAGGATATAGAATAGTTTTTGCCAGAGATATATCCAAAAGCCCCACTGATTAATTTGAAATAGTAATACAAGAAAGTTACTCTGAACATATATATTTGTACAATATTTCGACCTTTATTGATCAAATGGTCATAATCAGGTACAGAATGATAGAAATATTGTTTATGCTTTCTTTGTGTGATTACCTTCCTCTAAATTGTTTTCAACATTTCTATCATTCAGACCATTGACCAATAAAGCTCAAAATATTGTAGGCCAACACACAAATTTGTTCAGAGTAACTTTCTTGTTATACTAAATTACTAAAGATAAATGGTTTGCAGGTATTTCGGAAACACAATTTTCAACAAATCTATTATAATCCGCCCAGGGGAGAATCCAGAAATTTTGGTGGGGGGGGTCTTTCGGGCTTTCGCGTCGCGGAACGCATAGTTCGCCACATACCTCGACGGCGCGATGATAAAATTGACATACATGTAGAAATATTAAAATTTGATCTGGTGGGGGGGGGGGATGCATCTACTCCCTTCCCCCCCCCCTGCATCCATCCCTGATTCCGCCCTAGTAGGACAAGCAAAATGAAAGTCCCAAGACTAACGGTGTAGATTGAATATTTTATGGTGGCCCTCCCAATTTCAAAATGTTAATTTGAAACTGTTTTTAGTCAGCTTTATTGGCTTGATTGGGATACTTCTCAAATGTTTTATTTTCTTATATTCTTAAATTTCGCTCCACAGCCTAATATTCCGAGAGGTGGCAGCAGCTACTGTGGGGATTTCGTATGGGGTCGTAATTGGCAAGCTGAGCCCTTTGCAGACTGTTGGTTTTGTTATGTTGGAAGTGCCTTTTTACCACATCAACGAATGGATTGCATTTAAATACTTCCAGGTATGGTGATCTATATCATCCTTGGGATGGAAATATAAAAAAATTTTGACAGCAATACTTCCTATTAAGTCATCTAGGCCATTACTGGGCCTATTATACTTGATCAATGTTCAAATTAAATTCGCAAAAAGGTATTCATTGTTTTGATTTGGGCAGATGTGTAACACAAACTGATATGCAAAAGTGGGTACCTCACCGTAGGAATCTATTTACTAAACAATGTCAAATTGATGGATGGTTGGGGCTTGACGTCCTGTATTTATGGTTTTGGCTTCAAAGATGTAATCGCTCTGGAATGCTAGTTGTGAATTTGTCATGAAAGATGAATTTTTATCTCCATAAAATGATGGTTCAATATTTAGATTTCAGATATAGGGGCTTCCATCATAGTACATGCCTTTGCAGCCTATTTCGGATTAGCAGCATCTCGGGCGTTGTACCGCGATGACATCGAGGATTCCTCATCTAAAGCTTCTTCTGTTTATCATTCGGACTTATTTTCTCTTATTGGTGAGTCTGACACAATTTTTTAGATCTTACACTCTTAACAAGAAGGTTTTATATGGAACCTTTAAGGGTTCTATAAGCTGGTATGGATAAGGAACCCTAAAAGGTTCTTTATTCAACTTTTAAAAAGGTTCCGACAGCAAACAAAAACAACATTTAGATAATCTAGCTGCACTGAACTCCTGCAATGGAACTCCTTTCTCTCAAGTTGGGAGCATACGGTCCTATCATAGGGCCTTCCCACCAAGTATTGTACCTTTTCAACTCAATTGAACCCTTAGAAAATGTGGAACCTTTTTTTGGCTCTGGGTTCATTATGTATACCATCAAGAACCTTTTGCATTAGGAGTGTATCAGTCAGTGAGTCTGATGTACTGAAAATCAGTTCTGAACTCCTGAACTCCTACCACAGAAATATGACTGTTTTATTTTAAACATAACACTAGTAGCAGTTAATAAGACACATCTCATGTAAATTGATTTATATACATCACATTCATGATTATATAATCCCCATTCAGTTATTCATCTCTCATAATCTTGTAACCATTTCATTTTGCTATGGCACAAAAACAGTGCCGCCTGTAAGTAAGTGAAACACATGATATCTGGCCATTGCATCAATGCTAAACATCCTCAACCAAACTGCTTGTGAAGCATGAATTCTCATCCAATGAGAGGAAAACATATTGGGTCATAAAGATACGCAACAGCTACAGGCACTTAACTCACAGGGCACTTTTATTGTATAGTCATGGGCATCTCTGCCGAATTTGACTGATGTAGTTAAATTAGAACATATGTATAATCAAAGAAAACTAAGCCAAAGGCAATTTTAGTAAGTGAAACACAGGCTAATGTTATTTTAAAATGGGGAAGGGTGGTTCACCTACTTATCAAAGACTTCGACCCATACCTAACTCAGACGACAGCAGAGAAAATTGGCTGCCATTGTTATCCCACATGCCTCATATATCGGCCTTTATGACCCAATATGTTTTCCTCTCATTGGATGAGTGAGTGAGTGAGTGAGTTTGTACGTGTTTTACGCCCCATCAACACCTGTGTGGGCTATTTAGAGGCAACTCATGCTTCCTCAAACAGTTTTGCTGAGTATGTTTAGTGTTTATACAATGGCACCATTTCATACGTTTCACTTACTTACAGGCGGCACTGTACAGTATAGGCAATAATCAATGAACTGATGCTGTATTGAATTTAGGCATTGTCAAAGAATTCCAGAATTGTCATCAGTTCTTATGTATAGAATATTACTGAGCGAATATCGACTGCTCACTCAGTCCCAATTGTTGTAAGACCCTTGTTATAATATTGATTTGCAGCGGCGTATTTCTTATCAATCTTGGCCAATCAGTTATGACAATGTGACCACTGTATATATGCTAAAAATGTGACATAACCTGCCTCCAGTGAGTTAACTCCAAACTTGTGTTAATCAAGATCCTTCAATCAATGTCTTAGCCCCAGGGACCCTTGTCTTATGGACTGATAGGCTGATAGCCTGCTGTCCTTATAACACAGGGTGACTGACAGGGACATCTATGGGCAGTGACTAGCTATTATAATCTTACTTGATTGCCAACCTTTGCTATCCGAAGTATTATCCTAGTGTGTGTTTGTGTGTGTTTGTGTTTTACGCCTCTGCAGCACCTTAGTGGGCTATATTGAGGCAGGCGATCGCCGTATGATGATGAGATGAGAAGACTGTGAGTCTGGCACATACCCTATTAATTCAGGGATGCCCAGGGTCTTTCAGTTGCCCCAGCATAGAACACTGGATACAACCCACCTCCATTTAATGTCCCATGGGCTCGGACTAAAGTGAGTTCCCGGGGTGAGATTTGAACCCACGCCCTCAAAGCCAGTTGACAAGCACACTTACCAGTTAGGCCACGGGGGAACTCCTATTATCCTAGTATTAATCAAGATTTCTTCAATGTCTTAGCCCCAGGGACCCTTTTCTTATGGACTGATACTGTTCTTATAACAGAGGGACATCTATGGTCAATGACTATAGGCAATAGCATAATCTTACTTACTTGATAGCTCTTGATTGTCATACCTGTGCTACCCAAAGTGTTATCCTAGAATTAATCAAGATTTCTTCAATGTCTTTGCCCCAGGGACCCTGTTCTTATGGATATATTGGCCAAGCTTCAACTCAGCCATTTTACCCGGAGATGAAAGACACAGGGCAATACTGCACACCTACTTGTCCTTGACTGCTTGTGTTGTGTCAACCTTTGCTACTTCATGTGTCATCAATAAGAGGGGCGCTTTTGATGTGGTAAGTCAATTTAAAAAAGCCTTTTTTATTTTAATTTATGTATGTATGTATGTATTATTTTATTTAAAGTCTTATACCATCAAATACAATTGTAAATGTAAGTGTTAAACTTCTGTACGACTATAGTGGTAAAGAAAGAAGACGAAGAAAGAGAGAAAAAAAAAGACAGAAAAAAAAGTGTCCAAATTCAAAATTCAAAATATATGAAAGTCCAAATTCATATTTTTTCAGTCTCAAAGTCCAAAATCATGACCTTTCAGTCTTAAAAGTAAAACAGTAAAAATCCATGATGTTTCGGTCAGGCTTCGAGCGTATTCAAATCCATGGAGTAGTCTCTTGTAAGTACTATCGACCAATACTGATAATCCATATCATAATTATGCTTTCTTCTGTTCAGGTCACTCTGAAAAGATTGATGTTCATAATTAGCCATGGTTAAACTAATTCATGTGTAGGTAAGGTGGCACTGTTGTTCCACTTCCTGTTTGATCATAACAATGTCTTGTGAAAAGCACATGTTTGATAAAAAGTCAAATTACTATTAATCTAATTGTTGTCAGCAACATAACACCATGCAGAACTGTCTATGTAATCATTGTTGGCTATATCTGTGCTAAAGTACACCTTCAGACTTCTTTGATACTGAATGAAATGGCTTCAAAGTTGCCAGGTAAGTTGGCAAAAGTTTTCTGTGTTGACATGGTTTTAGGAGAATTTTGATCTCTTACCTTGCATATTGTCGTTTACAGGGCAATACGTTTATTTTGCCCTCTCCATGTATATCCCTTGCAATGAAGGTTTAGTAAATAGATAATTCCATGTTGATTAATATACTTCAAAATGTCTAAACTAAGATATCTTTGGCAAAAGGTCCATGGCTCTGCTCTGATATCTTCTGCTTTGACAGTGTTCATGAGGCTCTTTCAAGAAACAGGTGACAAGATTTTAATCTTGTTGTATTGTTTTGCACTGAATGCTGGCTAATAATCCCCTGTCTTGAGCCTCAGGTCAATAGACTCTGAACTTGACACCCATTTAAATGTGATTAAAACTGGATTCTAATCCAAATGGTTGTGTGACCATGTAATTGTTTATTTACTGCAATTTCAATAAGTATGAGTTGCTGCATTGTGATAGTGAAACGTTGCAAATATATTTAATTTGATTGGTTGAGGCACTGAATTACGTGGTATAAATCTAATTTGAATAGCATAAAACGTATTTCAAGACCAGTAACTGTTGCAAACCTATCCAGTAGTGACAGTGTCTATCAAAGCTAGCCTGCTAATCTGGATCATTTCTGAACAAACTCAGCTGTTCACTGAAGCAGACTGTTACGTTTTTAATTGCTTTCTACGTTCAACTGATGGATTTGACTGGTGTTTGACAACTTACTGGCCAATCAAACAAGCTTAAAATGCTACGTAGACTGTGGCAAAACAAGCCCCAGCAACTCATACTTATTGAATTTGCGGTAACAGTTTGAAGACGTTTAAGACTTTTTAGATAATGGCGGATGTAATTCTCCATGCATTTCTATGTCTGTACATGTACCTTCTTAGAACTCTTTGCAGATTGGCAGTCCACTGGAAAAATCAATTTCCTTATTTTCAATTTGCAAACTGGCTTTTCGACGTCATTGACAGTTTTCTGTTGGTGTCTCCTAATCTTATTTAATGAGTATTTTGAGGTATTTAATCATGCTGCTAGATTATGATAATTATCCACCAAATCAACTGATTAACCATAACTGACACAAACAAAACATTTCTAAGCCAGTGACATCAAACAACCAAGTTGAAAGTTAATTTTTAAACTGTTTGGAACAACAATTCATCTAAAATGACCTCTTGCCCATGATGATGGAATATATTCATACTTTTTTTGAGAAACTTAGTCCAAGGAAAGTAATTTTCGAGTTTGAAACTAATAAGGTCAACTTCAAATGCATAGTCATCTTTTCTAATCTCTCTTGAAAACCTCAACTACAATTTTAGCAAGAATTTTGGATTTTTGGATAGATGTGCCCAGTTGCAAGAGCATTACAGTCTGTAAATTTGGTATTAAAAAAGAGTGCACTGTGAAAATGGCACTTCGTGAATAATCATGTAGGGGAGAGCGGGGCACAGTGAGACGGCAGGCACAGTGAGACAAAGCCCATAGCGTCTAGCTGGTACTGTTTACAGATCAACCCTCTATTGTATAGTACAAAAAGTAAGTGAGTGCGAGTCTGACCTATGTCCTGAATGCCTACACAGCATATCGAGAGTGGAATTTCAATATTTTGGTTTTTAGACAGTAAAAGTAAATAATTTTACTAAACGACTTTTTGTTATAATTCCCAAGAAAAATGGTATAAGGCAAATCAATTGCCAGGGATTCAAACCTTGATTATTTGTCTTAGTTTAGTGAGATGATGAACCACAATACAGGCATCTGGTCCACAGGATTCAAAAATTTTATAAAGAGAGCTGCGTGGGGCACAGTGAGACAGTTGGAGGCGGGGCACAGTGAGACATCATTAAATACACTCGAAATGACCTGAATGTAAAGCATAGCTTTCAATTCTCTACTAAAAACAAAATTCCTGCTATAAACTACTGATTTTAGTGAGTAATATCCAAAGAGAAGCGTCAGAAAGAATTTTGATAAGTATGTAACAGGTGCGGCAGGTTAAATAAGTCGTGCATGTGTCCTGTGCGATGACGTTTGAAACATGCAAAAAAAAGGACCTAAAAAATAACCTAGCCAGCTGCTTTTATAAGAGTACAATAGTTTCAATTGATAGAACAATTCCACAGGTCCTGAGGATTGGCGGTTATGGCAGCAGATGCCCTGTCTCACTGTGCCACGCCTGCTGTCTCACTGTGCCCCGCCCACGGGGCACAGTGAGACACTTAACGAGCATGGACGTAACTCAAAATTTCTCCAAACCTTTAAAAGGTAGGAACCTAAAACTGCTGGACAATATACCCAACGTCATTATCCATAATGTGGACCTGATCTAATCTAACTTGTTACTGCCAACATTTTGGAACTCTTTAAAATAAAAAAAGTGTCTCACTGTGCCCCGCTCTCCCCTAAACTGATGATTTGTCATGATCGTACCAATACTTTCAATGTTAATTTGATTTAAGGAGGCTAATCCCTCTTGTTGGTGAGAGGAAAACGAAAGGATTAATGCATCTGATTGTTACTCTAAAATCAGTTATGACAAAGCAAATGCATTTTTCGCAGTGAACTGGTCCTCCCTTTGCAAGTGCCAGAATGTAGCAAAAAAAGGGTCTTTCTTCTTCTTCTTCTTTTTTCATTTCAGGTCCATGTTCAGAATGCAACCCTAGCAGGAGGCGTGGCCATTGGTGCTATAGCAAATATGGTGATACAGCCTTGGGGCGCTATTCTTGTTGGAACACTGGCTGGTGTCATCTCACCAATTTCGTTCAAATACATGACAGTAAGATGATTTGTCATACATTTCATTATACATTAATCAGGACATATTTTTTAATTTTAAAAGTATTTAAAAGTGGTTGGACCAACCAGCCCCTGCAAAATCCCCACCACTGACAGACATAGGGGCATATCTAGAAATCGACGCCCCTTAAACATGTTATGAAAATTTAGTGCCCCCCTTTCAAATGTGTGAGGAATTGGTATACCCACTTCGGGCAAAACTCTCACCCCATCATAAACTGTTTATGGTCCCTAATAAATATTTATCTTACAACAAAATTTCTTTCAGCCTACCCTGGAAGCCAAATTGAAGGTGCATGATACTTGTGGGGTTCATAATCTACACGGGATCCCTGGAGTTTTTTCAGGATTGCTGTCTTCATTTGTGGCTGGAATCGCAAATGAAAAAAGATATGGGGCAAGGTAGGTTGATGATATTATGATTACCATGATTATAGTAAATGACACACAAGGACAATGTTATTTCAATGGTGAGGGCTGGGGGGAGGGGGTGCCAATTTTTTTTGCTGTACTAAGAGTTACCTATGCTCTTAACAAAAAAGGTTTTACATGGAACCTTTAAGGGTTCTATAAGCTGGTATAGATAAAGAACCCTAAAGGTTCTTCTTCAACTTCAAAAAGGTTCCAAAAGCAAAAAAAAATCCAGCTGCACTGAACTCCCACAACGGAACTCCTTTCTCTCAAGTTGGGAGCATATCCCCACCCATTGCAAACATATGAAGGATGGTCTTGTTATGATACCTAAAATATCAAGTCCGATTTTACTTGTTCCTTCTTTAATGTGATGACGTTGCGGTATACATACACTTGCATAATATTCATTAGTCAGACACAAGACACTACTAAAAGGTGCTTATGGATGGCTGATGGTTCTATCGATTGCATAAGGGCTTTGAAAACTGATGAGGAGCCAAATAATGACATTGCTGTTATGTAAGACAATGCAGTGCACTGCAAAATGTCATTAAAGACGTCATAATCACGGGCAGAAGTACCAATCACTGAGAGACCTGATACGAAGGGCATGCAAACTGATTCAGTGCACATACAGTGCCGCCTGTAAGTGAAACGTATGATTTTGTGCCATTGCATCAATGCTAAACATCCTCAACCAAACTGCTTGTGGAGGCATGAATTCTTATCCGATGAGAGCAAATCGTATTGGGTCGTAAAGGCTGATATGTGAGGCATGTGGGATAACAATGGCAGCCAATTTTCTCTGCTGCAGTCAGAGTTTGGTATGTGTCAACTCTTTGATTAGTAAGTGAACCACCCCTCCCTATTAAAAAACATTGGGCCTGTGTTTCACTTACTTATTAAAGACTTTGACCCATACCTAACTTCGACTACAGCGAAGAAAATTGGCAGTCATTGTTATCCCACATGCCTCGCATATCGGCCTTTATGACCCTATATTTTTTCTTCTCATCGGATGAGAATTCATGCTTCCACAAGCAGTTTGGTTGAGGATGTTTAGCATTGATGCAATGGCACAAAATCATGCGTTTCACTTACTTACAGGCGGCACTGTATACTAGCATAGGAATATTAGCAAAAATGCTCCCAAACTGGTAATAGATAACGCCAATGTTGTGATGATATGCAATTTATTGAGGCTTGCCATATGTGGTGAAACATAATTTTCTGCATTTTAGGATAGCTCGGTTCAAATTTTTGCTAAGACATGTTGCTCCGCCAATGTCTTTTGTTTTATCGGGCGAGTATTGATAGGCTACCCAATTTTTCAGGAACACTTTTCTTTTTCATTTCAGTCTTTACGAAATTTTCCCTGCGATGGCGCCACTGCAAGGAACTAACGACTGGTGGCGCCTCCATTTGCTGTACGAGATTGAGGCTGGATCAGCCCGATCAGCAGCGGTGCAAGCTCTGTACCAATTAGCAGCCTTAATCACTACTCTTGCCGTATCACTCGTGGGAGGCGCACTAACAGGTAAGATGTTCAACAGGACAGCAAATACAACTCTGAAGTAAAAAAGAAAGTCCTAAGTCATGGTTGCTTGTAATTTGTTGGATAACCCTTTTGCCAAAAACAATTAGGGGGGCCCATTTTAATTTCTAGGGGGCTTGGAGTTTTCCTCGGCAGAAAATTATTTATTTCACGGTTACGATAGTAGTAATTACATATTTCAAATGCACAAAGTCCCTGAATTCATTCCTAAATCAAGCAATGCCTTGTCAAGAAATACCCCCACCAGAAATTATTTATTTCAAGGCTGCTCTGTCATTTATTTTCAAAATCGCCTTAATTAAATAAATTAATACTATAGCATATTTTAATTCCAGGAATCGTACTGAGACTTCCGTACTGGGACAATTTGACGGAGCTCGATCTATTTGACGATGATGCATTCTGGGAAGTTTCCGACGACATCCCAGAACAGGCGGAACAAGTTACCGTGGCGGCAGTTACGGAAAATAGTTATGACGTTTATGCTATAGAAAATGAGCACAGCAAAGTGTGACCCTCAGAATGGGGAATCGGGCATCGATTCCAGTGCACAGCAAGACAACAACAATTTTAAGAATTATAAATGCACTCCATTTCTTTGTTAATGATTTTACAATGTACCTCAAGCATGGGTTCAATTAGAGTCAGTGGGGCTCCTAATATCCGATTTGTTGGTTGGGAGCTACGGGGGTGTTACGATACCCCCACTTCAATTTTAAAAATATTCTTATTTTATAATCGTAGGGATGGGGGCCCACAGGGCAGTACCAGATCTGTCCCTTTAATTGTTGAGCACCTGATTTTAAAACTACAAATTTTACAAAAGGTACTTGGTTGGGGATCAAAAAGTAGGCCCTTTTCAATGGAGAATGTAGTGTAATATAATGTAAGAAAGTTTGCAATGTATTTTTTTTTTCATTAGTTTTCCACATTAAGGAGCTGTCCAGATGATAACGGGGGAAGGGCCTATGACTCTTCTTCCAGCGACAATTTTTTTTTACCGTACAAAATTTGGAAAACAAAATGTAATTTTTTGCGTGCAAAGTGTCCTAAGTGTCGACGCGCGACTTCGTTTTATTCATTTTTTATTTTTTTGTGAACAACATCATAGACCCGCCCATCCCCGCCATCAACTACTCAGCTCCTGCATGATAAAGATGGAAATCTTAGGTTTCGCACCTACACCATGGACAGAAACTTTATTCACTATTGTAAGTGTGTGTTGAAATTATCATTGAAAAATTATATGTACTTAGGACAAATAAAAATTTATACATAAAAGTTCAATGTCTTACATGTATGTATTCGAAATGTATGGTGGGGTTGACTTTGACTTGACTCGTGTTGTGCTTGTATACCTGGATTAGCCGGGGCTGCCTTTTACTTTATTGTTGGGGACAGGGGAATCAAAAGTAAAATTGCCAAGGGAGGGAAATTATAAGTAAAATGACCGAATGTTGGTATAGTCGTCAATAGGTAGACTCACCAGTTAGCGAGGTCGTCAAAAAAAAAGTAAAATGGTCAAAAGACCTGGTAGACTCGTCATAGGCTGGTAGACTCGTCAAAGGAGTTGGTGGACTCGTCAAAGATTTTAGTAAACTGGTCAAAACTGGCCAGGCTACCTAGTGAAGTCGTCAAAGACCATGGTGAGGTCGTCAAAGACCATGGTGGGGTCGTCATATTTGTGTGCAATAAAAGTACTATAGTTAGATAGATCTCAGGCTTTTGGCTACTTACAGCTGTTGTCTCATATAGGGCTAGTAGCGGAATTATATCTAAACTTTGAACAATTCAGTTATAATTAATAAAGAAATTAATAAAACAGCAGTAAATGCAATATAATTTAGTAAAATATCATTTAATTAATTGAAATATGCATTGCACTGTGTGAAGTTTTGCAAGATTTACAATCTATGTATTTTTTAATATTTATAAACATATTTCTGTAATTCTAGAATGTTTTGTTTGACGACTATACCAGCTCTCTTGACGACCTTACTAGCATTTTTGATGACCTGGAAGTTTTGACCAGTCTTTGACGAGTTCACTATGGTCTTTGACGACCTTACTAGCTTCCTTTGACGACCTCACCAAGCATGGGACGACTTCACCAACTGGCGAGTTGCACCTTTGACGACATTACTGTCACCCAAATGACCAAGGTACATCAGTTTCTATAGGGGACATAATACCGAACCAGAGCTGAGGGACATGGAACTTTAAAGTCCTATAAGTAAAATTGCTAATTAAGGAACAGGGAATTCAAAAGTAAAATGCCCAGGCCAAAGGACAGGGGGGGGCACAAACCAGGGCTTTGGAGTCGGAGTCGGGAGTCGGAGTCGTGGAGTCGGAGGTTTTTGGGAGGAGTCGGAGTCGGAGTCGAACTATGATTTTCAGGTGGAGTCGGAGTCGGAGTCGAAAATCAAAGTGGTGACTCCTGACTCCTCAAAATAATTAATATAATTTACAAAAACACAGTTTCAAAAATGTGAAATGAACTCCAAAGTTTACATAAAACTTCCTTAGCGAGTATTCATGTACAAAATCCTATGAAATCTTTGTAGAATGACTTTTTCTTCTCTGTTAATCATGTGATATTAATGTGCAAAAATGCCGATAAGCGGAGTCGGGAGTCGGAGTTGGAGTCGTAATTCAGGAGACCCAAGGAGTCGGAGTCGGAGTCGGAGTCGCTTTTCAGAAAGTCAAAGGAGTCGGGAGTCGGAGTCGGTTCAATTATCACCCGACTCCAAAGCCCTGGCACAAACCCCATCCAGTGCCTCGGGTATCATATCATGAATCGCAAAGTGCACATTTTATGAAGAAACAGTCATATCTTTCCCCATTTCTAACTGACTGACTGTAATAATTTGCAGTGCAGTTACCCCTGGCAAGACTACAGTCTTAACATGCTTTTGCTATATTTGCCCATTGTTCAACCATGCATACCCAAGGCTTCCTGGTGTGTGCACAGCCCCAAAGCACAGTTTAAAAGCATGAGTAGCTAACTATGTCAAATTTAATGTGTGCTGAAAAGTCTTTGAGGAAAATACATATATGTTTTAAGCAGTGGATCTCATGGAATATGTGGAATAACAAATACTGAAGGTATGTACCATGAAAATTTAACTATATTCCATGAGTTTAAATAATCATAATTAACAGCTATATATATTCCCTAATTTCTTACTTATACATGTAATATCGCATCAATCACACTACAAAATACAAAAATCAATACCTCAATACTTCCTCAAATCCCAGAAAATGGCTGTCATGACTAATAAGTAATAATCATACACTTGGATTTAAATTTTGCCAATCACAAGATAGTCAAGAGTTTTATGTATTGTTAGATGGATATGTACAGTTGTACACAGTAAGTACAGCCCTCCAAGACCAGATCAGACTGCCTACCAAGATTATTTGTTGACCTGAGAGTCCTCAGCAGGTTATATTTTTCACCATGTGAGGGATATTTTACTTGACCAGCAAGGCCAACACAAACACTGAATAATCAATTAAAAGCTAATATTCAATTTTGAAATATGTAATTGCCTGGCAATTTACAAAGTATTGCAGCACAAACACATTAAAATATAGAGTGGGTCGGGGCAAGAAGCCGGGTTAGGTGAGAAGCCCCCCAGGGTTATTTCAATACTTACATTTTTGGTGCTTTTTCTTATTGATATGATTGAAGCTAGAGGCTTTTTAGGCGACGTCACAAATTTTCAAGACATTCAGCACCAAACAATAGTCGTAATTAAAGAAACAAAAAAAGGTGCATGGTTTTTGTAACTTTGATTAATTCTTTGAAAGTGGTTGTCAGAAATAACTTGGGAAATTTTTAAAAGTATAATGGATATCTGCATTGCTTCACTTTATGACCATCACATAAATATGATTTGGATCATGTTTTTTGCATTTTAGCTCAAAATGTAGAGGTCAAATTAAAATATGTGGGTTTGGGGCGAGAGGCCCCACATGGTATGGGGCATGGGGCCCCCTTCACTGAGGCCTCGAAGCTGCTTTAGGAACCATTTATTAATGTGTACTTTACCTTAAATCTTGATAGAATAGCTAATTCAAATAGAAAAAATTTTGGCCGAAATTGAAAAAGGGCAAAAAATATTAAAAAATAAATGTATGAATAGAAAAATTCTGAAATTCAGAAAAAGTGAATAGAATGCCTTAAAAATGATAGAAGAACCCCAAGAAGTAACTTTCAAGCTGAATGCGCTCGCAAAAAAAATTTCCATAGGATTAAAATAGGGGGGCTTCTTGCCCGATGGGTGGGGTAAGAAGGCCATTTTAATTTTTTTATAAAAAGGGCCGTAACTCCTTTATTAAAATTGGTAGACATTCGTTTCACTAGTTATAAGTAGAGTTAAGTGAACCCTTCCTGATAGCATAAGCATTCAAATAATCGACCACAAAAAGTAGGTCAAATCGCTCCTCGAAGTTAAGGGGGGCTGCATGCCCCGCGCTACTCTAGGCCTTCTCTGTATAATGAAAACAGTCATAAAATTCTACGTCAGCAAATATCATGCTCACGAAAACACCCATTTCATTTTCATTATCTAAATTATATATATATTCAAGATTCAACATTACCCAATTATCTAATTGGTCTTGTTGCACGGGATAATCACTCTAATCACCAATTAACAGAAATACTTTTTTTATATAAATTTGATTACCTTTTCAATGCTGAAATGCAGTACAAAGAAACGACTGGGCTACATGGCAAAATGTAAAATACATAGACCATCATGATCATCTTGTTTTCTGTTCCGAATTATTCAGCCAAAACTGCATATTATTACTTTAGTGAAAAATATAAATAGGACTATGTGTTAGTGCACAAGATAATATATTATGCCTCATACGTGCAGAGTAAATGAGAAAAGCTATATAGCTTGCATGCTAACCTGAAGTGCTCTGACCTTGCTTGACAATATTATAGATAGACTTCAGACTTTGTTGACTTTTTGTTGAGGTAAGTCATGAAGCTTTCCAACATTGTCATGACAGACATAAAGGGACTTTTCTACCAATATTGAATAATTATATTTTTTTTTGTACCAATATTGAATAATTATATTTTTTTTGTACCAATATTGAATAATTATATATTTTTTTGCACCAATATTGAATAATTTTTTTTTTTTTGCACCAATATTGAATAATTATTTTTTTTTTTTTGCACCAATATTGAATAATTTTTTTTTTTTTTGTACCAATATTGAATAATTATATTTTTTTTGTACCAATATTGAATAATTATATTTTTTTTGTACCAATATTGAATAATTATATTTTTTTTTGCACCAATATTGAATAATTTTTTTTTTTTTGTACCAATATTGGATAATTTTTTTTTTTTGCACCAATATTGAATAATTATATTTTTTTTTGTACCAATATTGAATAATTATATTTTTTTTTGTACCAATATTGAATAATTATATTTTTTTTGTACCAATATTGAATAATTATATTTTTTTTTGCACCAATATTGAATAATTATTTTTTTTTTTGTACCAATATTGAATAATTATATTTTTTTTTGTACCAATATTGAATAATTATATTTTTTTTGTACCAATATTGAATAATTATATATTTTTTTGCACCAATATTGAATAATTTTTTTTTTTTTACCAATATTGGATAATTATATATTTTTTTGTACCAATATTGAATAATTATTTTTTTTTTTTACCAATATTGAATAATTTTTTTTTTTTTTGCACCAATATTGAATAATTTTTTTTTTTTTGTACCAATATTGGATAATTATATATTTTTTTGTACCAATATTGAATTATTTTTTTTTTTTTGCACCAATATTGATTAATTATATTTTTTTTTGCACCAATATTGAATAATTATATATTTTTTTGTACCAATATTGAATAATTATATTCAGAAGGCAAATACATCAAATCAGCAAGACTCATATTTGGGGACAACCATTAGATCTCCATAGTGAGGTGGGTTTGGATTTTTTTAAAATAATAAATACAATAAACTAAGCTGTCTTGAAACGAATAATTTCTGGTGAGGTTATGCCTCAATATGGTGTTGTTCGATTTAGAAACAAATATTTGGCAATGTTATGTCTTCAAAATAAATAATGGTTGTTGCGGTAATGTTACCGTTGCCATGAAATAATTCCAATCAATGAAACCAAAGCCCCCCCCCCAGCAACATATCTAACATTTATACAACAAATGGAACATCTACACCCTAGAATTAGGCTTCATTTTTTTATTAGGCTTTGATTTTTACAGGATATACACGTAGAAAAACCTCCATTGCCTGTCTGTTAATCAACAGAAGGACTGTCTCAGTATTAAATTGCTTTTACTCTTGACTTTTAAAGCAGCGCAGTTTTTTGGCTGCATTGCTTGACGACTTTGTGCACTGCAAAATGTGCATATTTTCCATAGCCACTAAACTTTTATAGCAACTCAAATTTTATAGCTTCACTGCAAACAGTTTTAGACTGAATCAGCTTTAAAAGATTCACAGCAACCTCAGTTTTAGACTGACTCAACTTTAAAAGATTCACAGCAACCTCCATTTTAGACTGACTCTACTTTAAAAGATTCACAGCAACCTCAGTTTTAGACTGACTCAACTTTAAAAGATTCACGGCTTCCTCAGTTTTCGACTGACTCCACTTTAAAAGATTCACAGCAACCTCAGTTTTAGACTGACTCCACTTTAAAAGATTCACAGCAACCTCAGTTTTAGACTGACTCAACTTTAAAAGATTCACGGCTTCCTCAGTTTTAGACTGACTCCACTTTAAAAGATTCACAGCAACCTCAGTTCTAGACTGACTCAACTTTAAAAGATTCACAGCAACCTCAGTTCTAGACTGACTCAACTTTAAAAGATTCACAGCAACCTCCATTTTAGACTGACTCTACTTTAAAAGATTCACAACAACCTCAGTTTTAGACTGACTCAGCTTTAAAAGATTCACAGCAACCTCATTTCTATACTGACTCAGCTGTAAAAGATTCACGGCAACCTCAGTTTAAGACTGACTCAACTTTAAAAGATTCACAGCAACCTCAGTTTTAGACTGACTCAACTTTAAAAGATTCACGGCTTCCTCAGTTTTCGACTGACTCCACTTTAAAAGATTCACAGCAACCTCAGTTTTAGACTGACTCAACTTTAAAAGATTCACAGCAACCTCAGTTTTAGACTGACTCAGCTTTAAAAGAACCACAGCAACCTCATTTCTATACTGACTCAGCTGTAAAAGATTCACAGCAACCTCAGTTTTAGACTCACTCAACTTTAAAAGATTCACAGCAACCTCAGTTCTAGCCTGACTCAACTTTTAAAAGAATCACAGCAACCTCAGTTCTAGCCTGACTCAACTTTTAAAAGATTCACAACAACCTCAGTTCTAGCCTGACTCAACTTTTAAAAGATTCACAGCAATAGCAAATGCAAATCATTTTCTTTTGCATCATGTCATGGAAGACAATTTCATTATAGTAGTTGTATCAAACAAAATATATGATATAACCGCTATATTTAACCCTTATTATATTCTCAATCTAAATTGGAGTTTTGCAAAGTTTGCAGTACCAAGTACTTTTAGTTTGTTCACAAATAAACTTTCTATATCAACAAACTTGATACTTTGATTACTTACTCTATTTGCTTCCGGTTGAACATTTTTTTAGTAAGTAAGTAAGTAAGTAAGTAAGTATTTATTGACCATAATTTGAACATATATACAGTGATATTTACATTTTCTATTTACAACAACACACATGTTTGGCAGGCTGACGCCAATGCTGGTGTATTTGCCTTTATCAACTTTTCAATTATTAGCAGTAAATTATAATGTTTTAAGAAAAGAAAACAAACAAAAAAACTGTGAAGCATTATCCAAAAATACATTCATTATCCACATCCAAAACTGTTCATCATCTAACACATTGTATACTTAATTCACTTTTTCCATCACATTCACCCATATTATATATTTTGTTAGCTTTTTCAAAATTATGAAGCTCTACTTTATACAAAACCATAGAAATACATAGAAGGGACATGAGGCTCTGGCAAATGAAGCAACCAAATCCACCATCTTGGAACTGCCCTGAATACTGGCACAATGGACCGTGATGTCACCAATAACTGTGATGTCACTTATAACAATTAGTCTGGGGTCCAACCAGGAAAAAGGTGCATATTTAAAAAGTTGTTGCCCCCGATTTTTATATAAAGAAATTTGGTGTCATTGGATAGGTAACAAGTTGAGCTTTCAGAATCTGCTAGGTGTCGCTCTGAGACCATTCGCATAAGGTTGCTATGGCAACCAAAACATAATAAAAGTGGTTATTTTAGTATTTCATCAATATTTTACAAAATATCGAATAACAGGAGAACTTTTGATGCTACATTCACCAAATTTTGGAAATATTTGCAGATTTGGGAGTTTTTTATGATTATTTGGTTGTTTTGACAATAAATTTTAAAAACCTTCCATTTTTGGATGAAAATAACTTTCAAATACCCATTTTTCCACTATGTGCTATATTTCAAACTCTGCAGCTGAACCATATATCATTATATATTCAACTTTTGTTGTGCATTAGAATGCCCTGGAAGTGGGCTACACATTTGCCGTATAATAGCCAAGCCAAGCCTTTGCATTTTTGTTGCCATGGCAACATAACATTATAATTCAAAATTCAAAATGTCCAACTCGAAAGCATGAAATGTGATATAACTCAAAGACTAGGGATTCTATCCCCTTGAAATTTGGCAAATGTATGTAATTATTAATTGTCCATTGAGTAATATAACAATTTGATAACTTTCTTTTTAAAAAGTTCCATTTTTAGGTGAATTAAACCAGTAAATACCCCTTTTTCTCACAATTTACTATATTTCCAACACTGTCAATCAAACAAATTTTGATTTTATATTAAATTTTTATTATGCATTAGGATGCCTTGAGACAAGGCTGAAAATCTGATATATTATGGCCAAGCCAAGCTGTTGCATTTCTGTTGCCACGGCCCACGGCAACATAACATTATAATTCAGAATTCAAAAGGTCGAACTCTAAAGCACAAAATGTGGCATAACACGAAGACCGGTCTATATATCCTCATGAAATTCAGCAAAAGTGTGTAATAATGAATAGTCCTTCCATGGATACAACATTCAGGTGACTGTCATTTAAAAAACCGTCTATTTTGGGGGTAAATATACCCATGGATACCCTTTTTGAAGGAACATTTTGCATTTCAAACCCTTTTGTTGAGCTATTGTGTCATATATATATCAAATCTATTTTGAAATACACATTGCCCTGAAAGTGGGCTATATATTTGACATATATTGGTTGAGCAAAGAAATAGCATTTCTGTTGCCATGGAAACAAAACAATATATTTTGAAGTTCAAAATTTCAAACTATTAAGCATCAAAGACGGCATAACTCAAAGGCTGGTTCATGGATCTTTATGAGATTTGGCAAGTATATGTAAAAATGAATAATTCAACAGTTTAAACACTATTTCTATAACTGTCACATGAAAATATTCCATTATTGTGTGAATTAGACCCAAAAATAAAATGTATTATAATGACACCTGACATTTCAAACTCTTCCAATGAAACATATTTCATATTATATCAAATTTGTTCTTAGAATCTTAATGCCTGAAAGTTGGCTATAAATTTAACATTAAAAAAAAAGAGTCAAGCAAATCCAGTATGTTGCTATAGCAACCAAATATATTTCAAAATAAACAATTGTTGTTAAACAGAAGCTTGCCATAACTCAATGACTTCGACAAATATCCACTTGAAATTTGACATGAATATAATAAACCATTACATGTAGGGCCATCAAGTCAGATAACTAAACATTTGGATTTATAACTGTCATTGGCAAAAATATTATTTTGGAGTGAATGAGCACATGTAAGTGATTTTCAAATTGATCTCTAAAATCCATAAGATAGCGTTCTGTTAGTCCTGGCCAAGTTGCATTCTTCTGACTTTTGCTTTTGAAAATATTTTCGCATTTAAGTTTGGTGCAGATGTTGAGGTCACATCTGTAATTAGCTAGCCAGATTTGTATACACGGAGGAGGTGGGTCACACTACTCCCCTCCAATGTATGCCCAAAGGGTCACAAGCTAAAAGTGGTTGCAACAAGTTGAAACAAATATAAGAGCTCTCAATAACCAAGGAAACACAATCTGATAAGGAAGCTTCTTATTTGGACGTTCTTATTACAATCCAGGATAACCAATTCCACGCAAAATTATATGACAAAAAGGATGACTTCAATTTCAAGATTGTCAACTATCCATATCCTGTTGCATCTAATATTACAGAAAAGGCAGCTTATGGTGTCTATGCATTTCATTTTGTGATTCTCTCCTCAGGCAGGTATATAAATATAGGTTATTATGCAAACAACTTTGCAGTGTTTACAAAAAAAAAATGAAACATTGTTTATACAATATGCAAAGTCCATCCAAGAGATTAAAGAAAAAAGTCCTCTTCCGGTGATGGCAATTCATGCTGGTTTTGTGACATTCAGGTCTCTATCCAGAAGCTCTAGTTCTTAGATTCCCATTTCAGGGTCTTGTGTGGGAGGAGATGGAAGGTTGGACGTCCTTAAAGGCCTTAACATCACATGTGAGTCCTAAGTCTCACACCGCCTTACACCTGACTCTGGTTTGTTTTGGTTTAGTTCCTCTGCCCTTTGCCAGGTCAGGTTCTGGGATCTTAACACTTTGTTGTGCACCAGACAATTTGTTATCTTTTATATGTAATATAACTTACACCTCAGGGACCACTGTACTTCTTATTGAAAATCCAAATGACAACGTCATGCATATCTAGGGGTCTTGAGTGTAGGGGAGGTTGAGAAATGCATCGGGAGCATAAGAGTGGTACTTGGGATTCATGCAATTTTTTTTTTGAGGGGGGTGAGGCGGAGGAGAACGCACATATATTTAGTACTGTGCTTGTTAATATATTACACCTTTTTCTTGGGTGCACCTGACAGATTGGGTGGTACATGCCCCCTCTTTGTTATGCCATTGTTGAGTTACATCTTAATGGGGTCTGAAGGGTTCAAGGAAGAAGTTTGTCCACCAAACCAGCTTCGAACCAAGATGCAGTGCTGATTACTCTCTGCAATTATCTTTCCATACCAAACTAACTATTGCTCAACAAGTGATATCATTTGTGACTTGAGCTGGATAATGATTTCAAAGATAGCCATTGGAAATGGCTGAAAGCTTTGGTGAGCAAATATTTCGCTGCTAATAGACTATAATTACTTCAAATAAAAAATGGGCAAGTTGAACTATGGCGTTTGTAATACAATGCATCTGGATTGATAATTAAAGTGTAGCGCTGTATGGATAAGGATTATTATGTAAGAAAGGGATAGGAACAAACCTCCCTCCACCCATTAGGAGAGGTCGTGCTTGACCATAAGCAATGAACAGACTGACAACATGTATGAAAACAAGGGAAATTTGCAAAGAGAAGGTTGGCTCAACACTGTTGTTGAGAAGCGGCTTGATTCTGGAATCGCCAGCTTAATTGGAAAAGTTTTGCAAAGTGGCCTGAAAAATAATATGAGGACCCAGGCTTCTGATTGTTTATACATTATGTCATTTATATCTCTCATTTACCCAAAACAGAATGTTTTTTGCCAATGACAGTCATTCAAATGTTTAATTATCTGATTGTTAGTCAGAATGATACCATTATGTAGACCCTACTTGCCAAATTTCAAACGGATATATTAGCGCATTTTTTAAGGATTTTCGACTGGGAGACCAATGCAATTTCGTAGCATCATGATGCGCGACATTTATAGATCAGTAGCTGCATGTAGATGTATATCCATTATCATATATTTATATGATGATTTTCTCACCAAAAGATTTTGAGCTGATGAGCTGGCTGCTAATTTAGGAGTTTTGCTGATTGCCACAAAAAGAGTCTTGGCAATTTTTTTAAAATCTGAAGCCAGGAAGATGACATTTATAAGCAGATGTATATTTTAGAGACAGTGAAGAATATTTTTTCATATGAGAAGCTGAAGATTTCGTTTCAAATGTGCCCAAGAACTACGATCTAAGACAACCAAATGAGAAATTGATGGGAGTCTCTGCAAAAAAATTGGTCACCCAGTGATGCCATTTGGGAATGCCCACTGGGAGACCATTTGGTCTCCCAGTTACTATGTTAAAAAATGCACTGGGATATATCCTAATTTTCAAATAATGCCACGCTTCTGTTTAACACTTGTTACTTTATTTTGAAATATATTTGGTTAATTGCCATGACAACAGACTGGCTTTGCTTGACTCTTGAACGTCACATTTATAGCCAACTTTCAAGCATTCTGATTCTGAAAACAAAACACATATGATATGAAGAATGGTTGATTGGAAGAGTTTACAATGTCTTATAAGACTCATTAGGTCATTATAAAACATTTTATTTGTTTGGTCTAATTCACTCTGCAATGGAATGTTTTCATATGACAGTTATATAAATTGTGTGTAAACTGTTGAATTATTCATTTTTACGTATTCTAGCCAAATCTCATGAAGATCCATGAACCAGCTTTTGAGTTATGCCATATTTGATGCTTTTATAGTTCCAATTTTTCAATATTCAAATACATTGTTTGGCTGCCATGGCAACAGAAATGCAATTTCTTCGCTCCACTAATATGCATCAAATATATAGCCCACTTTCAGGGCAATGTGTATCTCAAAATAGATTTGATATATATATTATACAATGGCTGAACAACAGGGTTTGAAATACAAAATGTTATTTTAAAAAGGGTATCTTTCGGTAATATTTACCCCAAATAGAATGTTTTTTGAATGACAGTCACCTTAATGTTGTATCCACGGAAGGACTATTCATTATTACACACTTTTGCTAAATTTCTTGAGGATATATACACTGGTCTTCGTGTTATGTCACATTTCGTAATTTAGAGTTCGACCTTTTGAATTCTGAGTTATAATGTTATGTTGCCTTGGCAACAGAAATGCAACAGCTTGGCTTGACCATAATATATCATATTTTCAGCCTTTTTCAGGCCATCATAATGCACAATAAAAATTTAATATAAAATCAAAATTTGTTTGATGGCAGTGCTGGAAATATAGTAAATTGAGGAAAAAAGGGGTATTTATGGGTTTAATTCACCTAAAAATGGAACTTTTTAAAAAGAAAGTTATCAAATTGTTATAGTATCTGATGGACAATTAATAATTACATACATCTGCCAAATTTCATGGGGATAGAAGCCTTACTCTTTGAGTTAAGTCACCTTTCATGCTTTCGAGTTGGACATTTTGAATTTTGAATTATAATGTTATGTTGCCATGGCAACAAAAATGCAAAGGCTTGGCTTGGCTATTATACGGCAAATGTGTAGCCCACTTCCAGGGCATTCTAATGCACAACAAAAGTTGAATATATAATGATATATGGTTCAGCTGCAGAGTTTGAAATATAGCACATAGTGGAAAAATGGGTATTTGAAGGTTATTTTCACCCAAAAATGGAAGGTTTTTAAAATTTATTGTCAAAACAACCAAATAGTCATAAAAAACTCCCAAATCTGAAAATATTTCCAAAATTTGGTGAATGTAGCATCAAAAGTTCTCCTGTTATTCGATATTTTGTAAAATATTGATGAAATACTAAAATAACCACTTTTATTATGTTTTGGTTGCCATAGCAACCTTATGCGAATGGTCTCAGAGCGACACCTAGCAGATTCTGAAAGCTCAATTTGTTACCTATCCAACGACACCAAATTTCTTTATATAAAAATCGGGGGCAAACTTTTTCCCAATTTGGGATGTGGACCCCAGACTAAATGGCATGACGTCACATCATAATTAGTCTATTGTGACGTCATGTCTCAGGGCAGTTCCAATATGGCGGATTTGGTGACCTCATCTTGAGGTGGCTTCATACAGCCGCATGTCCGTTCTATGTATTTCTATGAGCTCTACTTTATACAAAACAGAAATGGAGCAAGGCAGAAGAAAGGAAGAAGTAAGGAAAGGATGAACTAAAAGACTAAAAATGGAGAAAATAACTCCCTCCAACATCAACCCACCTTGCCACAGCTGTGGAGTACATCACACTGGGAGATGTCAGGTGAGAAGACATAGTGGGCAATGCATGGATGTGGGGTCCCTTTAGAGGATGGATGGATGGATGATTGGGGTTTTACGTCCTGTATTTATGCACTTGGTAGACTAATTAGGACAGGAGGAGGACACGGCAATGAGGCGAAGGATAAATGAAGCCACCGTCCAACATAGGCCCAGGTGACCAGCAGTTTAGATGAAATGGATTTATTTTCACTGGGGGCACCCAGGTGTTGGGTGTGTGACAGAACTGTTCATTAGTGGTTCAAATACGGTTTCACATGTGGGTGGGGTACCCTTATGGAATACTGCAGTTTCTGGAGGGACACACACTGTACCAATTGTGTTTTTTAACTAAAGTGACAATTTTCATATTTGGCCAGGGCACTACATCCCTAGGGTACCTGTAAGGGACACATAACAGGCCCCATATATATGCTATAAATGCTAAAAACTGGATCAAAACAGCCCTCACATCAATTGGTGAGAGGTAAAGGGGATTAAAACACTCCAACTGACCCATCGCTGGCAACTGTTCATAACTTTGGAACTGCGGTTGGAGTAAGATTTTCGAGGGTGCCAGAAAAACGAAGGCAATTGTCCCTCCTGCCCTTGAGTGCAAGGGAGTGCAAGGGAGTGCAAGGGAGTGCAAGAGAGTGCAAGGGAGTGCAAGGGAGTGCAAGGGAGTGCAAGGGAGTGCAAGGGAGTGCAAGGGAGTGCCCTTTTGTCCTTGAAGACAAAACATCAGTCTTATTTAAGGCACAAATTAGTGAGAATATATGCAACATTTCTATCGACATTATGATATGATTTTGCTGCGTGAAGTTAATTTTCCCTTTTTCGTCCAACCGGAGCGCCCCTGTTGCCCTTGTTTCTTTCCGCCAGTGACCGGCACCTTTGAAGGTTTTTTTGTAACTGAAATAATATATATAATTTCAATTTCAGCTGTTCAAGATAGCCTCCCCAGCTGATGACATCATCTGGTCAGAGTCTTCTTACAGCCTTCAAGAAATGAATGACATGTATTCAGTAAGACTTCCTTACCTGGCTAGAGTGGGACTTGGAGACTTCGGAGATACTGAGGCCTCAACGATTGAGATTGGTCAGGTAATCACTGTGAACTGTTTGCTCTATGCGATGATGGATAGATGATTGGGGCTTTACGTCCTGTATTTATGCACTTTGTAGGCTAATTAGGACAGGGGAAGGACACGGCAATGAGGTGAAGGATGATTGAAACAGCCATCCCACATAGGCCCAGGTGACCTGCCAAGAGCTGGATTCGGACCCTGGACCCAGTGATTGGCAGCCCAGCATGCTACCATTAGACCAACCCTCCCCCCCCCGTTAATCATAAAATCTTAAATTTTGGACAAGAAACAAAATTCAACTCAGTACAATATAGGCCTAACATAGCAAGTATGCTGTGTTTATGTATCTGCATCCTTAAGTGAATTACAAGCAATAAATTTTCAGCAATCAAAGATTTGGAGATCCTAGTAAAACATTCACAAAATTTACTAAAGCTGTCTAATCTCCCAGAAAATATAACTGATTGATAACTGATTGATTCCTAAAATAACTGATTGATTCCTAATTTTTGTAGGGACCATCTCAGATCCGTGTTATAAGCTCCAAATGAGGAAAGATTTGACAGTGGAGGTCCCTAACTAAAGGGGCAAAAATAATCAGCCAAGTGCTACTTGTCATCAATTTATGTGTACTGCATTGGTGGAGCTTCTTGAGTTTCTGGAGGGGGCCACTAGGAAGTTAGCCTTGCAGATATACTTTCCCTATAGCAGGAGTACCCTCCAAATTTATCTCCAATATTAGGAGGATACTCATGCTACAGCAAAGGTAACTGTGACTACAATTTACAAATCAAGTATATATTTGCCCCTCTTTATGCTCAGTGGCTCCTTCACTGCATGACCTTGGGAGCTGTCATGGTTGAGTGATTGGGGACCATATCCAAAGCACACCTGGAGCATAATACATTGGGGACCATATCCAAAGCACACCTGGAGCATAATATTATCCCATAGAGATTTCCTTCAAAAAATTATATAGCCTAAGTGTATAAACATTTGAGACAACATAAGACAAGTGATAAAAGAAAACACTGTATGAGAACATTAGATATGCAACTTCTCACAAACTGGCCAGTCTAAAAGTGTCATAATCCAAATATTATGCAAGCCACAATTAGTTTGTTGTAATGGAAATAGAAATTTCATGTTCATGACAAAGAATTTAAAAGGGCTTCTCATTGCTTGGTTTGCTGTCTATGTTAATAACACCTGTAATTAGGCATGCCTAATCATGATGTAACATGTATTAGGTTTGTCATATCACACATTCACAGTGGTACATTGGAGGTATAGATGCAACTACACATACATAAAACATTATTTGAACGTTTGGAAAATAAAATATGTGTTCGAAGAAACCTCAGGTCCCTACAATTCTTTTTTTAAAGAATTTCTTGTTATCATTATTTGTACAATAAGACAGCAAACTGGCTATATGACAAAGTTTGTTGTTTTATATGTATGAGAACTAGCAAAATGTAAACAAAACAAATCCTTAATTAGGTCAGTTTGTGAATGCACAGTGCAATGGCAAAAAAAACATGATAGATCATAATGTGTACGGCTGCACTATTAACCGCATCAAGTTGTGCAATAAATTTATCACAAGAAATTTAATGAATACATTTAATTTCAGTTAGTTTTTTTTTAAGTTGATTTATTTTCTTTGAAACTTCGTGAAATTCTCTGTTTTGGTGACAAATCACATACCCAGAGACTTTATCCTCAATACTAGGTTGTAATATCAAATATGTAGGTACTCAATGTTAACAGGTTTACCGTGTTTTTCTGCCATACGATTTAACAACTCAATATCAAAACTCAATATCAAAATAAGAATCAATCATGAGTGTCCTGCATGAATGATTGTTGCATGACAATAGTGCAATATATGGATTGTCACAAAGTAACGCGAACAGAAACTTTTGAAATCTGAAGTAACATCTCTGATCTAGTTATCCACATGTAAAATCAAATGTCAATATTCCACACGCTTTCATGATATTGCAGCAAAATAGCCATAAGGCTGACATGGTGTCTTGCACATGTACACATCATCAGTTCCCCCATGGCCTAATCGGTAAGTGCGCTTGTCAGCTGGCTTTGAGGGCGTGGGTTCAAATCTCACCAAGGGAACTCACTTTAGTCCGAGCCCATGGGACTTTAAATGGAGGCGGGTTGTATCCTGTATTCTATGCTGGGGCAACTGAAAGACCCTGGACATCCCTGAATTAATAGGGTATGTACAAGACTCACAGTCTTCTCATCTCATCATCATACGGTGGTCGCCTGCCTCGATATAGCCCACTAAGGTGCTGCAGAGGCGTAAAACACAAACAAACAAAACAAACATGTACACATCATTCGTTTTGTATCGAATGTTTCAGATATATTTTGTTATTTTTGTTGGGAAATAAGAAAGAAAACAATGGAAAGAATAATGTTCTTACCTTGACTGTAGACTCAAATGTGAATATAGCTTTTCTGTTGTATATCTCTAGAATGAAGTTGGTCAATGCAGGGCTTCCTGAAAGGAACCATGCAACGACTAACTTAATTAGACAAGGACCATGCAAACGAAATTTAGCAGTACTTGTTCAGTTGGTATATATATGCTATATGACCTGATTCGCAATCACAGTTTGTCGATTATAACCGTTATAATCACAAGTGTTGTTGTGTTGACCGTAATCTTCAGTCAGTTGACTTGTGAAGAGCACTCATTTGATAACAATTTACTGTTGCTATAAGATGACATTGGGTACATTCGTTTCGCTGCTCCAAAGTGCTCTTGGAGTGGAGTAGTTCACTCCAGATCATTCGTTTTGCATTTCCGGGAGTAGATCAGAGCAGTTTGGAGTAGATAGGAAGTACTCCAAGAATTTGGGATATCCCATGACAACTGATTGTTTACATAAATACATTACACCTCAGAAGCTTTGATTTTGTGCCAGATTGCTTTTTTCTGGTGTGCATTTCTGTATTTCAATTAAATCAATTAAAAGCAATCGATTGAAGGTGTCGATTCACGGCCTAATTGCCATTAACTACGGGATTCCAACAGCTGAGGAATCCTCAAGTTATGACGATTTTAACTACTCCTTCATGTTCGATTTGGACCAACCTTGGAGTAGTTTACTCCGGGAGTAGAAACGTCACTTCCTGGAGTAGATACGTAACTTCCGGAGTAGTTAGAGTAGATCCAATCGAATGTACCCATTGGGATAAACCTGACCTGGGGTAAATCTGACCCAAACAGTTTAATTTAGATTATTTGGAAATTCTGCACATGCAGGGGAGAGCGGGGCCTGTTGAACCAAATGTTAGAAATTGCTCTCCCTTGTGCCTATCTTTACAGCTATCAAGGAGAACAAAGATGGAAAAGGTAGTTTGAAAAGTTGTCTAAACGTCCCAACTTTAGGTTTTTGCGAATATCTCACAACGGACGACATATGAGCCTCCAAAAAATTTTTAAAAAATTGGTTCAACTGGCCTCATCCCCGGGGCCAGTTGAACCATCCATCGGGGCCGGTTGAACCATTGGAAGGATGATGGGTGATGTGTGGGGCTGCAATCCTTTATTTTTGCTAACAAGTTCAGCTAGGACCATACCATGTTTAGGCTAAATTTGACATGTCTCACACATTTCTTTCTGTTCAAAGAATAGCATGGGGCCAGTTGCACCAGTCAACGGTTGAACTTTAGTAATAATTATTTTGCCATGGTTAAAGTTCGATTGCTCTCAGTAAAATATTTTTAGATTTTGAAAATTTCTTCATTTAAGTAGGCCTATGGTACAACTGAGCATAAATAAAAATTGACCGTGAGTCTGAGACTGTGTCTAATAAAACTGTCTATTGTATAGATTTACTTTTATCATGTTTTTATGACTTGCCTGTCAGATATGGGAAGAGCATTTTATTAAACTCTTGATAACCTCATAATTTTTCCTTAATTTGCAGGTATTGAGGGTGGCTAAACATTACGACCAACCTAGGGTGATAGCAGTCAGTGAGAATGGAACAGTCCTGAGCATCCCACTCTCTTTGCCTCTGAAGTTTTCTCCATTGAAGTCCAAAACAAGTAATTATGTACTTTCCGGATAACAATAAAAATCATAGTTTGATAGCATTATTAAAACTAGAATTGTTTGTCTTGATGAACAACAAAATTATTATTACGTAGATGTTTTTAATGACAAAATATTGTAGGAGCCCACGTCATTACCGATATAGTGATATTGAAACTTCATTTTGATCAAAAATTATTATTCATTATTCTGATACCATTTTTACTTCCATAGAAATATGATATCGATAGTATATCCTTCCAAAATGTGGATTCATCAAAATTTTCCCAACGTTCCCAAATTTGAGTGACGTTTTTTTTTCTTTCAGATAATTTGACCACAAGGTTTTCAAACACTGTCAGGGGTAAGTAATCAATGAACTTCTGAAGATGAAATTCCAATATAACTTCCTCACTGTGTCAGAAAATCTCCATCGCTAGTCATTTTCAAGTCAAAACTGAAGACGTTTTTATTTACACAATATTATAACTGACATTTACATTTCCGATTTATATTCATTGACTCTACTTTTATTGTTTTTTGCCATTTATTGTTTTATATTTTATATCATATTTTTATTGTGAAGCGTTTAGAGTATTTATAGATTCTACGCTATAGAAAATAAATTTATTATTTATTATTATTCTGTAAAATTCATTGCAGTCTTTCAGTTATCTCACATATATATATTATATCCCATCTTTTCAGCATTTTCCAAAGGGAAGACCTTATCCGAGTTCACAAAGAAGTTTCCGGTGACCGTCTGTCTTTGCGAAAATGCTTATTCTGATGACGTGATGGTAAAAGGAGCGTTTTCGCATGACGACATCCGCCAAATCACTCTCACAAGACTGCACAAATACACTTACATAGTGTGCAATGAAGTCACAGGAGGTAACAGACTTTAACTTTTTTTTTTTTTTTTTCATTTCACCTCCACAAAGGGAAAAAAAGTACAAATAATACACATTGAAAATGAGTTAATACACAAAATTCATATGATTTATGTACATTTTAGAAATAAACATTATAATTGTGACAGTTTAGATAGCTGTTGTTAAAAGATGCACTAAAAAAATGTTCGTCAGAATATGGTTTTACTAAATTTTCATGAAAAAGTAACATTTTTAAAGAATCAACATGACCATCAAAATGAATTAATGAGTACCATATTTTCTCTATCAAAAGCACACCCCCTAATAAAAGCCCACCCTCCTCCACAAGGAACTAATTTTCATCAAAATTCCATCAAAATATGACTTTATAATCCTAAGTTTTTTATGCAAAAAATTATTAAAATACGGCAAAAATTTTATTCAATTGCAATCGTACTCAACACTCTTTACGCAAAAGGTTCTTGATGGTATATAATTATAAAAAAACCCACAGACGAAAAAAGGTTCTCAATTTTTTAAGGGTTCAACTGAATTGCAAAGGTTCAATACCAGTGGGAATGTGCTATGATAGGACCCTATACTCCCAACTTGAGAGAAAGGGGTTCCTTCAGTGCAGCTGGATTATCTAAATGTTGTTTTTGTTTGCTGTTGGAACCTTTCTAATGGTTGAATAATGAACCTTTTAAGGTTCCTTATCAGTACCAGCTTATGGAACTGTTAAACGTTCCATATAAAACCTTTTTGTTAAGAGTGAATGGTAAACTTGATCCATTGTACTCAATTACACAGGAAAGTTTTCTTTTATTTAATTGAATTAAACTTTATGATTGTGTAATATGCTGGAGAATGAACTCTGTTACAATTCATTTTCGATCATACTTTATATTTTAAAATTTAAAGTTATTGTCTACACTCACATCAAGTTAGGCCTAACTTTAGATAAGTATTTGAACTTGAACATGTCAGACGATATTTGTTCGAAAATGCTAGGGAAAATATTAATGAACAAATAACTCTGAAATTGTCACAACAGTGTCGCACCTTCTAACTGTATCAAAATAAATGTGTTCGATTAATTCCAGGAGTGCTGAACACCGAAAATACCTTGCTCATGCCTACGTTCATGAGAATGAAATTGCGGATCTCGAAAGATCAATTGAAGAACGGTTCGCAATTTACCGTTGAACAGCTCCAACAATTTCAAGACACGCTGACAGAGAGCATGCAGGGAATCGGCCTGAATGAGATACTGGAACCACAACGTATGTGACAAACCTTTGCTGATTTTCTTGAAACGATTTAATAGTTCTTGTTTTACATCTCTCAGTGATGTGTAAAGTTGTGAAGTCAGTCATATTTATAATGACAGGAACCGTCGGGCAATGTGCAATCCTTAATTCCTGTTGTGGACTGATTGGTGCCTGAAATAAAACCCCTCCCCCGCAGGGGGATAGGGGTTCTCTCTGTGAGTAAGACTCACAGGACCTACACTGTGAAAAACAGTGTGTTTCACATTGCCAATACCTTTGTTTCTCAAACTAGGACTGAACTAATTCCTAACAAAAATCCCCTTAATCCTCACACCTTGAGGAGGGGGCTCTGTATATAAGGATGCCTGACCCAAGTATTCCTCACTTCCTTTATTTTGATTCAGCAAGAACGAGAAATGTCGGGGAGGCGGGTGGGAAAACTCTGGAGTGTAGGTCCTGTGAGTCTTACTCACAGAGAGAACCCCTATCCCCCTGCGGGGGAGGGGTTTTACTCTATTTCGTAAGACATCACAGGACCTACACTGTGAAAAACAGTGTGTTTCACATTGCCAGATTCCTAACCTGGAGGTGGGGAGGAACCGGACTGGCCTCAGAGCTCCCAAAAACTTCAGCTGACCGAGATCTGTCGCCCCGAGACGACAGGGGTCAAGCGAAAATTGCCATCAGGCTGCGGGTGGAGATGAGCCAGATAAAATCTGGTAAATGTAGAGGGACTAGCCCACCAACCCGCGAGCAAAATCTCCTCGAGAGAATGCCGGCCTGCCTGATAGGCCCATGAAGCAGCCATGCGACGAACTTCGTGAGCATGAGCATGGAGGGGCTCAGTGTCATGGGCCGTTTGGATGCACTGAGTGATCCACCGTGACACTGAGTCCGCAGAGGGGGGTCCAGAGCCTCGGATCTTCTGGAAGAGGCGCTGGTCCGCCTGTAGTCCGCCTGTCAGCAGAATGTAACGTTGCAGGGAAATGACAGGACAGAGTCTTTCATCCCGCTCTGGAGATGCCATGTCTGGCACCAGTGCTGGGATGTAGAAAGGAGCAGGATCGTGGCCTGGGACGGCTGTCTTAGGCAAAAATCCGGCGACAGTACGGAGCCAGACCCCTGTATCCGTCAGTCGCAGATCCCGAGGGTCTCGGGAGATGGCCTGGATCTCTGATCGTCGCTTACCAGTGGCCAAAGCCAGCAGGAATGCCAACTTGCTTGTCATAAATGTGCGATCGACCCGAGTGGTGAGGGTCGTAGGATTGGGTGTGGTAGCGAGATATTCGAGGACCCTTGAGAGGTCCCACGCTGGTACCCGAGGCCGAGCCGCGGGTTGCAAAATCGCCATGCTTTTAAGCAAGCGAGATAACGTAGGGTGTTGCCCAAGTGGAACACCTTCCACAGGCCCCAACGTGCCTCCGAGGGATGACCGATAGGAAGCTACTGTGGTGGGGGCGAAGCCCTTCTCCTCATGTAAAAATACCAGAAAGTCTGCTATTGCAGCTATAGAGGGACGCAGGGAATCCACGTCGTTGGAGCCACACCAGTTACAGAAGGCCCGCCAGTGTGACTGGTAGAGGCGTGTGGAGCTGGGTCGAAGGTTGCCGGACGCAAGCTTCGCAGCTCGGACTGAAAGTCCTTCCGCTCGGAAGCGCTGCTGGATAGCGGCCAAGCGTGAAGGTTGAGCCACCCCGGGCGCTGATGGTAAAGCTGCCGGTGAGGTTGGCTCAACAGTCGACGATAATGAGGGAGCTGTATCGGTGGATTCATCAGAAGCCGCAGGGCTTCCGGGAACCACGCTTGAGCTGGCCACCAGGGGGCAATGAGAATGCACACCATGTTGGACCGAGCGACCTTCAACAGAACCTCTGAGATGAGGGCGATGGGGGGAAATGCATAGGCCTGAAGGCCCTGCCACTCCATCGTCATGGCGTCTGAGTCCACGGCCTGAGGGTCGGGGAACGGTGACACAAATCTTGGAAGTCTGTTGTTGAGGCGTGTGGCAAACAGATCGATGTCCATGCTGGGATAGTGGGACTGCAGGCGAGCAAACACCTGCGGCTGGAGTGTCCATTCTGTTGCCAGGACCTGATGAGGCCGGGACTGCAAGTCCGCCAGAACATTCAGGTGGCCGGGGAGAAAGTGGGGTGTCACATGGACTCTCTGGTCCTGACACCACCAAAGGAGCTCCCGGGCTTCCTGGTACAGCAAGAGAGACTTGGTCCCACCTTCCCGCCGGATGTAAGCTGCTGCCACTACACTGTCGGTCATGATGCGAACTGACTGGCCTTTCACATGGGGTAGAAGAGTCTGAAGGGCTCGACGAACGGCCCGGAGCTCTAATACGGAGATATGGAGAGCTGCCTCCTGCCTGTTCCATCTGCCGGAGCAGAGATGGTCTCCCATGTGGGCTCCCCACCCCACCAAACTGGCGTCTGTCGCGATGGTGAGGGTTGGGGCTGGAGTGCGGAGGGGCACCCGTGTACTGAGCCAGGTGATGTCCATCCATGGCTGCAGGGCTAAGCGGAGCCCTGGCCGGACCGGAACACAGCGGTCCAGGTCTCGTCGGAGATTGAGGCCGAGACTTAGGAGATAAAACTGCACGGGCCTGACCTGCAGGCGACCGAGCTTCACGTAGTCGGCTACGTGATTTAACACGCCAATCAGTCGCAGGAGGAGCCGGAGGCGGATGCGTGACTGAGCGTTGACACTGCGGACTAGGGTGACCAAAGCCTGGATCTTGTCTGCTGGTGGTGCCACGGTGCCGGTGCGAAGATTGAAGTGGATCCCGAGGAAGACAAAGGTGTCCTTGGGAACCAGATCGGATTTCTCGTACCGGACCAGTAGACCGAGCTTGGTGAACAGCTGTAGTACTTGCTCGGTGTGTTGCTTGGCTACCTGGACCGAAGGGGCCCGAATGAGCCAGTCGTCCAGGTAACGGTGGACCTTGATGCCTTGAGCCCGAAGGGCCGCTGCCACTGGCGTCAGCAGATAGGTAAATGACCGAGGGGCGATATTTAGGCCGAATGGCATGGCCTGAAATTGCCAGACTTGGTCTTCTACCGCGATCCGTAGGTAGGGTTGGAACTCGGGATGCACCGGTATATGGAGATATGCATCGGCCAGGTCTATAGACGTGGTCACCTCCCCCACCTGAATCTGCTTGCGGATACTCTGTGGAGTCTCCATGCGAAAGGTGGGGCAGGTTATAAACCGGTTGAGTGCTTTCAGATCGATGACAGGTCTGAAGCCCCCTGTGCGTTTTGGCACGACAAACAGGTGCGAGTAAAAGCCTGGGTTGGACGGAACAACTTTGACCAGAGCTTTTTTGGCAATTAATGAATTTATTTCTAACAACAAGACATTCTTTTGAGTATTGTCCGTCGGTAGACGGATTGGTACAGGAATTGATGTTAGAGGGGGTTTGCGACCCCAATGCCAAGTTAAACCTAGTGTTAGTAACCGGTGGTGCCATCCGGACAGTTGTAACTGAGAGTTCCAATGGTCGTAGAACAGAGTCAGCCGGGCTCCCACTGGAATGTCAGGTCCGCTGCTTGGCTTTCGCCGCGTTGGACTTGGAGCCACGGGATTGTCGCTGCTGCTGCCTAGGTTCCGAAGTCCGAACTTCAGTGGCAGCCGCTGTTGGTGTGTAGGTGGATGAGGCTCCCCTTCCACGTGAAGCGTTAGACCGAGCCTGACCGCGAGGTCGATCCTGCCTAGTTGCCCGGGGCTGGGGGCGTCGATTGTACCCACCCGCCGGGGTCTGTTTTGGCACAGGCTGTTGCCGCATGATTTCTGGTACACTTGCCGAGGCGGGCCCAAACATCCCGAGACTCGACTGAAGGCTGACAGGCTGTAACTGTAGCCAATTCCTTGTGTTTTGGGACAAGGAAGAGCCTAGACCATCCAGGATGGCCTTGCGTCTGGCCAAGGTCGAAGATGCCAGGATTGCCCCACCAAAGTCGATGGACTGGTGTAGCTCCTTCACTGCAAAGTCCCGAAGAGCCTGGAGCTGAGTTGGACTCGCCTTGCCCACTGAGTCAAAGTACACCCCTAGAATCCATTCTAGGGCTGACAAACTGGAGAGCTGGGACCTCGACATGACATCAATGTCTGTGAGCCAAATATGGTCCACCGGTGGCTGGCGGGAACCGGCCCACTCCCTCTCTCGGGCAGACAGCTTGTTGGGTTTTAAATCAAACCCAGGACCCGTGTGGAATCGGGGTTTGAACCTTGGCACCAATTTCGACGGTCCAGGGTGCAGGGGAGCATTGGGTGGTGGAGGCTGGTGCTGCGCAGAGTTCGGCCATGCACCACCCCAACAAGATCTCATCGCCGCCTCCATACATGCACTGGTCAGTGGTGAAGGTGGCAGGGCAGACCGTCGCTTCTTCGGGGGTGGCGGACCCGCGATGGCTGACTTGACTGGTTCGGGTGAGCCTGGCAGAGCGGTGAGGTTGACTAACCCAGATTGGTAGACAGTGTCGACGACCTGGTACCAAGAGATCGGGGCATCAGCTTCGGTCTCTGCTGTGGCTGAGCGGTCTGGGGAGCGGTCCGAAAACTGGTCCCAAGGGCCCTCAGTTGTCCGAGGGGAAGTCTCCAAGCCCTGTGGAGGTGGAGCCAGAGTGAGATCAAAATGGTTCCCCTGGGGTTCTGGAGAGGAGAATCCTGGAGTCCGAGGTATCTGCAGGATTTCCTGGGAGCGCGGGGGAGTCACTGGCGGGCGGGTTGATGAAGGTAAGTCCGCACCGGAGGCCTGAGTCAACCCGGGGTCAACTAGTTGCAGTGCCCCTCCAAAATTGCCCACTGGCACTACCAAAGATCTAATGGTAGGCCTGGCTGGAGGTGTGCCCGACAGTGCAGCCCCTGAAGCCCTCTTGTCAGCTGCTGGGGGTGACTTGTGTCTCCCGGGTGTCGACGAGACCGTCGATCCGCGGGGGGGTGTCGCCGAGTTGGTCCGGGGCCTGTCGGCGGCTCGGCGGCGTCTGGAGCCCTTCGGCGAGGCTTGCCTGGCTGTAGAGGAGCCCAAACATCCCTCAGGAGACCTGGTATGCCTGTCCCGGTGGCGAGAAGCACGGGAATGGCGTGGGGACGAAGATTGTCGCCCAGTCCGCGACGAGCGGGAGGCGGATCTGGAGGCCCGGGAGGGCGGAGATCGGCGTGCAGCAGAGCCGGCACTCGTCCGAGACGAGGCCCTGGAGCGTCTGCCCCGGTCGGGGGAACGGTCATGGCTTGTAGAGCTGCTCCGGGACGCCCTGGGCCGCGAGCCCCTCCAGGGACGGCGCGGGGAACGTTCTCGTGACCTGCTGGAGTCACGGGGGCGACCTGGCTGGTCATCTCGGCTGTAGCGGCGCTTTGGCATTTCGAAGCGTCAGGTAGAGCCGGCACTAAACTGAATCGAATTCAGAATGACAAGTGCGACGAAATGGATCCAGCGCGGTCTTAAATACTATCAAAATGGAAATAGTTCGTTTCCTTAATCGGATTAAGCAAGGAACTTTATTTCTGTGGATTCTTGGGCACAAATTGGCGCGAAACGCTGCCCAAGAAGCGTAACCCGAAACCGGGTCAAGTGAAACCAGCGACCATGTCGACCAAATTCCAAAGGCGCGGGGCCGGTTTGGACATGGCCGAATCGACTAGTAAACATCAAACCATGGAAAAGCACGATGCTGACCGATGGAATGGGAAGAAGAGAGCTGAAGAAAGCGGCTGGAAGGACAGCGCAAGCTCTATTACGTAAGTAACTTGATCTCCCTTCGAAAGGGAGGTCTAAGTCTCTGGTGTCCAGTCCAAAGCATTGCGAGAGAAATGCTGAAAGGAAAAAAGTGAGGAATACTTGGGTCAGGCATCCTTATATACAGAGCCCCCTCCTCAAGGTGTGAGGATTAAGGGGATTTTTGTTAGGAATTAGTTCAGTCCTAGTTTGAGAAACAAAGGTATTGGCAATGTGAAACACACTGTTTTTCACAGTGTAGGTCCTGTGATGTCTTACGAAATAGAGAGAGTTTTTGGCATACTGGCTTCTTTCATTGGCGTTAATATATTCCCAAAATGTTTTTTAGCCAAGATTGTTTTTTATTATTTTATTTTCCTTTTTTTTTCTTCAAACATTTTTACTCCAAAAGTGATTTTTCCATATTTGTTTTCGCCCAAAATTATTTTTTCCCCAAAGTTTTTTTTTCCCTTAACAAAAGTATGCGGCCAAAAATTAGCTGATGCAGCTGCGAGAGGAAAAATGTTGCTTAGAGCTCTTTGAAGATTGGCGGTCCACTGGAAAAAATTATTTTCTTATTTTCAATTTGTTGCAAATTGGCTTTGCCACGCCATTGACGGTTTTCTATTGGTCTCATAATCTTCTTATTTGATGAAAAAACTTAAGTAATTTAATTAATTGTTTCACACGACAAAGTTGAAAGTTAATTTTGAAAGTGTTTGGACCGCTAATCTGCAAACAGCTATAATGCTACAAATTGATGAAGATTACTTTGGCAAAAAAGCCAATGTATCAAAAATGTTATCCTCTTTTCAGAAATATTTCATTATGAGGGAGCTTACAACAACACTACCCAGTACGAGCGACTGCAGCCGACGGAGTATGTTCAGCACATGTACACCCGGTCAAAACAGACGTTGTTTGCGCTTGTCAGTTCTCAGGGGTACAAAGTCATGCAGAAGGTCAGGAAAGGTATGTATTGCATTTGATTTAAAATATATGCCAACTTCATGATTATATACAGAGAAAAAGGAAGATGATTCACTGAGTGCCAACTATGCACCCTGAGTCCCTTACTTACATTCTTGACCACATCGCGATTCACCGTTGTCATCGGTCCTCTAAATTGAGGAATGAGTTTATAATTATTTTTAATTCTGAAAGTAAACTGATATTATTACAACAACAAAAAATAAGTGAATGGTGCTTTTCATCAGTAACTATAATTTTGTTTGTCACAAATTGCCTATAGGCTCAACATAATAAATTAGTAATATCTTGTTTTATATTTGTATTATGACTTGACAAAAATATTTGATATTTTTGACACGTAGCATTTTATTTTTGTTTTTTAAATTTCGGGTTCCATGCCATTCAGTCTCTCACTGTGGAGCATTAACTTATCACACTAAAAATTATCTTTTTTATTTTGTTTTATTGCAGCATTTACTCAAGCAAACAACAACCCTGAGTCAGCCCTCTCGGACGATGAGGGGATTTACGAGACGATAGCTATGACAAAAGAGAATAGGTTCAAATATTCCAAGCAGCGCAAACCATCACTACCACCGAAACCGCCAACTCGCCAAATAGAAACAACTGCAGAAAATTATTACGACATAACTGAAACTGGACCAGTCCATCCTCAGTTGGTGTAAGTTCAGTTATCATCTTATTTTTAAGCAGTATGATATGATACGTTTATTGTGCGCCAATTTTTATTTTTACGAATTGATTCGTTCAATCTCAAAATTTGGCAACATTTGTATTGACAGACAATCATTTTTGACATGGACCGCAATTTAAATCACACAGTTCTGCATTTAAGTTTTCCTTTTTGCTGTGTTTTGCTCACATCTCTTGGCAAAAATCATTAATAAAGAAGGATTTCAGCAAGAATTACATGTGCAGAGGGTACTACAGCACAATACCAAAACCTCCGAGCGCTCTTTACTGAAAATACAGGCTTTGCCTCTTTCATCTCTGTGAGTAATACCGGTGATAATAATTATGAGTAGTTTACCGCTAAATGGTCAATTCTGTTTCAAAATGCCAATCCTGCATATGATTCCCTTTTCCACAATTGCAGAAAATTAATCGCTCTGGCTAGTTTTCCAAAATATTTATTGTTCAGAACAGTTGGTATCATGAAGAAGAAAACTTCACTGACCTTCTTTGTTTCAGGAAGCAGTTGCCAAACGCTGTTGGTCCATCAGAAGTAGTGCAAGAAGAGTTGGCCAAAAGGCTGAAAAGTCAGGTGGTTATACTGATATTTTTTTTCACTGTTTCCATATCTGCATTTTAAGACAGATTCACAATGCAATTAAAATTTTGTCAGTTATGATGAGGATAATGATGTGTCATCTATATGTTGGTAAACATAGACATCAGAACTTTTTTCATGTGGTTCAGTGCTGAATACCATAATTTTAACAACATGCATATGGTTATAGCGGATAAAACCTTTTTTTATCGAAACAAAGTCATGTCCCACAAAAAAAAAATCCCGATGAGTTCACATAAACCCCCCACCCCCCACAGAATATCTCTCCTTTTCCCAGTTTATTTGCCGCTTGACACTTTAAAAAAAGTTCGTTCAGTGCATGCATGACATTAAAAAAGAAAGTTTTTGTTTCCCCCAATATAGCAGGGGTACCATAATGTTAAAAATTGTAGGGCCTTGTGAAAAAAAAGAGTTTATCGATGCTTCGGATCGGTGCAAAAAACATACATATTCAGCTTTTCAGAAAACTTTTCCTAAAATGCTACATAATAATTATGTTATACAAGGAAGAATCTGTATATGCTTTGCTGCGGTGCTATTAATGAGAAATACTAGTTAATCTCTAACCCTGTGCTTTTTCAGCGAAGCATCTCATCGTATACTTCAGCATTTGATGACATCACCGTTCTCAGTGTCATGGAAGTTGGGGATATATTAGGTAAAATATTTTGCGAGTCTAACTGATCTAGCTTGGCTTGGCTTTGCGATGAATGTAATGGTATGTTTTTGAATACAATAGCAATTGTGCTGCGTACGAATTATGTACGTAAATTCTACGTTCGAAACTGGAGTCAGTCCATAGTACATACGTACATCTTTGTATGAATTATTGTACGAAATCATACAAATTTCACACAGGTACTTTTCAGTTACTTTGGCCATTTTTGAGCAATATGGTTGTCACAAATGGTTTAAGTTTAGACCTTGCATTGGCCTATCTAAAACAAAATCAGCAAACAAATCAAGTTGAAGTCCAAAAACCAACTTAACATAATATGAAATCCATACAAAAATTTACGTATGTTTTACGTACGTTAATTTTCGTACGTAGTTCATGCGTGAAACCAATTTACATACGATGGTCAGATAACCTGATGTCCGATGTTTCACTGTGTTGGCAACAACTGTCACAATTTCAAGTTACACTAAAATTTTGCAAAAAAAAAATAGAAAAAATTTAGATACCAGTCATAAGCGTGACATTCGCCACACCCTCATTATTGTCCTATATTTCCAAAAACTGGCTGAAGACTGAACCTGGTAAGCCACATTATAGCAGTGTTTGCAAAAATATATCCGTACAATTATTTTTATTTATTTTTTTTCAGACAAATTGAATCTCCGGAAATACAAACTGAAGTTCTACCATCGACAGATAGATGGCAACATGTTGAAGGACCTTGTTTCAGATGAAAGTTTCGATTTCAAAGCACAATTTGAAATGGACAATTTAGAGGAGAAGAAATTGAAGAAATGTGTTCAAGAAAATTGGTTGCCTAATATGTAAATTTATGTTAATGTGTTGTTTTTAAACGTAAATGTGGCATTCAAAATGTGTTTGTGTTACTTTCAATGATAAGAGTGATAAAATGTGAATTGAAAAAAGTTGCTCTGTTTTGATTTTTACCTGCAATTTTGCGCCTGCGAGAAAGGATCTTTGCTGGGCTGTACGAATTATAATCTTCAGTTGAAATGAAAGACTTTGCCTGGTTACAACAAATTCCTCTTCAATAGTCATATGCTTATTGGACATGAAAGCTAATGACATTCTGTAAACCACTAAATTAAAGAATGCAGTGATTGAAATGAAGTTAAATGCCGAGGTAATAGACACACATTTCGATAGATCATGAGGGTCATCAGACCACTGCAGTGTGAATATATGGGCACTGTACAGTCTGGTGAAAATGAGAACTGCATGCTGCTGCCACCTGGCACAAAAGTTAGTTTTGTATGCTTCAACATTGAGCTCCAAAGAAATAGTTCCAATTTCATGGCACATTCTGACATTCACAACGTTTCTATTCAACATTGAGGTAAACCAGAGTAAGACTCGCCAGTCACATTCTCTAAGGAAGTAGACAAGGCCATCAGCATACTCAGAAACAGCCCTGGTTTCTTCCAGACAAAATGTTGTGAGTTCTCCACAGTGGGTTTATGTGGACCACTTGCTGGAGCTTGCGGAACTTCACACTTGCCACTAGGTGGCAACACATGACAGCATATGTTCTGCCTAAAGGCTGGAAAAAGCACTGGCAATGAAGCAGCAGTCCACTTGCAGACAGGACACTATCCTAATTAAGATAATAAACTCGATAAAGCTAACTAGTAATTAATCAATATCAACCATGGTGACACATGTATGTATACACATATCTCTGGCAGAATGCTATAACATAATAATGACAAAAAGCATGACCTATTTCTATATTAATCGAATAGTATAGATAAGGAAGGCAGAATAGGTCTACTGTAACATAATCATGACAATAAACTTGACCTATATACCGAATAGTATCTTGATAAGGAAGACCTTTGTTCCAGATATCAAAATAGGTCAGTTTGAAACACATGGGGATTCCACATTACCAGGTGAGTTAATTCACTATTATATATATTACTGCAACACTCTTAAAACAGATTGGTTGACTTTTGGGAAAAGACTAACAATTCAATTGGTTGAGGGAGAATCAACCAATTATTATGGTTGAAACCACCAATCAATTGATTAGTCCCATTTCAACATAAAATTGGTTATTTTCAACCAATATATTGGTATATTCAACCAATCTGCTTTAAGAGTGAATGGCCAATGCTTCCAAGACATATGTCATATAAAACAAGACTTCCGATTTAAAATTACGTTGCGACACCCTGCATTTTTTGCCATTCCTTGGACTACGTAACATAAAAAACATAATTTATACTCTCTTCCTGATAACTTATTTACATTCTAGAGATGGATAATTAATATATAGGCCTACGTTAATGAATAGGCCTAATAAACACATGTAGCAATTATACACTCAACAGTAAAAGCAATGCAACACTTGATTATCACTCATGTCTTTGCAAAATACCTTTTTTTTTACAAAATCTAATTTTTGGCGTTGATTATTTGGTCAACAAGCATAATAATGCCAACAAATCAGTCAACTGTGACCATTTCCTGTGTTTCATTGGTTCACTTTATCAAATTTTATATTTGCAAACATATACCTTGTCTAAATTAGGGCTCTATACCGTTGCCGACATTCGATACGATACGTATCATCGATACACTTGATCGATACACGATTCGTACCGTCAGTTCGCAAATTCGGGCCTACCCGCATTTTAGAGAAAACCGCAACCGAAAACTGACTTTTTGGCCCAGAAAGTTGACCTCGCACAAGAGCAGACGTCAACATGACCACGTGCTCGAGTTCAGTTGATGATTTTGTGGACATTTTCTCTCAAATCTCGGAAATAAATAGCTTTTTTTGGCTGGATATGGCAAAATTGAACCGAACCGAAAGTGCAGCTTTGAAAACTGGTTCGGGAACCGGCCAAACTGTACCGGTACGGCCGGTATTTACCGCACCGGTGTAGTGCCCTAGTCTAAAATTTAAAATCCTATCGGTAACCAAAAGGAAGGTGCCTTTTGAAAGCTGTTTCCCAGACGACCAAGATCTGAAAAATTACATCAGCAACTTAATTTTTAGATTTTACATAGAATTTCAAAATTTGCATTTTATCAAATTGAAACATAGCAAAGAAAATTATTTAGTTTCATGCCTTCTGAATTGTGATATTTTCATGAAATTTTCCCAAGATGTGTGCATTCGACGTTGTCTCAGAATTGTGAGAAAAATAACCTCTAGAGGCTAAAAATGGATCAGAAAAATGTTTCAATAATCATGAGCCAAATTTCCCAACAAAAAAAACTAGAACTCAAACTGCAAGTGGGATTTGAGCAGCTGCAAAGTAACTGCTTGCACTGGCACATTATGTTTCGAGAATTATTGTTCATCATGGATATTGATTATATATAATGTTTGATGGATGTGAAAGAAATCTTGACAAAAGTACAACAACACTACAAAATGACAGAATGCTAATCGTGTCATCCTGGATTTCTCCACTGTTTATGACAAATAACCCAGGAAAGTAGCAAGGTCCCAATCCAAGGGACACAGACAATCCAGTTTTTGACTGCTATTTTCACACACTTCTTGGATTTCTCACATTTGCATGATACCCATCCACAGGCAAATCCCTATACCAAATTTCATAATTCTAAGTGAAATGGTAAGATCATAAAGAATGGAAATTCATTAACTCCTTTTGGACAAATGTGACCTGCTCCACCAAAATGAGTTCAAAGTAGGCTATCCCTATTTTCCATAAATCAGCAAAATGTCTCGAAAGGTCACATTTTGATGTTTTTTAGTTTTTAGTACAACATTTTAGCAAAAGCCCCTTTCTTTGAATATTTAAGACCATTTTAACCAAAAACAGATTTTAAATTATCTAAATTGGGTGAATTTCTTGGTTTACTTAATTCTTTTATTGCAATAGCGGGAAATTCAAATGCCATTTTCTCAAAGTTCAATGTTCCGTATCATCAATGTTTGAGGTGCCATACCTTTGGATTGGATGGAGATATCAAGACATATGAAGCATCATTTTAAAGCCAAATTCCAGTAGAACAAAGTCATTTTTACAATTGAATATGATAGGAGGCCGACTTCGAACCCATTTTGGTGGAGCAGGTCACAAATATGCTGCAGTACACTGTATAGCCCCTGTCCTTGCCTGGACAGCAAGCAGGTGTCAACCCTTTTCAAGAATGTGCAAAGCACAATTTTGAACACTCATCTACCTTCTATTTGGAATCGTAAGTTAGCTTCGGAAAGAGTTACATGCGCCGCCTGTAAGTAAGAGAAACGCGTGATATAGTGCCATTGCATCAATGCTAAACATCCTTCACCAAACTGCTGGTGGTAGCAGGCCCAATGTAAGGATAAGGATAAGGATAAGGAAATCTTTAATATCCCTGATGGGAAATTCCTTGTACACGTATCACAAGCATGAAATAAATAAACAAATGGAATGGAAATACAGAAAATCTCAATTGTCAAGTTGAGGGTCACTGTTTGTTATAGAGTCTGATACTCAAAGGCACAAATGATTGGGACATGCGGGATGTTCTGGCTGCAGCTGATCTCAGTCGTCTACGGGAAGGCAGAAATTCGTATTCGTCATGCAGGTTGTGGCTGTGATCACGCATTATCTTGTCCACTTTGTTGGTAACCTGTCTCTTGTAAATACAGTCCAATCCTTCCATCTTACGCCCAATAATTTTGCCTGCCGTTTTTACAACTTTCTGGATCTTGGCCTTGTTTTGCACCGAAAGACTCCCATACCATGACATAAAATTGAAACATAATGTATTTCATAGGGAAGGTTTGTTCACTTATTTATCAACGACTTTGACTCATACCATACTCCGACTGCAGCTAAGAAAATTGGCTGCCGTTGTTTCCCTACATGCTTCACATATCAACCTTTATGACCCAATGTTTTCTTGTCATCGGATGAGAATTCATGCTTCTACAAGGAGTTTGGTTGAGGATGTTTAGCATTGATGCAATGGCACAATAGCATGCGTTTCACTTACATGTGGGCGGCACTGTAGCTTCGGAAAGAGTTACACGAAATTGGGCATTTTCAGGTGACTCAAAAATTACCCAGACAAAAACATGATAAGCAACTCATATAATGATGTAGCTCTAATTGACACTTTAGAGTTAAAAAATACATTATGTAAGTACACTACATGGTGACAATTAATTCTCAATTTGTTTTGATTGTAAGTTATGTTGGAGCATATGATATGAGCATAAGAAATGAGCTTCTACAGATAAACCTGTAAAAAACCTGTAAAAAAAAACGTGTTAAAAAATCGTGACAACCCATTATTACTATGACCATATTGACCCTAATTGTCTGTCCAAACATCCCCTATATCATATTTGCCAATCACATATTTGAATAAATTTAAATACTTTTTTTTTATTCACAGGTCAATGAATAAGACAAGTAGCAAGATGAGAGTCCACATCTATCCATGTACCAAAGTTGTATTCATTATACTCTGTCTTATGACCATATTTTGGATTTTGAAAGTCACAATATTTTACGAGGATCCTCGGAGCGCCAGGCACAATACTGGCGAAGACATTTTTCCCAAAGTTCGATATGAAAAATCAGGTTTCCATAGAGATGAGAGGATAGACGCCAACAAAATACCCAATATCATCCACCAGACATGGAAGTCGGATGTTATACCACTACTTTTTAAGGTAAGGCTCAGCTGTTTTATTCAAGCACAGACTTGTACGTTAATAACTCTGAAAATGATAATTGAAGGGTTGCCATTGATTGACTTAGTCTATTTGAAGAACCACACTTGGAATAAATCTCACGTGAGACTTTCGTGTGTAGTCCAAGATATTTTTACACTAAATACTTCTTGTCTTTTCTTATAAACATGCATGTGTTGACTTCAAAAATATCTAAATAAAATCAATCAATAGCTAGATGCCAGATTGCCAATGGTAAAAGTATCATGGTGACATTGGTGAGGTCTAAACATAGAAATACATAGAACGGACATGAGGCTCTGGCAGATGAAGCAACCAAATCCACCATCTTGGAACTGCCCTGTATCCTGAAACAATGGTATCATGACGTCATCAATAACAGTGATGTCACTTATAACAATGTTATGACGTCACATCATGATTAGTCAATTGTGACATCATGTCTCTGGGCAGTTCCAATATGGTGGATTCGGTGACCTCATCTTGAGGTGGCTTCACACAGCCTCATGTCCGTTAGAACTATGTATTTCTAAAGGATTGGATGGAGATATCGAGATGAATGAAGGAAACTTCACAGAAAGCCAAATTCCAGTAGAACAAAGTCATTTTCACAATTGAGTATGATAGCAGGCCGACTTGGAACCCATTTTGGTACAGCGGGTCACATGTATCAGACTGTCAATTTTTCTCATAAAAAATCATAATGGCATCTCTTCATTTCAAATTGTCTTCAAATTGTCTTCTAATTCCTTCATTCATACATTTAATTTCCAGCCCTGGATGTTGTCATGGCTGAGGCGAAACAAAGATTGGGAATATTGGTTTTGGACGGATGAAGATGTGAGGCGTCTGATCAGTATTCGATTTCCACAATTTCTCGAACAGTTTGATAATCATCCACCAGGGGGCTACAGACCAGATGTGTTCAGGTTGGTATGATAAATAAGCAGTCTGGTGAAACTGAGAACTGCATGCTGCTGCCACCTGGCACAAAAGTTGATTTCCTATGCTACAGCATTGCTGTCCCAAGAAATAGTTCCAATTTCATTGCACATTCACAAAATTTCTGTCCAACATTGATGTATACCAGAGTCAGATGCGGCAATCACATTCTCTAAGGAAGTAGACAAGGCCATCAGCACACTCAGAAACAGCCCCGGTGTCTTCCAGACAAAATTGCGTGTCTTCCTGTGGTCGAAAGTAGGTGGACGCTCGCAGGAGCTCGCTGAATAGCACACTAGTCACTAGGTGGCAACACAAGACAGCATATGTTCTGATCTGTGGCAATGCAAGAGCAGTCCACTTGTAGACAGATAAATAAATATTATGATTTATTACAATAGTTTTTTTCGATTGGAATAACTTTTTCCTTGTACGGTTTTTGGAAAATCTTAGAAAAAAGGTATATACTTTTCTGTGTAGGTACTGATACCACAACAAAATTATTAGTTATCCACTCAGTAAGAAACTGATTAAAACCTCTGTTTACAAACAGAAATTTGCATGTTAAAACCAGACGGCCAGGAGTAAATTTCGCCTCGGATATGAGAAGATCAAAGAGATCGATCAATGCAATTTCACAATGATAATTGCAATTCTTTGAAAGATTTTTGAGTTAGCAGATTAATAAATTCTAGCTAACTGGATGTTCTAGTTACATAACAACATCATAAAAATGATTGTTTTTCTTTATTCTGCTTCAGATATTTCGTACTGTATGAATTCGGAGGTGTGTACGCTGACTTGGACATGGAATGTTTACGTCCTCTTGATCCGTTGACATGGCAATATGGCTGCGTGTTATCGCAGGAACCCCTGGAACACGCTCACTTCTTAGCTAACATGGCGCCACCTGTAGTTTCTAACGCTTTTATCGCTTGCAAGCCGAGGCACGATTTTATGCAATTCATCATCACGAGTCTTCCCGATTACGTCAAGTACGTGGATGATAACAATGTGCTTAAAGCTACGGGTCCATACATGATGACGGAGGTTTACAAGAACTATTATGAAGGAGATTTATACTTGGGAACGCCCGACGAATTCCAACCACGAGTCGACGAGAGTATGATAGATATAATGCGAGATCATTGTATACCTGGAAATGAAGGCCACGTTAGAGAAATGGACTCAAACGTCGCTCGTAGACATAAAAATTTGTGTGATAGAATAACGAGCATGCATTTTGATAACAAGCCGAAAAAAGATACATCATACACTGTTCACTATTGGACCCACTCGTGGGCCGGGCCAAAACATGATCCATGGAATATCTGGGATACAAAGGCGATGTTCCATATCGACGAAATAAAGGAATTTCACGAGAAGCACCCGAAATAAATGCCAAATAAACTTTTATGTAAATGATTGTTTCTTGTTGAATCACAGCCTATAGGGGCAAGTTTAACTATGATACGTATACATAGTTTCACTCTTAGTTAATTCTGTTATAACCATGCAGAGACGGCAGCTATTCTTTCGAAACATTTTACCCGCTGTGTTCAAGATGTTGATTTATGTGTAATGACACATTCCACATAAATATGAACTTGAAGATGGAAAGTGGACACTGGTTGCTGTTTCCATTATGACACACCTAATGCGTTTGACTTACGCAGTTCAATAAAAAGAAGTCCCTTTACAAAAACTTTAATAGCTTAAAGGATAAGGATAAAGATCATCTTTATTTTGTGTCATGATTTAAAATAAACAAGTAAAACATTAGCCAATTAAGACTAATACATGACAAAACTAAAAATAAAATCAACAATGATCCAAGAATTAAACAAACAGGATTAGATCCTGCACAACAAGTGAAGGCATTACACATTACTCGAGAAATCGTAAAAGTACATGTCCTATGTCTTAATTACCAAAAGTACATGTCCTATGTCTTAATTACCATAATAACTAATTTTATGTTCTGATAGATACAGTTGTGCCCAAAAGTTTACATACCCCCATGCAAAATGACCAATTTCTCTATTTCCAGGGCAATTTTAATTGCAATAGGCAAATTAAGCATAAAATACAATGCCCTGCATGCGGCTAAACACTTCTGAACCTTTGAAAATTCAATAGCAATGAGATTCTATGATATTATCGGTCAATTGCATTTTATGACATTTTCAAAAGTTTACATACCCTTCTGTAATATCATATATTTTCCCCCTTGGGATCATGAACAGCTTGCAGGATTTTACTACATTATTTCAAAAGTCCTCAGAGGACCTTTGCAGTGATTTTAATCCATTCTGCATCACAGAATTCCTGTAATCCCACGAATATTGTTGGTTACCGCCGGGGCTCAGTCTGTCTCAGAAACCCATAATTTATCAATAATATTCCTGTCTAGAGGGTGTTTAACCACTCAAGGAGCTTTTTCCAACAGTCCTGAAAAAATTTTTGGACAGGATTAGTGGAAGCTTTTGGGTTGTTGTCCTGTTACAGCGACTTGTTCCATCCCATTCCGAACTTTCACTCTGAATAATGTCAGTTCTCTTCCAACATTTTCTGGAAATCAGTGATATTAAACATTTGTTCAGTCTTAACAATAGCTCTGGTGCTACTTGAACTGAAACAGCTGCAAAGCATTGAAGGTGCACCATCCTGGTTCAATTTTGCAATTGTCTTCTTTTTATTGGATGTCTGAATAAACTACCTGCAAACATAATGACAGGAATTTTAATGATATAACACTTCAGCTAAGTCTTGTCTATCTAAAAACATTTTGGGAGATGGCTTGGGACCTACCAAACTGCTTTTGGCGCACTGCATCCAAGTTTGTCCCATAATCACCCTCGCCCTGTAAGAGGCATGTCTGTCAGGTAATGCAAGCAAAATAGTACCATTCACAAAGTGAACCAAGGTGGTGCAGTTTTGATAAATAGTGGCTATTTCAGTGCAAACAGCACTGGAATATTGGTCAAGACTATTGAAAGTTGTAATGCCACTGATTTCTGCACAATTTTGGAAGAGAACCGACGTGATTCAGTGTGAAAGTTCAGAATTGGATGAAACAAGTCGCTGTTTCAGGACCACAATCCAAAGCCTTCCACTAATTCTGCCCAAAAATGTTTTCAGGACAGTTGGGAAAAGGTCCTCGAGTGGTTTGACACCCTCCAGACAGGAATATTATTGATAAATTATTTGTTGATCTGAGACATATCGAGCCCCGCGATGACCAACAATGAACGTGGAGTTACAGGAATTCTGTGATGCAGAATGGATTAAAATCACTGCCAAGGTCCTCTGAGGACTTTTGAAATAATGTAGTAAAATCCTGCAAGCTGTTCATGATCCCAAGGGGGAAAATATATGATATTTCAGAAGGGTATGTAAACTTTTGAAAATGTCATAAAATGCAATTGACCGATAATATCATAGAATCTCATTGCTATTGAATTTTCAATGGTTCAGAAGTGTTTAGCCGCATGCAGTGCATTGTATTTCATGCATAATTTGCCTATTGTAGTTAAAATTGCCCTGGAAATAGAGAAATTGGTCATTTTGCATCAGGGTATGTATACTTTTGGGCACAACTGTACTTGTGTAGACTTTTCTTAAATTAGATCAAGTTTTCACTATATTTTACATTTGCTTGTAAGTCATTCCATATCTTAGCTCCATAATAGGAGAATGTATTGAATCCATACTTATATATTTTTGAATTTTCTTTGAACAATTTTGTAATTATCTCTCATACCATAATACTGTTCCTTGGCCTCAAAAATTTGACAGAGGTAATCTGGAGAAAGACCATTCATACATTTATACACTTCGATGGATAGTACGTACTTCAAATATAATTGTACCCGTAAATCTGTTTGTGCTAAAACTTAATTTGGAGATGGCAATGCCATAGATTTGTGGAGCTCAAATGAACTATTCTTTTTTTTAAACAATGTTTTCTGTGTCAATTTAATTTGTGATATATATCAACAGCACTATCATTTGGGCCTTAATTGATTATTTAAGATGCCATTCAAGTGATGAAAGTATAGTAATAACAATCAGCTTTAATTTTCCCTGGGTGTGGCACTGCAAGCATGATGCTGAGCTAGTGGCGACACCTGTCAACAGCATAGGCAAATGCCATTTTCATGCAGACGATACAAACAAGAGTGAAAATTAAGTTTCCAAAACAGAATAGGATAGTACGTTAAGCACCAAATAGAATTAATCAGACACTGCTGTGACATTGTAAGAGAAATTCAGGCATGTTTACTTTACCGAAACTGACTGTTGGATCAGGGACTAACTCCCATCGCAAGTTCAGGCTGTCCTTCATTCTCAGTTCACTGACAGACCTTTTCAAAATTTATGAGCTTTTGCGTGCTAAGTTCGCTGATGCAACCGGCGGTGCGCGAATATAATCCTATCAACTACTCAACTGAAACTAACAAAAAATTGATCCAGTCATGAAACAAAACATAACAATGAAAGGTATAAAGCAAGAGAGATCAATTTGAATATACACATGAATAAAAAAGAGAGAGTCCCAAATGAAAAGTGTTAACAATTTACAAAGAGTCAAATTTTACTCCTGGATTACATGTTGTAACTGTTATGAAGTGGTAGATAAGCCCTATTAGGGCTGGGTATTTACGTTTAAGAATTTCTATGAAACGTGGATTAACTGTACCTGCCACTATAATCAATAAAAAAGTTCAAAAGGTCAAGTAGTAGAATAAATATTTACTTACTTACTTTACTTAATAAGTCGGATTTACAACTCATTTTGTGGTGCTTAACTTACATTTCAGGGGTTATCAATCAGGCTAAACTTAAAGCCCGAGGTGAATAACCCCTGAAATGTTGGTTAAACACCTGAAAATCGTTCCATAACCTTTAACATATAAAAGGTTATTCACACATATTGATACATTTATTGTATTTTTTCAAACTTTCATTCAAGTGTAATAATAATACACTAAAATAAATATGCATTATTAATACAGGGATTACTTTTGCATCATAAAAATTGCTTGCTCTCAGTTGATGGTTGAAAACTCTACCATATAGCCAAATTGGACTGGAGTATTGTTCAATTACTATTGTCCTCGAATGAGAATATTTTAAACCGTCGTAATTTTAAACCATATTCGGAGACAAAAAATGAAACTTCGGCTGCTTCTTTTCATTTTCGCAAGCTATCTTCTGGATTTCTTGTTGGGGTTAGGATATCTCAACCTCAGCCCAACACTGTAAATTTTGAATTTTGAGTTAGCTTAATTGATTGAGTGAGATGGTTGCACAATTCCTTTGAGCCAAGATAGCTTGTTGTTTGCACGTTATAACAACATAAAGATTATCATAACTCAAAACAGCAAGCTATCATGGCTCAAACAAATTGTGCAACCGTCTCACTCAATCATTTGAGCTAACTCGGAATTTCAGAATTTACAGTGAAACGTCAAGTTCCTGGTTAAACAAAAATATAGGAATGGCTGATTACATGGCTCTGTGTCATAAGGATGTACCATTACTAGTCACTAGACTTGCATGGGTATATTCTATGCTAGGTACCCATTGTGAACGTGTGAAGTAAATTCCATGCAATTTTGGAGGAATGAGATCATAAACTTCTGTTACGCTTAGTGAAATTTTGATTTTGCAAAATAAAACAAGCATGAGGGGAGTAGAGTACAGACCATAAGTGACATAACACATGTTTATATTAGTTATTTCGAATGGTCAACACAGATGTCCGTCAAGATTTCAACTCAGAAATTTGTCAAAATCAGAATAACTGTCCATGTTTCTGATGCGAAAGTGTGAATTATATATATATATATATATATATATATATATATATATATCCTGTGACTAGCAGAAATCCTGCGCTCTGATTGGCTGATTAGTCACAGTATATATTTCCATATCCACCTCATAAAATATGCAGGTAGGTGGATATGAAATATATCCACCTCATTAAATATGCAAGTGGATGGATATGAAATATATCCACCTCATTGAATATTCATGAGGTGGGATATGAAATATATCCATCACAAAGACAATCAGATGACATCATCATATTGTTATGTTGCCATGACGTCACCAACCACCAGTGCAGTTGTACTCATTGTGACGTCACTAGATTGACCAGCTCTGGGATTTCATGAGAAGCATTATGCAGCATTGCATAGCTCCACTTCTATTAGGAGCAGCATTTATTTACTGACATAAAAATTTAGCAAATTTAATTTTCATCGACATGCAATAGGTCCTGACACAATCACATTATCATATCTGGAAGCTGTCAGCCACGGAAATACATATTGTTAATGAAAAAGTTTCACCACGCAGCTTTGCTTAGCTTGTTATCAGATTTAGAAAATCATCTTGACGATTGTCAAAGGATATAAATATTATACAGTGACCTTGCTTTATGGGATATGGAATATATTCACCCTCGGACTCCCATATCCCACTCGGGCTTCGCCCTCGTGGGATATGGGAGTCCTCGGGTGAATATATTCCATATCCCATAGCAAGGTCACAGTATAACATATAATATATATATATATATATATATATATTATAAGGAAGGTGAAAAACACCAAAATAGCACAAATGCAATATCATAAATGATTTAAGTGACAAAAGCGACCATCTTTATTGCTTCCTCTCCCCAAACATTGAGTTGTGATGTACTTGATGTTAAATTGCTTATGGGTCAATTCTTTAATATTGGTCATGATTTTGAACATGTCAAAGTTGCCTAATCGAGGTATTTCACTTCTTTTTTTTTCTCTAAACTTTGCTGGACTCCCGTTAGTCTCCTACAATTGATGTCAACTTAAGTTAGTCTAAAGTTGCATGAACATATCTATGTAGCAAGTTAGTTTTTGAGCTGCTTAAATATGTGTGCATTCCTAGGCTGCTGAATTTATGTGAATACATTCACATATATATAAATGTTCATTCACACATTATGACACATGTATTGAATTTATAAAAAAATTACTTCCATTCATGTATAATACACTAAAATAAAAAAATACAGGGATTATTTTTGCATCGTAAAAATAAAAAATTACCTTGCTTCCAGTTGATGGTTTTAAAACTCTACCGTATCTCCTCATTGGAGTCTTGTTCAATGATCACTATTGCTTTCCTCGGGTGACAATATTTTAAACCATCGCAATTTTAAACCATATTCTGAGACAAATAATGAAACTTGGCTCGTCAGCATTTCGGCTGACTCTTTGCCTATTCGCAAGCTATCTTCTGGATTTACTGTTGGGGTTAGGATATTTCAACCCTAACATCAAATTTCCGGTTGAACAAAGATATAGGAATGGCTCAGCAATTGGGGAAAGTACGAAAGGCGACTCTGAGTGTTAGTGGAACACAGCATTGCAGTGGCGTAGCTAGAAATCCAGGAGTGGGGGGGCCAAGGGGGGGCCAGGGTCTGAACTAGGGGGGCCAACCTTTCGTGGCATTTTTGCGACATTTTTGCGGCATTACATGGATAAAAATTGATACAGCGTTACAAGGCTTCTTTACGAATGAACTAGCAAAGTTGACCGTCTTATTTTTTGTGACTGATAAACAAAATGACCATGCATCTCAATACTTACACAAAAATCAGTTTTTACCTATCAAAAAATAATGATACAGATTCTACGATTCCGATATTAAAAGTATGACAATGACACCTCATCAATTATCATGATTCACGAAGAGTATCTTTCGCAGTGAAATGGTCCTCTTGTTTTTTTTTTCATAACTGTCTTTGCAAGTTTTGAGAATATTCCTGCTAAGAATGACATCTTTTGATAGAAATCTATAAAAGTCCTTGTGATAGAAATCTACCCAGCTGTGATAGAAATCTACCCAGCTCCTCAAATAGGGAAAAGGTAGTAGCAATTTGTGCAAATGACAGAAATACCAAAAATATAGGGAAATTCCATGCACATATATGAAAAATTGAGCAGTTTGTAAAAATCACTCTGGTAAATCAGATCTGTTTTATATTAGAAAACTCCCAAAGGAGCATTATTCTTTAACTGAGCAATGGCGATGAAAAGATTTCCTCAAAGCACCCTGATTTTAGATGTTGCATGGAATCTCTAGATACATAGACATACTGGAAGGGGGAGTAGTCACACTCCCCCAAAAACTTTGGGAAACACTAAGATTCGGGCAAAAAGGCAAAACATTTCTGGCAGACAATTTAAAAAAAGACATAATTAAGAATCCATAGTTTTGAAGAGATTTCTTTTGGAATGTTACCGAATCTAGATTCCGATATTCAGACAAATGTCGCTCACCCCCTAAAAGGTTTGCCTGCGGTACACTTATTGCTAGATATGTTCAAATAAGGGTATGAGCCCCAGAACTTTTCAAAGGGCAACTGTCATTCTAAAGTAAATTTGGTAGAAGTGAGCGCCAGCGAAAGCCACAACTTAAGATGGACGTGTTCCAGCGACTGTTGCTGCTCCAATAATTTTTTCAAAATTTTCAAATCTCAAATGGGGGGGCCGGTGAGGGGGCCACTTGTCCATTTGGGGGGGCCCTGGCCCCCCCAGGCCCCCCATAGCTCCGCCACTGCCAGACACTGATACAAGGGGCCTCCAACTCGATATCTCCCCAGAACCGCAACCAGCTGGGATTTTGCTAATGAAGCTCCACAGTAAATTTATGAATGAATTCTGTTCTGATGATATTGAAAAAATGAAAAATAACAGAAATTTCTTTCAGGATTTAAAGTTATCTTGGATTACATCCCAAACCACACGAGTGACCAACATGAATGGTTCAAGAAAAGTGCACTAGGAGGAGACGAGAACTATTTTAAGGATTTCTACGTTTGGCACAAAGGGAAAAGAGACCGATATGGGAACATCACACCACCTAATAATTGGGTAACTAAAATTCAAACTTAAAGCACTTCCAAGTCAGTGACATCACAAGGCCAAGTTGAAAGTTAATTTCGAAAATGATGTGGGCCACTGATCTGCAAAGAACTATAAGTTAATGAAATTTTTGATTCGGTAATGCTGAACATCCTCCACCAACTGATTGCGGAAATATTAATTCTTATCAGATGCCATTTGGGTTGGACATTATGTGAATGTGGGTTGACTGGGTTTGTTATAATCTATGAGGGGCAGGGTAAGCAGAGTGGAGGCTTGCCTGCAACCGTCAATACAGCAACTAACTGGGAATGTGGGAACAATGATTTGTTTGCGTCAGTCACTGTTTTTTGGTTTAGTTTACATTTGATATACCTATCAGCATAGGTACAAAAAAACAAACTGTTTTCTTTTTTTTTTGCAAGACATGCGCCTGATAAGAGGATTAGAAGAGAAAACAGCAGTGATTGAAATGGGGGGGGGGGGAGCTCAACTCCCTTGACCAAAAAACAGGGGGAACTGTACCCTGCTACAGCTCCCCCAATGGCCAGTGGTGAAATGACAATTATCATGTTACGTCTTTAGTCCTCCCATTATTTTTACCACATAATTATTCTCTGGTGGAAGAAATCTTTCCATTTTAAAAATATGGTATGGTGAGCAGCTGCCGTATGAGCCGAGAGCTGCCCCGACAAAAATTTTCCATTTCCATCACTGCAAAACAGATAACTGCGAATGACGTGGCAAAGCCAGTTTGGAAGTTGAAAATAGTGATAAATTCAAGGTTTCCAATGGACCGCTAATTGAAAAGCTCTGAGGCGGCATTGTATTCGCTTTTGTTAACTTTAATTCTAGCGAGACAAAAGTGGTAATTCTGCTTGGGAATGGCATGATAGACACAAAGAATTCTACTATCATCGTTTTATCAAACAACAGCCAGACCTAAACTGGAGGAATCCTGAAGTTGTCAGGTTGATGACGGTGAGCCTTGTTTCATAATTATCATTTCGCAATTTATTCTAAAAAACGCTTTTTGTCAAATGAAAAATACCCAAGGTCTAACAATTAAATCCACTACCGTAATATGGGGTGAAATGGGACACTGGGGTGAATCGGGACAGAACAAGCAAACACCTTATTTGTTAAAAAAGCACCAATTTACACTTGCCTTAGGAATTTGATTTTTGGCACACTTTCAGTAAACATAAAAGCGCATAATGTGATAGAATTTTGTATTTCTAACTGCAGGCAGTGAGGAGTGAGAAGCTGCAGCACTTTAAACTTGCCGCTGCTGGAATGTGTTTTTACAAGCTGGTCAAAACTTTACTTATACCAATTCAAGTATAAATACTAGAGCTACTAAACTTGCAGCAAACTTTAAAATCTGTCTTATGTGTTTAAGAAGACCATAAATAAAGACTGGATATGGGATTGTGTATGTTTGGTCCTGGGTTCAGATCCAGGTCTGTGGCAAAGTTTCGGGATTGAACAAAAGAACCCTACTTATTTTCATTTGAGTGTACTGGCGTGGCTTTTTGATGAATATTATTGAAATTCGCATCCTTTATTGTGGATTAAGTCCAGAATAATCAATTACTAGCAAAATTTTAAGAAAATTGCAGTTTTCAAGCGTTTTCTGTCAATTATCATATATTTATACATCTGCATATAATCAATGAAATCGATTTCAGGTTTACTTACAAAAATAATTTTTTGCATATTGAGTGTGTTTTCTAATGATTATTCATAAGTTTCAATCACTCAAAGAAGGTAGGGACTTTTGATTGTGGAAATAATGGAGTGTCCCGATTCACCCCAAAGTGAGGGGTGAATTGGAACAGTGGTTTTCTGGGCCCTGATCATTGGAAATTTAAGATATCACTTAAATCTCCAAGGGATAGTTAGACCTTTTGCCCAGACACAATTTGACACCATATTTTGATTTCTGGGTTGATTTGTGGCCATTCTATAATGGAAAAACGACCAAAACTGTCCCGATTCACCCCATATTACAGTACTCTCAAAGGAGTGTCGTCATTTCTGCTGTGTGTTAACTTTTTCTGTCAATCTACCTTTATGTCAAAATATCATATTACATGAAATGTCCTGATTGCAATTCACCAAATTGCCATCAGTGGCATATTTAGGGGGGGGGGGGGGGCATTGGGTTGTGCCCGCCCCCCCCCGGCCCAAATTTAACATGGACGAGATAGGTGTAAATGGGTACTTGGCTGTAGGCAGTGATGGCGATTGTAGAGTGGCTTAGCATTGTGTGTTGGAAGTGACTGCCTAGCTGTATACTCCCAGGGAGTTGAGAAAGGCTCATGCTTGAAGAGGTGCAATTGTATCTATTGAGACAGACTTTGTTGATGGAATGGACCATAAAAAATCTTACATTAACATATTATAAAGGAACGAGGAACAGCGGAGGAGTCAACTTAGAAGCACATTTTCCAGAATGTTGCATGCTCGAAATAAACATTGTGTTTCCATAAAATTAACTACTTTCCCATTGAGGAAAACTCCACGCCCCCCCCCCCCGAAGTTTAATAGAATGACAAATGTTGAAGGAGCAAATCACAATGAACATTGCTGATGCCAAATTTTTATTGTGTTTGAACATAAAAATAACATCACAACTTATGCCAGAACGAAGATACATGCATTATCATTATTACAATCTGATGTGCCTTCACAATTATTTGCAGGAGAATTATCAGAGGTACTCCAGAGATGCCAGTAGAGGTCCAATGCAATGGACACCTGAGAGAAATTCTGGATTTTCAAAAGCTGATTCTACCGGCTACCCGTTCATTGGGACTATGAGAGACGAAATGTTCAGGTAATTTCCTTACAACAAACATTCTGAGATCAGGGCCATATTTACGTCTTTCGTTACAGAGAAATCAGTTGGTCACTAGTGTTTTCAAAGGTGCCATGCCGTTGCAGGGCTGGTAATAAACCTATTTCACTGAATGGCCTGAACATTGACCCCAGATAACTCGTTTGTAATTCTGCGATTCTTCATTTGCTTTCCACACATAGGAGATGTATTCACTTTAAATCCAAAAACACAACTTTCAAAATTTAAACTAAAAGGATGACCAAGTTATGAAGCCTTAAAGTTACATTAAAATGCACTGAAAATATTCCAGCTTTGAGTCACCTCAGCTGGGCCAATCAGAGGCAATGGCGGGAAATCTATTAGCCAATGACATTTAAGTATTCACCACTTTTCCCCTTGTGTTGACTGAGAGAACCGTTCATGAAATTGGACTATTTCATCTGGGCAGAAAATAGGTCACTTGTGGAATCAGCCAATCAGAGGAGTTCTCACTAAGTTTAAATTTGTAAGAACTTCTGCGATTGGTTCAAAAGTGACCTATTTCTCCAGATGAAGTTGGCAGGCTTTGTCAGAGCAGGGCTCCTTTGAATATTGTAATGACTAGTGAGACCAGACTACACTCTAAAAAAATTCAGACAAAATTGGTTTTTAGATTCAAAATGGTTTTTTGAAAAACCAAATTTCAATGCTAAAAACCAACATGGATTTTTAAAAAAATCTATGTTGGTTTTTCATTGAAATTTGGTTTTTCAAAAAATGTGAAAAACCAACATGGATTTTTTTTCAAATCCATGCTGGTTTTTCATTGAAATTTGGTTTTTCAAAAAACCATTTTGAATCTAAAAAACCAATTTTGTCACGACATTTTTTAGAGTTTATCAGGTTTAGTCCTGTGGTTATTGCTATTCATCCTCATACATTTTCAGAATATGATGACCAGCAAAAGAAAAACCACTCTTCAACTGTATCGACAGCTTTCGAGACTACGAAAAGAGCAAGCATTCTCAAGCAATGAGATCCAATATTGTGTGATAACCGAAGAGATATTTTCTTACGTTCGTCCGGAACACAACAACGAAATGTCATACCTTGTGATTCTTAATGTTGGAAATCGTACTGCAACTGAAGACTTTTCTGACTGTGTGAGAGGTCAATCTTTTGCAACGGTCATGGTAACGATGCCTGATATGCCGAACGGTGTCTTAGTAGGGAGAACAATTGATCTTCCTCGTCTCACAACCAACCCCGGTGATGGAATGGTTTTAAGAATGAATGGGAATTTATAAGTAATTACTGTATGTATATATTGTATATGGGTTATTTGAAACATATATAATAAGTACTTGAAGTATCTTGATGTCTAATATCCAATACTTGCAATGCTATCAGGACAGGTCACTGAATGATTGACACCACATATCACTGAGGTCATAAGTTACCCACTGACAAAGAGTTCCTCCGTGGCCTAATGGTTAAGAGTGCTTGTTTGCACAACCACTGGCTCTGAGAGCGTGGGTTCGAATCCCACCCCGTAATTCAATTTAGTCCGAGCCCATGGGACATTAAATGGAGGCGGGTTGTATCCTGAGTTCTATGCTGGGGCAACTGAAAGACCCTGGGCATCCCTGAATTAATAGGGTATGCGCCAGACTCACAGTCTTCTCATCTCATCATCATACAGCGATCCCCTGCCTCGATATAGCCCACTAAGGTGTTGCTGAGGCGTAAAACACAAACAAACAAACAAACAATACCCACTGATGAATTGACAGTTCATTTCAATGGGATGGATAGTGCCTGTTGTGATGTAATTGATGACTATTACAACATAATGTAAGTATGCATGATTTATTTCTTTGATCGAATTATTATGCTCATTCGGTAAAAATCATTTTGTTATGCAATGGCCCTATACAAACATATTATTTACAGAGATTCTTTGGTTTTTTTGAGCGATGCTTTTATCCTGGTGATGATCAGGTATATCGGATGATAATACGCCAAAACGCAGACAGAAAGTAGCACAAGACTCATCTGAAAATAAATTTTAGCTCGTAAAAACATTAAATTTATAGAATACATAGTTTATATACAGTACAACCCATATATTTTCCTAAATCCCTTGCCCTAAGAAAGATGCATGCTCTTCCAAACCCTTCAGTTCTTACCTACCCTCACCCTTCAGTTCTTACCATCATCTTTCAATTCCTACCCTCACCCTTCAATTTTTACCCTCACCCTTCAGTTCTTACCATAGTATTTCTATGGTTCTTACCTCACCCTTCAGTTCTTACCCTAACCCTACAGTTCTTACCCTTACCCCCTTCAGTTCTTACCCTCACCCTTCATTTTTTTTACCCTCACCTTCATTTCTTATCCCCACCTTTCAATTCTTACCCTCACCCTTCAGTTCTTATCCTAACCCTTCAGTTCTTACCCTCACCCTTCAGTTCTTACCCTCACCCTTCAGTTCTTACCCTCACCCTTCAGTTCTTACCCTCACCCTTCAGTTCTTACCCTCACCCTTCAGTTCTTACCCTCACCCTTCAGTTCTTACCCTCACCTTTCAGTTCTTACCCTCACCCTTCGGTTCTTACCCTCACCTTGCAGTTCCTACCCTCACCCTTCAGTTCTTACCCTCACCTTTCAATTCTTACCCTCACCCTTCAGTTCTTATCCTAACCCTTCAGTTCTTACCCTCACCCTTCAGTTCTTACCCTCACCCTTCAGTTCTTACCCTCACCCTTCAGTTCTTACCCTCACCCTTCAGTTCTTACCCTCACCCTTCAGTTCTTACCCTCACCCTTCAGTTCTTACCCTCACCTTTCAGTTCTTACCCTCACCCTTCAGTTCTTACCCTTACCCTTCAGTTCTTACCCTCACCCTTCAGTTGTTATCCTAACCCTTCAGTTCTACCCTCACCCTTCAGTTCTTACCCTCACCCTTCAGTTTTTACCCTCACCCATCAGTTCTTACCCTCACCCTTCAGTTCTTACCCTCACCCTTCAGTTCTTACCCTCACCCTTCAGTTCTTACCCTCACCTTTCAGTTCTTACCCTCACCCTTCAGTTCTTACCCCCACCTTTCAATTCTTACCCTCACCCTTCAGTTCTTATCCTAACCCTTCAGTTCTACCCTCACCATTCAGTTCTTACCCTCACCCTTCAGTTCTTACCCTCACCCTTCATTTTTCTTACCCTCACCCTTCAGTTCTTACCCCCACCTTTCAGTTCTTACCCTCACCCTTCAGTTCTTACCCTCACCATTCAGTTCTTACCCTCACCCTTCAGTTATTAACCTGACCCTTCAGTTATTACCCTCACCCTTCAGTTTTTACCCTCACCCTTTAGTTCTTACCCTCACCCTTTAGTTCTCATCCTCACCCTTTAGTTCTTACTTGATTATAGATGAGAGGGAGAGCAGGCGTCCTCAACATGTTACTCATTTACCCCACTGAGCTGCCACAGAGCTGCCACAGAGCTGCCACTGAGCTGCCACAGAGCTGCCACAGAGCTGCCACAGAGCTGCCACAGAGCTGCCACTGAGCTGCCACAGAGCTGCCACAGAGCTGCCACTGAGCTGCCACATGGTGTAGGATTCATGCTGACTTTGAAAGTTCTTCACTCACCCCAAAATAAGATTGTGTCGAATCTGCCCAGATGAAAAGTGGATATTGAAAAAGATTGCACACTCCTGCTACAAAATAGCTGATTCCGAACAACAGGCCATAATGCTCCACAGGGAATCTGAAAAATAAATAACCACAAAATCAGATTTCTTCTTCAAGTTTGTTGCACATTACACTTCAACACTTTTCAGTTTTGCTGTTCCAGCATACGTATTCATTGTTCAAATTGCAATACTTATCAGGTTCATTATCTGTGGAGGAAATTGGTTAAGCGAGTCTATATACTGATAATATTATAGTTTAATACATATATATATATATATAGCACATAAATTTTAGCAGACATAGATCTGTCTGTGATTTAAGAAAAAAAGGATAGATATAAATATGTATTTGATTCTACACTAAAATGAGTCATAACCTATGCCAAATCAAAAGGCCTTCTCTTGATCACGACTACTCAAACCGCCTTCGTTGATCCCATGACCCTTTAACAAGATGTCATGACTCACAAAGTGCAACTGTCAGAGCGAAACAGTCAATCAAATACTTCCTCATAATTAATGAAACTACTGTAATAAAACCCTTTCTCAATTTCTCGATTGGAAAAAGTGAAAATATCTTACGTAAGAGAAAGGAAGGATAAAGTAGTTGAAAAGAGAAACGCTCTGGCTATCTCCGAGATGATGGCAGAAACATAGACAGCGATAACTTTGTCAACAAGGACACACATGTGAAGAAGTATTGTGACGGTTGTGCAGAGAAAAAAGTTAGGAACAGCTGCAACTCCTTGCGCAACCCCTTCGTGGTCTGAAATAAATAAGGTACAGTATTTGTTACTCATATTAATTATTTTGTATGAGGATCGGTTGCAAGGCGGATGGATGGATGATTGGGGCTTTTTGTCCTGTATTTTTCACTTGGTAGGCTAATTAGGATGGGAGGAGGACACGGCAATGAGGTGAAGCAAGATTGAAATAGCCGTCCAACATAAGCCCAGGTGGGCCGGCAAGAGCTGGATTCGAACCCTTGACCCAGCGATTGGCAGTCCAGCACACTACACTAGACCAACCCTCCCCCAATGATCGGTTACAGAGTCGTATTGCATGTTGTATTCCTATGGTAGGCTGATAAGAACAGGATGAATGGATGGATTATGGTTACATCTTGTATTTATGTATTTGGCAGGCTAATTACTAGTAATTAGGACAGGAAGACTGGCGGAGGATACAGCATGGACATATCTTCTCTAACACCGCGCATGCATCATGTTTACCAAGCTAATTGATAAAATATCCACGTGCAAAAAAAATGCAAAACTGCAGACCCCTTTTCTGGGCCAATTTAAAACAAAAAATAACTTGCAAGCATTTCTCACTGAAGCATTTTAAGTGCCAATGATCCACAAAATTTAAAGTGCGAATAATTGGCTCCGTGATACTCTCTTTTTTTTAACAGCATGGCAGCCATGAATTTGCTATTTAAATGAGATATAATGCAGCTAGAAGCATAATTATTTTTTTATTGAATGCGGTGACATCTATTCTATGCTAGTATAAAGTTTCAGCTTCGCATCTGTATCCAAAAAAGTTCTCAATTAATTTCAGTAAACTCTGTCAAAAATTGTCTTTATTTATTTAAATTTACATTGGCGCAGTTATGGTACATGCAGTAAAAAAAATGACTCCGTGAATTTTTTGAATTTTTTGCCATTTGTTTGACAATAACTTGTTTATGATATATGCAAATTTTTAAAAAAATCTATGTTGGGCAGTTTTACAGTATTTGCACTCGGCCAATTTTTCATATTTAGGTAAATATTACGAGAAAAGTATGATAGGTACAGTGAAATTTGTTGTGGTGGCAGTCTTGTACTACATTGAAATATATGTGTGCCAAATTTTACCCTTCTACCATATTTAGTTTTGAAGCAGCAAGCGATTTAGGACCAATTTTTGCTCATTTTTGCGTCTCACAGGCAGTTTTGCTAATTTTATGGCAACACACAAAAATAAATGCAGGCAGTTGTGATTCATGTTGATGATGCCTCTCTGGACCTATGTCTTGGGTGTAAATTACAACAGGTTTTATGCGAATAAGTTATATACAAAAGGAGTTGTCTCCTGAAATGTAAAAAATGGTATGTGTCAAATATTTTGTCTTTGAGAGACCATTTGTTACTTTATATGCTATGATGAATAAGCATTTAAGGATGTGTCTACTGTTTGTGTCAATTTTGTAGCTTGAGACATATCTAAAGGTAAAGCAAGAACATTTATTTCAATAACTATACTTGGTTTTTGGAATTTGAGGCTTGAATATGATGTTAAAAAAAACATGTCCTCTCCAGCCCATAGAAAAAAACACTCAGGGTTTGAAGGAAAAACAAACAATTTGTGTTTTCGTTGCTCAGTTGGGTGCCTCTACATGAATGTGACAAATACAAGTTTAAAAAATATCCAGGCAATGTACATAGATTTTCTTAGAAATCAAAATCCTCAATGTCAAAAAATGTCCTCTCCAGCCCATCAGAATTTGTGGTATGATTCAAGTCTTTTAACAATTGATTTGTCAAGGAAAAGGCCATGGCTGTACAAAATAATTTATTCTGGATATCTAAAAAGGGTATTTATAAATATTGAAAATTTCAATATATGTTTTTCCATAATCAAATTGCACTATTATGAGAAAACCAAACTTTAGTTAGTTATTTTATGTAATATATCAATATAACTGCAGTTTTTTGCGAATAACTGAATAACTTTACAAGATAATACACAAATATCTTGTTTATGGAGCAATTAACGTTGACTTTTTTCTGAGCCTGTGATTTTGGGTAATTTTCGGAGATTTTTCTCTCTAGAACGTTATCTTTGACACAAGGCAAACCCAATGAGTTCCAATCGTACAGCAACAAAACTTGACACAGGGTTTATAGGAAACCTAGGGATTATATACCTTGGCAATGATGGGTCTATTGAGATTAAAACCTTACTAAACAGTGTAAAACAGAAACTTTCAGGGTATGACAATTGAAATTTCTTTATTTTCGTCATACAAATTGTGAAAAAAAATATTTTTGCTACATTTAATAGAAATTTTAGTTGTTTTATTGGTTTTGATGGTTCAATACAATCAGATGGCTCTATTTCCATTAAAAAAATGGTTCAAATTGTATTTACGTGGATACTTTTTCTCATGAACTTTTTTTTTCAAAATTCCAACCTTGCATACTTTAAAGAGTGGTGATTTGGTGATAAACAAACAAATCACTTCTGTTTTCATTGATTTACGAATCAGTAATATGTTCATTTCATGATAGTACAAAGGAAATTCTCATCTACACAACTTTATTTTGACCCCCCATGAGACACTTTGAGTGCAAATACTGTAAAACTGCCCTGTGATCCTTTTCCTAAAATTTGATTACTGCCAAAATTGATGCATGCAAAATCTGCAATTAATTAGTGTGTTGTTGCCCTTTGAGCTCTCACAGAAAAAAGTATTTTAACATTTTTCTTCAAGTTTATGGCAAATGTATTGGTGTAAATCCTTGGGAAGACATTTCTGACGTGTTTTTTAGACAAATGCATGTAATGCTTTATTTTGTGGTACATAACCAAAAACTCAATTTATGACTTTTAAGCAGTCATCAGGCAAAACTTGTCGTTACCATGGCAACCAAACGAGTCGGTGAAATTTTTTGGTTTTTTTCATTTTTGAAATGTATGGGTCCCATTGAGTACCCGTGCAAAATTTTAGAAAAATCTATATGATCGAACCACCATATTTGAGTCACCTTAAAAAATATTTATGAGATTGGTAAGGAGGGGTGCCCTATACAAGTGTCATAAGTTTTGGCAACATTTCTTCAGGAAGAGCTTGCACTTTGCACCGCTAAAAGTGAACCAAAGTTGCATTAATTTTGTCTCCCTGCCTCAATTTGGTGTTTGTAACAGTTTATTTTTTACAAAGAATCAGAATACCCAACAAAGTTACAAATACAGTTATAACACTTATTTCCTATTTTTGGAAACCTTACATAAGTTACACACATGGATAGACAACTAAGTTAACTGCTTAACCATGCCTATAAATCAGATTATGATTTATTCAATCTGTCTTCTCTCAAAAGTAACCTCTTGTTACTGACAAAACCCAACATGTCCCAAACAGAGTCAGCATATGTCTCAGTTGACATGAGTTATGTAACCTGGAACAATTAATCATCTGAATTGCCCATTTATGAATGAGTTATGGCAAATCCAAAGTGAAACTTCTCTTAAACCAATTTTCTAGTTGGATTATGATTAATGTGGTTATTTTGACAAGTTCAACTAACTCTTCACAATATCTCAAGACAATGACAAAATACTACTTTAGTGGGGGGAAAGTTTTATCAAGAGCAAAGCTTCTGAACTCAGGGATAATTTCAACCCCTGTTGGTATTACTTTGTGTTGATTGTTCAACTTAAAAAAAATTAGTATTTTGTGATGTCCTCACCCAGTGGCGTATTAAGAGGGGGGGGGCATTGGACGATGCCCTCTCCTCCCCCCCTCAGGCAGTCGCGTCCCTATGGGGGGGCACGAGGGGGGCACGTACCCCCCCCCATATTGGACCTGTGCCCCCCCAGGTGCCCCCCCATATGAACTTTTCAACCTTGGCTAAAATATGCAATTAGTATTATGGGTGCCCCCCCAGAGAATCGCGTGCCCCCCCAGGTGCCCCCCCATTCGCGAACCCCTAGTTACGCCACTGCCCTCAGGCCCAAAATTAACATGGAAGAGAAAGGAAATGCTGTGGAGCGCCATAGTATATTTACCCCATGTTATGCCCTCCCCTCTCAGGCCATTTAATAATTTCCGAATCTATAGATACGCCCCTGCCATCCATGGTCCTCCTCCTGTCCCGATTAGGCTGCCAGAGTACTGACCTTATCATCCATCCTTCAAAATATTTTAGTTTACTTTGGTTACACTCACAAGGAAGCCCAGGGCTTATACATGAGATTAACACCCTATGTATTGCTGAATGACAAGGCTGAGAGTCTGCCCCATACCCTATTAGTTCAGGGATGTGCAGGGTCTGTCTGTTGCCTCAGTATAGAACACTGAGTACTACCCCCTCTGTTTTTAATAGACCTGTCCTAGTAGTCAGGAGCTATTTACAGTACATAGAGCTCTTGGAGGCTGCAAGCTGCCCTTTCCCAGGCTCGAACCTGCGCAGGGCCGCTGGCAGAGCACATCCAGCGGAGCCAACGCTCTTACTGACTGATCTGGTTATAGTTCACTTCAGATATATGGACATTTATATGAACAACGGCACAAAAAATTAATGGTAAAAATGGAAATAATTTGAATTGGGTTTTGATACAATTTCAAACTGAGAAAGTGAAAACAATCAAGTTGTACCAACCTTTAATTTTACTCCTGCAGAAATCTGTGATAGTACCAGGCACCAAACTGATGAGAATACTGCTCAACTGACAGTATGCAAGGATGTTGATTAAATTGTTCACTGCAAAAAAGAAGCAAATAATAAATTCATCGTGATGATATGATCCTTTAGAAAAAAAAATCAGCTTGATATATCCAAAGCCAATCTTGAGTTATGGCACTCCAATGAGCAGAAGTACCTACTAAGCACATCTGACATTTTTTGTAGGGACCATCTCAGATCTGTGTTATAAGCTCCAAATGAGGAAAGATTTGACAGTGGAGGTCCCTAACTAAAGGGGCAAAAATAATCAGCCAAGTGCTACTTGTCATCAATTTATGTGTACTGCATTGGTGGAGCTTCTTGAGTTTCTGGAGGGGGCCACTAGGAAGTTGGCCTTGCAGATATACTTTCCCTATAGCAGGAGTACCCTCCAAATTTACCTCCAATAATAGGAGGATACTCATGCTACAGCAAAGGTAACTGTGACTACAATTTACAAATCAAGTATATATTTGCCCCTCTTTATGCTCAGTAGCTCCTTCACTGCATGACCTTGGGAGCTGTCATGGTTGAGTGATTGGGTACCATATCCAAAGCACACCTGGAGCATAATACATTGGGGACCATATCCAATGCACACCTGGAGCATAATATTATCCCATAGAGATTTCCTTCAAAAAATTATATAGCCTAAGTGTATAAACATTTGAGACTACATAAAACAAGTGATAAAAGAAAGCACTGTATGAGAACATTAGATATTCAACTTCTCACAAACTGGCCAGTCTAAAAGTGTCATAATCCAAATATTATGCAAGCCACAATTAGTTTGTTGTAATGGAAATAGAAATTTCATGTTCATGGCAAAGAACTTAAAAGGGCTTCTCATTGCTTGGTTTGCTGTCTATGTTAATAACACCTGTAATTAGGCATGCCTAATCATGATGTAACATGTATTAGGTTTGTCATATCACACATTCACAATGGTACATTGGAGGTATAGATGCAACTACACATACATAAAACATTATTTGAACATTTGGAAAATAAAATATGTGTTTGAAGAAACCTCAGGTCCCTACAATTCTTTTTTTAAAGAATTTCTTGTTAAGTAAAATATCAAACAGAACCGTTTTTTACAAAATTGATCATAACTTTAGAACTATTTGCACTACAGGCCTCATATTTAGCATGTCTCCATTAAAGAGTTTAAGGTATCCCTGTGAATTTTTTTTTTAAATCAAAATCTGAGATGGTCTTACTGGAGTCTCCGGATGAATTTGGTATGGAATTACTCCTTATCAGATCTTGACTATCATGGACCCTAAACAATTGCTTTGGGGCAGAAAAAGAGATTAAACAAAAACTGTATCCTAATCACTCACCTTGATTGTCATTGTCATTCGTTAATTGTGTGACCCACGGATTATACGTTCCGATGAATGTAAAATAGGCCAAATAAATAAGTGAAAACCACACACAATTCGATATGAAGGGTGCACTCTTCATACACTCCCTGAGAGTAGGTATTTTACTTTCCTCTTCTTTGTCACTTATACCATCTTCTTTCATAGTCTCCTTATTTTGTTTATGTTCGGTTTCTGTAAGTACTTTATTATGTTTTTTATCCAGTTCCCCAAGACCTGGTTTAGAGGCTGTGGAATTTATTGAGTCGAATGATCTGCTGAAGGCGTCATTAATTTGATAAGATATTGACGTGACCTCTTTTGATTCCGATTCATTATCATTAGCATCCGATTCTTTCTCTCCTTTTAAATCGTTCGAATTAGTTTCGTCCGTTTTATTCTCGACAACTCTAAAACGAGGCATAATCAAGATGGAGTAGAATAACACCAAAATCCAAATCGAGGCTACGAGTGTCAGGGTGATATTTCTGGATATTCCGTTGTCATGGAGTATCTGAAATAAGCAAGCAGAATGTTAGTACGGTATACAGTATACATATCTGCAAAAGTCATGGAAATCCTCTAATTCTGCACAATCATGGGGTGGTCACAGTTCAGAACACTGTTTGCAAAGTTTGACCATATCATCGTCCATATGTTACAATTTTCTCCATTTCGATACTGATTTCAATACGCTAATTTAGTCTGATCCGCATTTTACCAAAACTGCGCTTTGTAAGACCAGTATTTTGTCCCCCTAAATCAGATCACACACAGGAATACAAATTTGTTTTTATAGGGGGCAACCATTTAATATCTAGGACGTGCTTGGAGTTTTTAAAAAATTACTTCTTGCTCAGTTTTGGTGAAATAAATCAATTCTTGTGTCTAATTAACATTAATTGCATACCCCAACCACTCGGCCAATTCTTACATGTTGACTCTAATAATACTAAATCAATTAATAAAGAAATATAGAATAGTTATTGCATTACCTTTACGATAAGGAATATTACAATCGATGAATTCCCTGCCCCGCAAAATAAAGCGACAGCTGTAGAAGCGTGGGCACCAGCCAGAATGGCCATCTGAAATTTAAAGTGAATTTTCACAAATTTGTTAAGTATTTCATCAAATCAAATGGCCTTCTGAAATTTAAAGTGAATTTTCACAAATTTGTTAAGTATTTCATCAAATCAACATAGATTAATTATACACCAGAACATTCTAAAAACCCATGAATCCCACTAAAGTTTGTTTTACGATATCAAGACATATTGACAAAGTGACATGTATTTTCTTATTATTAGGCAATACAATTTGGATAAATTTACTGCAAAATTATGTGTACATCTCATACATATTTCTTTTTCAGTTTTGCGATATATCATTAATTAACTTTATCTGCTTGAGGTTATTGCGAAAGCCATCTTTCGTTAAAAAACTATCATTAAAGCAAATGACAGCACACTCTAAAAAATGTCGGGACAAAATTGGTTTTTTAGAAAAATTTTTTAAAAAATCCATGTTGGTTTTTCGCATTGAAATTTGGTTTTTCAAAAAACCATTTTGAATCTAAATAACCAATTTTGTCTGAAATATTTTAGAGTGCAGTATAAGTCACTCTTAATGACAAAGTGGTGACACAAAAGATGCCAGTAATGAATGTTTATATGCAGTACATACATGAGTGCAGGTCATTACAGTGATCATGTGACAGGTGACAAGGAATAAGGTCCCCGGAAACAAAATATAGCAAGTGTAGGCTGAAAAGAAAATGAACCAATTAAAACCATAGCCTCTGTTAGTTTTCATCTTCTCGCTGCGAAATCACGCGTGATTTTGCGCTGTTGTTGTCATTTTGGGAAAAAGCCATCACTTCGTATCACTATTATGCCCTATTGAAGGATGGATGGCCGGGGCTTGACAAAGCCAAGCTCTCAATACGTGATTAGGAGGCCGTGAGGACAAGGTCAGCTCTGAGGACGAGGCCGGCCCTGAGGACAACGTCAGCCCCGAGGACGAGGCCGGCCCTGAGGACAACGTCAGCCCCGAGGACGAGGCCGGACCTGAGGACGAGGCCGGTCCTGAGACCTCCCTCCCTTGCCAAAGGCACCTGAGACCGAGTCAAAGAGCTTACGAGATCGATACCAAAGCCGAGGCCATCAAAATATGACCTCAAGGTACATTACATTATTAGGCCTTATTTTTGGCACACACTGGTAAGAATGTATGCAAAATTAATAAGAAAGTATGCAAAATTGTAATTAGCATTACTTTTTTTTTCTCGCGAATTGATTTTCCCCTGTTCGACCCGACTGATTCTGCTACCCGCGTTTCTCATGGCACCCCAGAGTGGGAGTCCGCAACATATTGGACATTTACTCCATGTGAGGGATCTTTTATTTGCCCAGTGCAGACACGGATATAAGGGGCCACAAATTTAATGTCTCATCCATCTTTTACTTGCCCAGCACAGACAGTGTCAGACACTGATACAAAGGGCCGCCAATTTAACGTCTCATCTGAACGACATCCAGCTGGGATTTTGCAAATGAAGGTCCACCGATAAATTTCAGCTTCCCCACTCGGGTCTGAACCGGTGCAGGCAAAGACCTTCAGTGGAGCAGGCAGGCACCTTAACCACTCTGCCACCCATCTCACACACGCAAACATTATTTTTGTGTTGATTATACATAATTTTTTCAGCGTTACATGTAAGTACCACACGTTATTTCACAAGATGGTGCAAAGACACTCCCAGATATTTCAAAGAAGATTAAGTGCATAAAACGTTAAAAAAAACAAACATTTTGTACATAATATGTAAAAAGCACATTCAATTACTCGCTTATTCCATGTGTAAAATGTGTGCATAATTCTTCCAAGAACGACAGAAATATGGAGAAAAATTGACAAAACACACTAAATTTAATGTATCTCCAAGATTTTAAAAAGATAACGTACATGATATGTTCAATTTAAACACGATAAGATCTTTAAATGTATGCCAAAATATGGTTATATTTTATGAGTTAACTATACATGCTACTAAGTCTTGTGAAATATTATACAATTATGAACTTCGGTTGAGGTCAATATCAGGTTTTACGGACCTGACCGGTGATATTCACCGAGGCCTAATATCACTAGGTCAGGTCCGTAAAACCCGATATTGACCGAAACTGAAGTTCGCAATTGTTTTGTTCCATGATTAAACACATAAAAGCTGTTATTCAGAAGTCTGAAGTCAGTTTTTTTTTTTTCTGAACAACGTCTTTTTAATGTATCTCGTCATAAATCAGTAACTACTGGACTGTCTGAAAAATGTTTTACATTTTTGGAATCTAGAAGTAATGACCTCAGTGATACAATAATTTTATTTTGAAAGTTTATAGCAGAGTTTTGTCATTTAAACACAGCCATACCGCCGAAAAACTGTCAAAATTGGGACTTTTTGTCACTAAATGCCATATCGTAAAGCCAATAATAATTTTATCTGAGTCAAAGTTAGAATTCTTACAGCATCACAAAAATTCGCAACTTTTCACGCCATAAGCAGTTTTGTATCTTTGGTACTTTTTGAGAAAATGATCTTTTCATAAACAGCAAAAACACAAATTTTTTCCTCGTTTGTGCAGCTGCAGGCAACATAAGCAGGTGCTTCCTCTTAGGTCCGTCCAATCTTTTGCATTGTAAACTGTCAGGTCAATAACATCTTCACGGGAGGTGAATATCATGGTTTACGGACCTGCTCTGGACCAATCAGAGCGCATGTGGCTGGGGAGTCATGGAACAAATAGAAATAAAACATGGAAGAGTCATTACCATCTGATCCAGCCCATGCAACGGCTAAAAACCCGATCAATCCTGATATTCTGAAATTTATAAATATATTTTTTCATAATTATATATATATAAATATATGATAAGAGATGTTAATTGAAAATAATAGTATATTTGTAAACCAATTTTTCATCGACAGTGTCACATAAGGTTTTTAAGATTATTGTAATCTATAAATGCATACATGAAACCTGTTCTTCATATACTTTCTTTAAAAAAAGAGACTTTAACATTAACTCCAAATATACTTATTCAATTCAGTGGTTGTTAATTTACACATATGAGAAATTGGTACATTGTAAAAAATGACAATAAAAAGGGATCCTATCAGTCAAGCATGTGTCAAACCATGATGTCAGAAAAATATAATTTTGCACTTTCAAAAAACGGGTTGCTTCTACAGATTTCTACTTAGTATAAAATGGGAGCAGGCCCCCTAGCAGCGACGACAAAAAAAAATATAATGAGTTTATAGGAAGTTCTTTATTATAAAATTTATTGGGTTTTATAAGGCTTCAAGAGTCCAAATATATAGGGCTTTTTGGCTTGAAAAGTATCATAAATGAATATTAAATTTATTGGTCGGATGCTCAAATGGCGATTTGGCATATAGAAAAAACGTGCTGAATCTGACATGACCAGTGTTGAGATAAGATACATTGGCATGTTGATCAAGGAATGACCTGGAATTCTGGTATTCTCCTTGACATACACTAAACAGTCAACACTCATTTTAATGTCATAAGAATGGAAATTGCAAATTTTATGTCCAGAAAATAAAGGATTTATAGGGATTTTTGGCAAAACGCTTGGAAATATAGGGTTTTAATAGGGACCAAAAAAATATAGGAATTTATAAGAAAATATAGGGCTCCACGGGAGCTCTGTGGGGCGGTTGACCTGTTGCGATGGGAATTGCATTTGGCACTGTACACTCTAAAAAATTTCAGACAAAATTGGGTTTTTAGATTCAAAATGGTTTTTTGAAAAACCAAATTTCAATGCGAAAAACCAACATGGATTTTTTTCAAAAAACCATTTTGAATCTAAAAAACCAATTTTGTCCCAACATTTTTTAGAGTGTAACTGCACCATAACTTTTTCCAGTTTTTTTAGACAGAGCACTTAAGCTACTTAAAAGGTAATAGTTAAGTAAACATACTTTATTTAAAAATGTAGTGCCATTAAATGAATGATAAGATCGACCTTTAAAAACTAAGATTTATAACGTAAAATTTGGCACAGTCTTTTTTGCTGCTGAGTACTGACACATGACATATAGCGAATGTGCAATCTTTGGAGACAATAATTAAAAGCTCAGAAAAAACTAATTAAACGACTGAGGCAGAACAAACATCCTTTCAGGCTTTTTCACCACATTTATGGCCACATTGAATGTACAAATTAAGCCATTTACATAAATCATATCTACATTTGTTTAAATAATTGAACCTCCCAAGGAAAGCTATAGGTTAGAATAGTTGTTGATTCAAATATATGACAACATTTTAATTATGTATATGTCAAAAAAGCCTTTTTTCATTTTGCACCAATATCAACAAAAAGCTACAGAAAAAGTGGTACTTGGTACACTTTTTGGACTTATCAATAATTCTATGCAAAGTAATTAAAATGGGGCAAACATGCTATATTTCGCAGGGGAGCTCGAAGTCGTTCTTGATGGATGGATGGATGATTGGGGCTTTACGTCCTGTATTTAGGCACTCGGTAGGCTAATTAGGACAGGAGGAGAATACAGCAATGAGGCAAAGAATGGTTGAAACAGCTGTCCAATATAGGCCCCACGTGACCCGGCAAGAGCTGGATTCGAATCCTGGACCCAGTGATTGGCAGCCTAGCACGCTACCCCAAGACCAACTCCACCCCGCCCCCCTCCCCAAAATCTTTTTTGACGAAAATGTGTTTATTTCACTGAAACGCTCAACATAATTGTCCCTTTCCAGTTTGCACCACAGCCATTCGGGGGGGGGGAAGGGATTTCTTAACACTCCATTGTTAAATTTCTAATGAAAATCCTATTATTCAAGGACATTGAGTGCTTAAAACATAAATAATTACATCCATAATCTACTTGAAATAAATGTCACCTGCACCCCAATCATATATAATTGTGAAATTAATTTACTCTTCTTGCATTAGGCTTTACAAATATTGTGTATTTGTTTAGATATGTCAATCCTATCCAAAGATATGGCATCTCAAATATTCATGATAATTAGGAAACATCACAATTAAAGAAAATGACATTTGAATTTCCCGCCTCTGCCGGGAAAGGGTTGAGAACATTAAAAACTAGAACCCACTCAAATAACTTGAATAAGTTAAAATCAGTTTTCAGTGAAAAGTGGTTTTTAATATTTCGAGAGAATGACTTTTGCAAAAAGTTGGTCTAAAGAGCTAAGAAATGAAAAAGCTGGTCTCAACAGCAAAAAAAAAAAAATGAAAAAGTTGGTCTCAAACATCTAAAAAAAAACATTAAAAAGTTGGTCTCAACAGCAAAAAAGTTGGTCTCAACAGCTAAAAGAAACATGAAAACAATTGGTCTTAACAGCTAAGAATACATGAGAAAGATGGTCTCAACACTAAACACACGGGTCATTCCACAGTAACTGAGTCTTTTGTGTCACTCAAACTGTTTACAGCAAGATCATAATATTAGGATTTGTTTCTAATCATATGCCTTTCCCCTTTTTTAAGGTTCTAAATTATTGTCATTGTTAAATGAAAATTATCGGCTACTGCTTATATTGTGCACTCTTAAAAATACCTGAAATATATCCAAAAAGTGATGTCACAGAAAATTCTTCTGTCAATTATCATACGTTTTTAACCATGTCAAATCAATGTAAATATTTGTGGTGGGTCTAAATCTCCACATAGGGCAAGTTGACCTAACTTCAGCCTCTCACCCATCTTCAGCCCCCCTACAGAAAACTCCTTGTAATTAAATTTTGATGAGGCCAAGGTGCCAGTATTTGGGTTTAAAGTTATTGTCAATGTGTTTAGAATAAATTATCAAAAAGTTAGGACCATCATAACAATGAATCAGGAATTTTACATGTTTTTTTGGTGGACCGCATTTTGCTTGTTTTGCGACGTGAATACAACGTGAAACGAAAAAAAGTTTGATAAAACGTTAAATCTTTCAGTTAGCTGTACCAATTCACCAAAGCAGGAGCAGCCCAAAAAAAGTTTCATCACAAGGAAAAATTAGTAATCTTCCATAAATTAAGGTTTTTTTCAATATTTTCCTACTTGATCATCCAATGAATTAGGTGATTTATAAGACATGTCAATCTTACCTAACTTCAGCCCCCATGGTCCTAACTTCAGCCCCCGTATGACCTAACTTCAGCCCCCAGGTTTCCCAAACTCCAGCCAATACATCTGACATGAGAAGTTTGTTTATTCATCCTTGAATATCTATCTATCTAAAATTTTAATTTTTAAAGCATTTTTACATCTGGCATACTGGAATAGACCAGTTGCCTGAACTGGAGTTTAAAATAAATTTTTATCCTCCTTCCGAGAAAATGATGACTTCTTTCCAAGCCTTTTTGAAATACATTTTTGGAGCATTGATTTCTTTCAGACTGTCATGTTTTATATACAGGTAAGTAATTAAGGCCAAATTTAATCATTCTGCTGTTTTTTATGACAGAATAGGATCAATTGGTTGGAGTCAGGTGTGGGGCTGAAGTTAGGTACACCCCAGGCTGAAGTTAGGTACAACACGGCTGAAGTTAGGTGGATTTCCCACTATTGTCTTTTGAACACATTTGCACTGCCTTATAAAGCATGTGGTTGTATTTTTACAATATAGTCGTAAAGAGGAGTGAAGGCTGGGGTTAGGTCCACAGCTACAGGTTATTCCCATGAATAGCCAGCCAATGACAAGCAATCAAAAACCAAAGTAGGCTGAAGTTAGGTCAACTTGCCCTACTTATATCCCAAGACAGACTTTTTCCTCACCTGTGTATACTGTGGAAGACCAAATGCCCTCGTCACCAGAAAACATGTCACTGGTGTTACTCATTAAATAAAGCATGGCTGTAGAAGGAATGCTCCCTTCTATCTTTGGTCTAATGTACCAGGGGGCTTTTTCTGATGGACAGGCATCCATGATTACTGCATATTTTGGCATTCACATGTTTTTAGCATCCAGGGTGGCTCTAGAGTGAGTTGAAATTAAGAGTATTATTTTTCGGTGTCACTGGTGTTACCCTCAAAAATGGTCTATAATTCTAGAATTTTCAAAAACTGCCTCAGTCATAGGATATGTCCTGTTTACACAGATCAATCTTTGGCAACACCTGTTCAAATCATTGCATCACTGTGGGAGCAATTGGTATTTCAGTGCAAATTGTCACTGGTGTTACTGTCACTGGTGTTACTCAAAAATGGTTAACACTGGTGTGCAATGGTATCATCAGTAATAAATGGTGGCAAAAAATCCAATGAAATTCTTATTTTAATGGGAAATATTTCAAACAATTATTAATTTGGTCACTGGTTTTACTTTGAGTCAATTGTGTTTCTTAACTTTTACTGTAACACCAGTGACAGTTTTGTCTTAGTTATTGTGGAATGACCCACACATAAAGATAGATGGTCTCACCACCTTAAAAAAAACATGAAAAAAAATTGGCCTCAACAATTGAAACTATAGATTTCATATCGCAAAGCGGAATGAATGGAGGTGGCCCTTCAACTTGGATGGCACTCCATCCTCTGGCTGTGAACTTTTTGGCGATTCAACAATTCTTAGCATGCTTTTCACACACAGGAGATTTATACATTCTAAATCCAAAAACACAACTTTCAAAATTTAAACTGAAATAATGGAAAGGCTTGAAGTCACATCAAAATGCACTAAAAATACTTCAGCTTGGAGACACCTTGGCTGGACCCCTGGGGGGGGGGGGTTCTCACTTTATGTTGGTCTACACCTATGCTCGGCTGAAAAGGGCTCTTCAAGGGCTAATTTTCCCTAGCTAAGGGTCCTAAAATGAGGTCTGAATATTCCTAGACATGGTCCAACATTTCCAGCACTCCGAATTTCGCATAAAAATGACCTTCCGAAGGACATCCATGATGGAAAAAAAGAAATTATTTGGGGACAAATAATTAAAATAATACAGCCGACCAGAAAAAATTGCCTCTGAGGGCGAATTTTCCCTAGTCCAGGGTCCTATTTTTGGGTTCCCGGCACTCCGTTACTGGGTCTGAGTGAGAGACGCTCAGCTGAGCACCCTCCGTAATTTTCGGGGCGAGAACCCCCCCCCCCCCAGGGCTGGACCAATCAGAGGCAAGGGAAAATTAAAAGAATTAAAGTCCACCTACAATGTACAACTTCTGTAATGAAAGTGCTAATTCAGTAATTGGCACTTCAGCAATTCTGTGATTGGTAATTGGCATCAGAGTATATAATTGGCTAAATTGCGTGTCAAATGTCACAAACCATAGGGCAGTTATTGAAAAGATGACATTTGAAGTTCAATTAATTTCATTTAATCATGTGTGGCAGGGTGTTGTAATGAATAGACTAGAGTGAGTGTCATTCATTGATGATGGGTTAAATGCAATCAATAAAGGCACCTTCAATTGGATGACATTCTAGATTAGAGTCCACATTTACAGTGCATTATTTTCCTTAGTAAGCCAAATTGTGTTGCCCAAAAAACCGAACAGTTACAAATAAACTAAATTTGCCTTTTTGAATTCTGTTTCAACTTGCCACATTGTCAAAGTCAAATAAAATATCACTGTGGTTGAGCCATTTCAGCAACACGGATGAAGCTTGGGTTTCCTCTGAGAAATTAAATATACTAACTTGTTGGCAGATTGAACAAACATGCAAAAATGAAATTTTATAAAAATCAATTCATAGTTCTTAAAACTGTAAATCATTTGTTAAACAGAACACTTGTGTACATTCCCATCGTGATGAATAAAATGAAAGGGCATTTAATCATAAATTTTAATAACAAAGGCTTGATTTAAAGTGCAATTAAATTCAATGTGACAATCTAGTCTTTATCCAGCAGTTCTGTAATTAATTAATAATCTTTTTTTTTTATTCGTACTAAATGTACAGAGGAAGGTATCAAAACAATTACAAATAAAATAAAATATAACATAAAAAGTATTTACAGGAGCAGATCTCAAGTCTGAGATAAAAATTCAATAATGGATTGGCACTCATGCCTTTCTAGTAACCACGGATCAAAAGAATCCCTCATAACAACAAGTTCTTTGATTTGACTAGCAACTCTTACATATTCAGACAAACAATTGTCTTTCCATTTATCATCAATAATAGAACTGATTGAATTAATATTAAATCAATGGATTACAGAGAGTGCAATTCACTGAATCAGGATTAAATGCAATTAATGGAGGCAACTTCAATGGCCATTAAATGACAGAAGGTGTGATCAAAGGTTAAAGTGCACTTAAATCAATCTCACCACTATGTCTGTATTTGGCAGGTTCTTATGATCAGTTGATTACAGAGAGAGTGAACCAAATATTCATGTAGTTATGTCACAGTTATAATTGCCAACTTGTGAAGACTGTTTAGATCGTCCCGCGATCGCGTCCTGTTCCGCGCCCAGGTCCCGCGATTTAGGTTGTCCCTAACAGCGCGAATTTCAATGCAAAAATGAATCTGGAGAGTCCTTTTTGCGGATATTTGCAAGCAAGATTACTCAAGTTAGGATGCGAGGACAATATCGTGAGTACCCACATGTGACGTTTAATTAGATAAAAGGCCAATGCCGACATTTTGTGAGGGTTAAATTGGTCCAGGAAACTCAATAATTGTGCCAAAGTTTGGCGCCTAGATGTGCAGCATTTTGACAGCTCGTACGATTACAAGGTGGAGGTGGGACCACCTCCACAATAACATGTAAAGGTTAGTTTCTAGAGCAAAAAAAAAGACCTTAACAACTAAAAAACATGAAAAAGTTGTTCTCAATAGCAAAAAAAAAACAAGAAAAAGTTGGTCTCAACGCTTAAAAGTAACATGAAAAAAGCTTGTCGCAACAGCTAAAAATACATGAGGAAGATCGAAACATTTTGGTCTCGACAACTAGAAACAAGACACAAAAAAGTTTGTCTCAAGAGCAAAAAAACATGACAAAGTTGGCCTTAACAACTAAAAAACATGAAAAGTTACTATGTAGAGCTAAAAAACGTTAAAAAGTTGGTCTCAACAGCCAAAACAAAACATGAAAATTTGGTCTCAACAGCTAAAAAAAATTAAAAAGTAGTCTCAAGAGCTAAAAAAACATGAAAAGGTTACTAGGTCAGTCTCAAGAGATAAAAAACATGACAAAGTTTGTCTCAACAACTAAAAAACATGAAAAAGTTGGTGAAAAAACACGAAAAAGTTGGTGAAAAAACATGAAAAACTTGGTGAAAAAACATGAAAAAGTTGGTGAAAAAACACGAAAAAGTTGGTGAAAAAACATGAAAAGTTGGTTCAACAGCTGGAAAAGACATTAAAAGTTGGTCTCAACAGCTAGAAAAAAAAACCATTAAAAGTTGGTCTCAAAAGCTACAGATAAAACATTAGAATGTGACGTTTTGGAAAAAAATCCATGTTGGTTTTTCGCATTGAAATTTGGTTTTTCAAAAAACCATTTTGAATCTAAAAAACCAATTTTGTCTGAAATTTTTTAGAGTGTAACCATTCTTTTACTCACATGGCCATCAGCCTTGTCTTCAGTAATCCATACTTGTCAAAAAACCATCCTACAGGGATTCCGATGACTCCCCAGAGCAACAGGGCCACCGTGAAGATGAGAGAGAACATCTGGTCCTGCGAACTGCATCTTGGGTAATACTTTGACTGAAAAGTGATAATATACAGTCAGTGATGGGAGTGCAAATTTTTCATCAGGAGAACTCTTGGCTGGTGCTGCAGCGTCGGGCGATCCAAATTCTTACAAGGGGAAAAAATTCCTGCTACCTGAGTATGATGGTACCAGAAAGACTGAACAGGAAATTGTAATATTTTCACCAAGTGCTGATCATTGGGGGAGCTGTAGCAGGAAAAAGCTCCCCTAGTTTTGAGCTCAACAGGAAGGTGTTATTATATTTTTCATGATAATACAGTTCTTGAGAGAATTAAATCCTGACTGATAGTACTAAAATATGTTTTTAAAAAATTGTGTTTCCAATAGAGCTGACAACTTATTTTGATTTTTTTTAAATGAAGTGATTTAAATTATGATTTTTGTCAAGTAAATTGATCTAAATCTTAAAAAGGATGAAGATTGTAATGCATTGAAATCATAATTTTAATCCAATTTCCCTAATATCCAGTCTCGATCATCACCTTACCTGTAATATCGTTGAGACATTTGAAACTGCGCCTACTGAACTATTGCCACCTAGCACCACCAGGGTCATGTTTTCGTCATTACAAAGATGGCTGAAGACGCCGTCCTCTTTGAAAATGTAAACAATAGAAGCCCATCCGGTTATCGTTGCTCCAAAGAATAAACATTCTAATCCACAGAGAAACAGAGTCAGGCGTAATCTGATAGGTGAAAATGAAGCGGGTGAGACTTCATCCATTCTGAAACAAGAAATATTTAATTAGGGGAGAGTGCCCTAAAATGCACCGCTTCCTAAGAGGTGCACCCCTGTGATTTGCAGCTAATAAGGGACCGTTCAGAATTTATGACTGGGGGGGGTGGGAGTTTTGCTGGAACTTCCCGTCAAAAATTGATACCCCCCCTTAAGTTTCATGCGGATTTTTAGTACCCCACCCTTAGGTTTCACGCATATTTTTAGTACCCCCCCTGCCATACAAAGCGATACATGCATACATATACTATAATACTCGGCCACGGGTACAGATTCGCGTCATTTCGGGTACTTTTGCGCGTAAAGAAGTCCAAATAAAATGAGTTTATGCGTGTTTTTCAAAAATTTTTCTTTGTTAAAATTTCTTCCCCCCCCTTGGAAGTGTTGTCAGAAATTAATACCCCCCCCCCTTGTAACACGTGTGAAAAGTTAGTACTACTCGGCCAAAACTCCCACTCCCCCCCCCCAGTCATAAATTCTGAACGGTCCCTAATAACTTTGGGGTGTTTCAAACAATTATGATTGGTCAAATATTTTGATTATAAACTATTTCATCAGATTTTTTAATACTGCTAAGCATAGGTGCCCAACAACAAGGACCGGGTGAAAATGGCTCCATTTGTTATAACATTTCTATGATTTTGAGCCAACAATGGCAGTGGTGATGATGCAAAGACTACAAAATGTCTTTTTCTGCTTTCTTTTCTATCAAATTTAGGCGAAAATTTTCCAAAAAGTCCCATAGTTTTGTTTCCTTGATACTGAAATAAAAGTTTGTTCAGCACACAAAAAAAAAAAAGTTTCCACCTGCAGCTGGGGTACCGTAATGTTAAAATGGGGATAAAAAATTTTGTCGCGGGTTCATGTGTGAAAATATTGTTCATTGGCTCTTTGCTAGTGAAAAAAAAGTTCCAACTAATTTGACAAATTACAAAATTTAAACATTGATGAATAAAAATGCCAAAAATAGTGATACATCCTTCAATTTATGTGGTACACTATGACACCTCATGCATCTGAGAGGGCCACACCTGAGCCACAAATAACAATAACAAATATTTGCTCAATTTTATTTAGAGTCACGTAAAAACAGAACAACATTGGAATCAAGGCTATTCGTGACAGACAATAATATTTACAAATTTTTGCACACATAAAAACAAGAAATCATTTTTTAACGATCTTGTCCTATATTTTCACACCTCCATTGCAAGGGCATCTTTGCTTGTCTATGAAATTCTATGGCAAAAAATAAGTTTCTTATTTATTTGGTGCTGCCTGTTTCTAATGCTTTATCATAAATCTACATGTATTTGCATGTTTATCCCATTAACATTTTAACATTTATTTAAGTTTATAGTCCCCCAATTGAAACAACTCAGCGAGACTTAACAACAAAACAATGAAAAATATATCAACTTAATAATTGACACTGTTGGATTTAAATGTCCCGTTTTTATTGCTATCCTAATTCATTTAATTTATATAATATAACCTATTATTTTATAATTTATTTGTACTCTTTTCTACACGTACATGTATTATGTTTTTCTTGTCTCATAGTGCCCCAGCTGCATGTGAAAACTTCTTTTTTTTCTTGCGCTGAACAAAATTTTATTTCGGTATCAAGGAAACAACTTTTTTTTCACCAAAGATCACCTTGTAAAAGCATACATGCAATTATGAATATTATTTTATCTATATTTCTTATATCTATAGGCTAGAGCTTCCCTACAGCATTTCTATATATTTACCTTAATAAGTGAGGCTTGGATCCAAAGTTGGGTAATATCTTTTTGTCTGCATTTAAGTTTGGGACATTTTGGCAAAGTGTATTTTTCATGCATTTAATGCATTATACAAGTTTGAGTTTGCAATTCTCTGTGACCCAGCATTCTAGCTAATTGGAATTAAGATAAATTGGGGGGATAAAAGCTTGTAACAATTAACTAAGGGAAGTTAAGTATACTTAACAATTAACAGCTTTCTGGTTATGAAACCTGGACTCCAGAATCACTGAACTAAATCTCTAATTATACAATGCATAGAGGCACAGTCCCATTGTCTTAATACTGTCCTCTCATTGGCTATTGCCATCCACCAATTACATGTTTATCCATATTGCTTTATAAGCTACAATTTGCATCATTATAAATTCCCCCGTTAGGGGAATTTATATTGTTTTTGTTCGGTTTTTTTTCATCATCCTATTTTTTGTTTTTGTTTTTTTCTTATTTTTAGTCATCATTTTGACAGGCTGTATTTCAGAAACTATTGCCAGTAACCACCTGAAATTGCAAATTAATATTGCTTTTGCTGAACTATTTTATATTATGGAATTACAGAGCGTAATTTTGAGTGAACTGCTCATTACGCAGCAAATGCATAAAAAATTTGTGTTCACGGTTTAAGAAGAACCAATGAGTGAAATTACACCAAATTTTTACACAATCATCTCTAAAGATATACGCAGGGCAGAAAGGCGGCTTTTGGCAATATCTCTAAAAGTTTTTTTTATATGAATTTTTCAAATAAGGTAATTCCCAGAATTGCTACTAAAATTTTCCAAAAACTAGGAAGAAATGCTCCAATCAAGCTGATATTGTATGCAGTTACAGTCATACTATACTGCAACAATCCACTAGAATTTCAACTTTCTAGCGTTAACGGTATCGGCGCTATAGCACCACAAAAACGCTATTTTCAAGCGCGGATAACTCGGCCCCTATTGAAGCTACAGAAAAATAAAAAACACCACCAGAAAGCTCTGTTTCTTAGCTTTCACATGGTATATAGCATTCTACTGTAGCGCCGTCCGTTGAAAATCGCGGTGGACCCTGAAAATTTCATCTCACTTTTTTCCTCCCCAAATGCTTCTTATGGCTGGAAACACTTTTTCCTGGCCATATGCCAATTTCATCGCTTCTCATACTTCACTGGCAGCACATTTTCTTTGTTGAAATAAATGCTGACCCAATTGCATTTCTGTGTGAATCATCGGATGGGGAAGGTAGAAGGGAAGGGGCAGGGGGATGTAAGGGGCAGGGGGATGTAAGGGGGCAGGGGAGAGGAAGGGAAGGGGGGAATTTATCTTTGTAATTGTGCACAATTACAAGTTTACTAGTTATAAATTCCCCCGTTAGGGGAATTTATTATAAATTCCCCCGTTAGGGGAATTTATATTGTTTTTGTTCGTTTTCTTTTTTTCATCTTTTTTCTTCTTTTTATTTTTCATCACCACTTTTGAGAGCTCGTATTTCTGGAACTATTTATGATATCTTCATAAAAATACATACCTATAATGCACTTGCAAAGTACTTTAGCATCCTGGAATTACAGAGCGTAATTGCTAGTACTCTGGAAATTACGTCCAAAATTCATAAAAAATTTGTGTCAACGGTTCTGGAATAACCGCAATACGAAATTACACCAAATTTTAACACAATAATCTCTAAAGATATACGCAGTGCGGAAAGGCTGCTTTTGGCAATATCTCTAAAAGTTTTTTTTTAATGAATTTTTCAAATAAGGGAATTCTCAAAATTGTTACTAAAATTTTCCAAAAACTAGGAAGAAATGCTCCAATCAAGCTGAAATTGTATGCAGTTACAGTCATACTTTAGTGTAACAATCCACTAGAATTTCGACTTTCTAGCGTTAACGGTATCGGCGCTATAGCACCACAAAAACGCGATTTTCAAGCGCGGATAACTCGGCTCCTATTAAAGCTCTGTTTCTTAGCTTTCACATGGTATATAGCATTCTACTGTAGCGCCGTTAAAAATCGCGGTGGACCCTGAAAATGTTATCTCACTTTTCAGCTGCCCAAATGCTTCTTATGGCTGGAAACACCATATGACCATATGCCCATTTCATCGCTTCTTATACTTCACTGGCTTCTTATACTTCACTGGCTGGACATTTTCTCTGCTGCAATAAATGATGACCCAATTACATTTTTGTGTGAATCAGGGGATTGGGAAGGTCGAGGGGAAGGGGGCAGGGGGATGGGAGGGGGAGGGGGAATTTATCTTTGTAATTGTGCACAATTACAGGTGTACTAGTTAAGAACTTCCCTTGGGAAGTTCTTCTTTAAGAACTTCCCTTGGGAAGTTCTTCTTGATATTGTACGGATTTGCACTTTTCCGCCGCGTTTTTGGTCATTTTTCAATGTTGAATAAAACATGGCCAAGGCAAGATATCAGAAAGCTACTTCAGCACAATATAGACACTAGAAATGCCCTTTGGTGTTGGGAATTACGCATCGGAATTACGCTTGACATGGGAATTACGGCCAATTTTCAATAAAAATTTCTCGCTCCGGTTCTGGGAAAAGTATTGACATACTTTTCCTCAAAATTTTTTCCCTGGATTCTCCAAAGAAATGTGCAGTGCAGAAAGGAATATCATCTCGCGCCTCCTAGAAAATTTTCGAGAAAAACGAGTTTGAAGTTTCGGTACCTCGAAATTTCAAGGGGTGGTGTCATGAAAAACCATGATGTAGTGGTCTCAATTTCATGTCCTGCCACAAATAATGAGTTCTACCGGGGTACAGTGGAAATGCAAAAGTACGGCTCCCCAGCTCCAATACTTTAGGTGCCACAGGGCCTCAAAAATCGAACTTTTGAAGGGACGTATCTCCCTTAATATTAATCCTAGAGAAAAAAAAGGACCATTTTTGAAAACCTCAGAATGTCAGCTTTGCAATGATGTATAGCAATAATCCCTAGGACGTACGGTATAGAATCGCGGTGGACATTGAAAATTTCATGTCACTTTTTGGGCCTCCCAAAACCTATTTTGCCCAAAAAAACTATGAAGCTCCTCATGGATGTTCATGCATATTTTTTGTGTGGTACCCATTATAGACCTGCATTATGTCTCCGAAGCAAAATGTTCTACTTAAAATACTTTTTGCTTGAGAATTTTTTTAATTTCAAAATTGAAATGTAGATTGCTCAGCTTCTACTTGTTCAAATGTCACGGAATTAACACCAAAAAATTTGGAAAATTATGGCCTTTTATGTGCTCCAAGGGCATATATCTCATACTAATAGCCAACTCTACAAATATAATTTTATTTTTTCATTTATAACTCATGAAGTATTATTTCAAATTAAGTACAACTAATGTGGAACATTGCTTATTGTCTGCCCTATTTTTCCATGTAAGCACATCTCCCTACGATGAATTTTATAATCCAATTAAAACTCTTCCAATAATGTTTCAAATCCGTTAAAATTGATATGATATGTTGCTTATTTGTTGCCCTATTGTTTGCAAATAAGCACATATTTTTTCTATTACATTTATAATTGAATTATAACTTGTGAAATACTACTGCAAATCACTTAAAACTGATATGACATGTTGCTGACTGTTTACCCTATGTATGTCTAAAAGCATGTCTTCCTACCTCTTATAGTTTGTCTGTGACAAGTCATTAGGGTTAGGGTTTCAACAAAGTTCATTGCTTACAGGCTGCCATGGTGAGGCCACAGTTAACCAGACTTCCAGTAACTACTTGCCACACATATCAATGCTAAATTTATTACAACAAACCTTCACAATGCTATGTTGCCTTTCTTATTGAATGCCACAGTTCCAGGATCCATACAGAGCCCACCTTGCAGAGAACAATTCTTGTTTATTGCTAATTGCTTTGGTAATCTGCCCAGTAGCAAGCTAAATCAGCCTGGAATCCACTCAAGCTTGTCATTGTATTGATATAGGCCCACATTGTGTTATGCACTGCCAGTATGCCACTCAAAACATCTAATGTTTTAAATATGTTCAAAATAACCATCATGCTACCTATTCACAAGGCCATTGCTGCTAATTATATTTTGCCCTTAATATATCCAAAGAATCAAAGTGAAACATAAGCTTACATGCTGTTTACACAGGCCTGTTACATGGGCCTGCATACATCTGCATGTATATATGTTTTATTGTATTTCTTTTTTGATAAATTTCCAAGTTTGGATGCATGAATAAACTCAATGAAAAAACAAATGTCTCATTATGTCTGCCTACAAATGTACAACACATTATTCACATTCACAATTTAACAGCATGAAGATCAATTTTCGAAAGGCAAATAGTTCACACTCCATTGCTGAATTGTGCATGAAACTTTACTCAAACCTTTGGGAATATTGCCTGTTTACATGTATACATTTCATTGATCAATTGATAAATTGTGTATCACTTGAGAGAAGTTTGGAAATTTCATGAAGATTAAATATAAATTGAGTGTTTTATAATGGTCTGCTACTTTGATAAATCTTCTCTTTGTGAATCTTGGCTCTGTGCCAATTATCAAATTGACAGGTAAAATGGGCCAGAAGGTGACCTCTGTGCACTCAAATGTGTTGATAACTATGTACAGATAGGAGGTGCTAGTGGTATTGCTTGAGTTATACCATTCGACAACTCAGTCAGCCAATCACATGCCAGTAATTCAAGGAAATAATTCCCATATTCTTTGTTGTCCAGTTATCCTCTGCATGTTTGACTGTTTGAGTATTTGTCTCATGGTATAAGCTAGTTATTCACCATGGGATCAGCAATATATGTTTATCACATCTCGGGCTAATATTCCCTCTCCCGTGGTGAATAACCCATACATATATGGACGCCTCATGTATCTGGACAAATTGCTCCATGCCCAAAATGTTTCAATAGTCATGGCCTCACTGTACCATTGCCCACAAAAGCCCTCCATGCTAAGCAATCTGTGATTCTGTATGTGCCTCTGTTTGTGTAGTTCCTTGCACTATTGCAAGTGACCTCGAAGTACCAGCTATAGCTTTTGGCAAACCAAACCAGACTCATCAAAGCCACGGAAAGGAATCCAACATACGGCAACAGAAAGGAAGGGAAAGGATCAAAAGGAAAGGAAGGGATTGGAAGGGAAGGGAAGTTCTTCCTTTAAATTGCTGTGCAATTTAGTATACTAGTTAAACTTACTATTGAAACGCATATAGCTTGTTTGTAATCTTTACCATCTGCAAGTTACCATCTTGGAATCCCAATCTATCTGGTCTTGAATTATTGGAATTGTAACAGCTATTTACTTAGCTGGCTGAGCTCCCCCAATTGCAGTGATAAGAGTGTATTTGGGAAGCTGTTTAATTGAGGAATGGCTATTTAGTCTATTAGTTGTGACTATTAGTCTATGAATTGTCTCTGCCAAACAGTAGGTAGACACCTGGAGCTCACAACCTGGTCGGCCCCTAATCCTCAAATTAATCTTAGTCGAAAGTGATTTTTTGCCTTGATTGTCAAACTCAAAGGTTTCAAAATCATCCGACCTGTCATCAGCCATAGGCCTAAGGGATAATGCTGGAGATCTCAGCAAAATTGCATAAGCATTGGATTTTGGGAAAAAGTAAATCGAAGAAATAGCTCCTGGAGGCCAGAGGCTCGCGCTGTAGCAGATTTCACGAAATTCTGCAAAATGACAACTTGGTCCACAAGTTACATTAGCACAATGGTGACTATGCTGATCTTGCAGTTACATTAGCAGCAGTAGCGTAGCCAGCGGCGGAGGGGGGGGCAGGGGGGGGGGGCAAGTTGCCCCCCCTGAAGAGATTTTGGGGAAATTTTTGCAGATATATTGCCCAAAATAGGAAGAAAAATGGGGAAATAGTAAGAAAAATGGGGAAATGATAAGCAAAATGGGGAAATGTTAAGCAAAATGGGGAAAAGACCAGAATTGAGGGAAATGATAAAAAATAATGGGGAAATAGATAAAAACAAATTGAAAGAAAAGGGGATTTATTCAAAGAGTTTTATCAGATTTGCCCATATTTTCTTCACAATTTCACCTTTTTTACTCGCCCTGAATGATATGCATTTGCAAATTTTTTTTCAAAATGTAGCCAATGCTTATGGGATGGTTTTTGTGATCAAAGGAAATTCTGCTAGGCCTGAGGTATTTGCAAATATTCTTTATTTTGTACCAATTTAAAAAAATTACCAAACTGTTATTTTAAATTTCCCCTAAATTTCTCTTCAAGAGTTTAGTAAACCTCAGCAAAAAGGTTCTCTGAAACAAAATTTTCTCCGTAATTTTTGCAGTGATATTCCTGTGAACTGAAAAATTCTCAAGAGCTTTCATTTATCATGTTTATATCTTAACAGAATGCATAGAATTCAACAACATCGTAAATTTCTCTAAATTGCCACCCAAGAAAGTAATTTCTTTTATAACCCTTTTAAACATTTCCCAACTTTTTAGCATTTTCACGATATTATCCAGACATTTTTACATATTATTCAGACTTATTACTAAGTTATTATTAATAATTTAGGGGACAACCACAACGTTTAACAGTAATGAGATTTTGAAAAAAAATTTTAACATTGTATTACAATGTGCAACACGCGAAAAGCTGTTGAATATGGACTCCCACATCTTCAGACGGACTCCCAAAATCTGATTACAATTTTGGGGAAATGTCCTGGTAGTTTGCCCCCCCCCCTAGAAAAAATCCTGGATACGCCACTGATTAGCAGTTACATTAGCAATGATAAAAACAGCTACCACTCCAAGTTGTTTATTTTGTCGGTGATCTATATAGGTAAATAATACGCATTTTTCAATAAAATTTCAGAATTTCATATTTTAGATTTGCCCAGATAGCGAGAACACTGAGAAATTCCGATGTAAAAGTTGCTAATGTAACATCAGAGTCCAGTGAGACAGAATGGAGTTACATTAGCAGTCTCTCTTATTTTTCCTTTTAAAAAATGGTTTATGGTCATGAATGCCTCTCAAACCAACCTTGGCCACAATTTACATCAGTTTAAAAGTCTATCAGAACAAGAAGTCAAGAAACTTATCACTGAAATGCCTGTCAAACACTGCCAACTTGATCCTATGCCAACATGGCTACTGCTTGAATGTGTTGATGAATTTCTGCCAGTCATAACCAAAATTGTTAATATGTCATTAACACTTGGAGAAACTGAAGCACGCACTTGTCAAACCACTCTTAAAGAAAGAAGGTCTTGAATTGATCAAAAAGAATTATCGGCCAGTCTCTAACCTTTCTTTTCTGAGTAAAATCATTGAGAGTGCTGTAATCAAACAGTATGTTGATCATCTCACTCAGAACAATCTTGATGATGAAAAACAATCAGCTTACAAGCAATTTCACAGCACAGAAACCCTCTTAACAAAAATCCATAATGATATTATGCTTAATCTGAGCAATGGGGAGGTGACAATGCTAGTATTGTTGGACTTGCCTGCTGCATTCGACACAATTGATCATGGCATTTTGCTAGAAAGACTGCGTAACAGGTATGGTGTGCAAAGTGCAGCTTTAAGATGGTTCAAATCTTATATTTCTGAAAGATCACAGTCTGTGATAATAAATGATAAAACGTCAAGCAAACTTCCGCTCAATTATGGAGTTCCTCAAGGTTCCAAACTTGGACCAATCTAATTTAACTCCTATGTTGCCCCAGTCAGTGAAGTAGCACGAAGGAATCAGGTTCACGATCAGAAGTACGCTGATGATGAGCAACTTATCCTGTCATTTAAACCAACCTTTTTGGGTGAAGAACATGCAAAACAGAAAATGGAAAATTGTATTGCCGAAATTAGAAATTTCTTGCATGACAACAAGCTGTGCAATAATGGAGATAAAACTGAACTTCTTCTGATTGGAGCACCAAACCAACTGAAGAAACTGCAAATGACATCTATCAATGTTGACAATGTAGAAATCAAAATTGCCAACCATGTCCGCAATTTGGGAGTGCTCTTTGACAATAATATGACCATGGAGAAGCAGATCAACAGAATGTGTCGTAACGCATATTTCAATTTAAGAAACCTGTCGAAACTCCGAAAAAACCTGGACAAGGAAATAGTTAAAACTGCTGTCAATGCACTTGTTACTCCTCATTTAGACTACGGAAATGGGCTGTTGTATGGCACTGCTACCCGATTGTTAAATAAATTTCAGGTTGCTGAAAACTCTGCAGTGAGATTAATTGAGAGATTAAACAAACATGACATCGTCAGCCAGAGTAGTGAACAACTGCACTGGTTACCAATCACAGCAAGAATTCAGTTCAAATTGATGACAACTACATGGAAGGCAATGAACAATCAGGCACCACAATACATCCAAGAACTTGTTCAAGTCAAATCTCAACAAGAACATAACCTGAGAAGCAACCACAAACTGCTGTTAGCAGAACCTGCTCCATGCAACAAAAATAAGTTTGAAGATCGAGCATTTTCCTATGCTGCACCAAAGCTCTGGAACACTTTGCCTGAAAAAGTGAGGACTGCACAAACATTAGAAAGTTTCAAGAAGAATCTGAAAACTCATTTGTTCCAGAATTCCTACAATTGATTTGATCTGAAAAAGCGCTGATGAGCAGTTTACTGAAATTGGCGCTATATAAATCCATATTATTATTATTATTATATAAGGTAATTACAAAAGGCGCCAAACAAGTATTTTAAGTGTATTTTATCAATCACATATCAGTGGCTCAACTACCATGGGGGCTGGGTAGGGCTGCCCTACGGGCCCCCACCCCTCAGGGGGCCCCCACCCGTCAAGGGAGGCCCCCACTCCCAAAGTGGGATAAAAAAAATTAAAAGCAAAATAAAAAAATATTATATTCCATTAGGGGTCAATCATGGATGAATAAGTATTGTATCTGCATTAATTTCTAAAAAAGTGACTCGTCAAATATAAGACAACTATAGGTAACCAAAAACTCTGAAGTGGGGCCTGGGGCCCTTTAAATCATCTTACGTCGGTTTGATACAATGATACAATTATAGAATATAATGCATTATTGGTCCAAAAAAACCAAAAAAATGTTGAATTCCTTTAGGGGCCCCCACAGATAAAAAAAAATATAAGCTTCCTTTCAAAAGAACAGACACATCAAACAAAAATTGAAAGAGGTGGCGCAGTGGCTCAACTACCTGAAAATGTTGGAATAGTTATGGGGCAACCCTGCAGTCTTTTAAAATGAATGAGGGATTAGTGGGGGCCCTTTAAAGTAAGTCTATAAGTCAAGAAGGCAGAATTATATATTTTAAAAATGTTGGATTAGTTCGGGGGCCAACAGAATCTTTCACCATGAATGAGGTATTAGTGGGAGCCCTTCAAAGTAGGTCCAAAAGTGAGGCATGCAGAATTATGTGTCTGAAAAATGTTGGAACAGTTCGGGGGCCCCCAGAGTCTTTCAGCATGAAAGTGGCTTGGATGTTTAGTGTATAGATGGTGGTGAACTTATTAGGATGAAATGTTTAATAAATCTTAGTATATGCTTGCGGAAGGTTGAAAAAAAACAACATTTCAGTATGTCAAATTGTCAATGAAATAAGATAATGTGGTAGTGGTTAGACAATATCTATATTTATTTGTTTGTGTGTATCTGACTGCTGTGCAAGGCCCTTCAATGGTGGACTAAAGTAACTTGAGATTGATAAAATTTTAATTTGTACTGATAAGGTAATATTAAATAGGCATAATAAACTGTGTCTGAGTCTGACTGAGTCTTTTATGCTTTTCCAAGTGTAGGCACATTAGTGAAATCTGTGGCCTTTAATTGAGTACATACTTCTCAATCTACCCTGGTAGCCTACCTAATTTCACATAAATCAGACAGGCAATAGCCAATGATATATTTAGCTGAAACAAGAATAGAAGATTTGTCCAATAAACCAACATAAATTTTCAACTGATGACCAGCCCTATTAAATGACGTCCGATGGTGCGGGTAGGGGCCCCCAGCCTTCCTGTTCCTACGGGCCCCACAACCTGTAGTTGAGCCCCTGTCACATATCATTTTGTTTTGCTAAAGTGTTTTCTGTTGATTCTACAGAGTGCCAAAGTTGGCATGTCAGATGACCAGTAAGTTTTGCTGTCCATTATTGTCCTTATGACAGATTTTAAAAACAATTTTTAAGAGCAAAAAGCGGCATATTAGTGGATTCTTTTAATAATTATTATTCTTTAGCTCACTGATTTACTTGATGACGGGTTCACGTGATTCAGGAAGCAACAGATAGATAATAAAAAAGGTGGGACAGTTTAAGATACTCTGTGAGCACATTTTCGTGAAGTCTGCCCTGTGTGCTTGAGACAGTTCTTTGGAGTCAGGGCAAAACACCAATAACAACTTAAGCTTTACATGGGACAAGGTGGGGGCCTCAGTGCCTCAGTGTGTCCAGGGACTCCAAGACCCTTAATCTGGCCCTTTCATACAACATAATCATTCAATGTAAAGGAGTTGTCGATACACCAAGTTTTCTTGCGAACCTGAGTTCAGAACCTCACAATATCAATATCAATTCACTACAATAACATTGATGATAATTACAGTTCAAATTAAAAATAAACTAAACATGAAGGGAAGAAGATTAACTTACCTGATATAGAGATCTGCGAAAATACTGAAACGATGTCGTCTTATGTTAAGACACGTTGGATGGATCAATCGAAAATAGTTTCAAAGCAGCGTATAACTCACTTTAAAATTATATTTTAAATTGGCTTAAATTAAATTTTCAAATTACTTAACCTCTTAGATTTTCTATGGTGTAGATCTAGAGAAAATAAATAAATAACCAGGAGAATGTTTTTGCGACTTTACGATTACTCTTTTGTTGACTCACTTTTTAATAAAATCCTTTTAAGAGTAGTCTCAAATAAATAAGAAATAAATAAGAAATAACTGAGTTATATACCAGTCCCTTTAAAATTATACTAATTGGCTAAATTTAAATTGTCAAATTACTGAACTCCTTAGACGTTCTATATTTAGTCTAGATCTAGAGAAAATAAACAAATAACCAGGAGAATCTTTTTGCGACTTTATAATTACTTTTTGCTAACTTACTTTTTAATAAAATCCTTCAGAGTAGTCTCAAATGAACAAGAAATAAATGAGTTATATTCCAGCCCCTTTAAGTGTTAGGTTTCACTGTAGTCCCTTTTAGCAGTGTTATCTGTGCATGTAACATGTGATTATGCATTTATTTTCATTCCATTTTTATTCATGAAGTCAAAATGATTTACTCAAGACAGGCCAGCTCCTCCCCTCCTTGCATTATAGCTGACATGAGCTGCCAATCAAATGCGCATGCCAAAACTGCAAGCTAAACTTTTGCTGTAATTTTGACTATTTATCAATTTATCTACTAAACATATAAGTCAATGGATGAATGATTGGGAACTTACATCTTGTACTAAGCAACCTACTTGAGTCAAATGGATGGATGGATGATTGGGGCTTTACGTCCTGTATTTATGCACTTGGTAGGCTAATTTGGACAGGAGGAGGACACGGCAATGAGGCGCTTTAGGATGGTTGAAACAGCCGTCCAACATAGGCAAAGGTGACCCGTCAAGAGCTGGATTCGAACCTTGGACCCAGTGATCAGAAGCCCAGCATGTTACCGCTAGACCAACCCTCCCCCCACTTGAGTCAAATGACTAATTAAGTTAGTCCAACTTTAATTTAACCAACACCTTGATTAGTCAAATAACCATGTAAATTTTTCAACTAAGTAAATTGGCCAAATGATGTCCTAAATTAGTTATTTAACTAAATTTGAGAATGAGATATGACCAAATAAACTATTTGTTAAATGACGAAATTAATCAAACTCATATCTAGTTTTGTCAAATTATTGAAGACTATCTAAATTGGTCATTCAACAAAATTTGAGATTTTGACCAAATTAATTGGTATAAAAAGGTCAGTCACTGAGCATGATAAGCTAGCATGCAAGCAGTTTGCTCATTGCCAATAAACTGACATATTAGATTAGTAATTCACAACTTTTGACATCGCTATGTCTGGAATTTGAATGAAAAGGTGGAATGTGTATCCTATAATAGTATTCTGCGTGGCCATCTTGTGTGGCAGTTTTTACACTCACTCATAAGGCTTTCTCATTTTTCGACTTAGAGTTATGAAATTTGGTACAGGTATGGGGCTATAGTCCAGTCAATCCTTGGTTAGACCCACCACAAATTGCAAAAGTTTTGATCTATACATTTTCTGAATCCTTGGATGTCTGGCTTTAACATACTAAAAGTTTGCTCAAATAGTCCCGTGCGAACACTGTTTTCTGAGGGGTTAAAGATAGGGCCCTCGGTAACGTTCTTTTCGCAGAAAAAAATCCCCACTTAAGAGTGATAATGACGTCTGAAGCAGCTGAAGTCCAATATAAATATATGAGTTGTATACCATCTTGTAGACAATTAAAACAGCTTTAATGTAAGCCATGTAAGATGTCTGGGAAGGGTGACAGGCCTGAGCTATGACTGTTTGAATACTAGCTCTCAGTGGTAGAAAGCCCGAAGAACATACGGAGAGTAGAGTGGATGGCTAATCTTGCTTTTCATCACTGCCTGAGTCCAATAAAAAGATACAAGCTGCATACCATTTTGTAGGTAATCAAAGCAGCTTTAATTTAGGCTATATTAGATGTCTGGGAAAGGTGACAGGCCTGAGATATGATTGTTTGAATACAAGCCCCCTCTCGGACATCAGGTTCCCGAAGAACATACATAGTGTGAATTGAATCGCTAGTCTTGTACTTTGTCACAGCCTGAGTCCAATCAAATATATAAGCTTCATGCCATCTTGTAGGCAATTAAAACAGCTTTAATTTAAGCCATGTTAGATGTCTGGGAAGAGTGACAGGCCTGAGATATAACTGTTTGAATACTGGCTCTCGGATGTAAAAATCCTGAAGAACATATGATGAGGAGTAAAGTGGATGGCTAATCTTGCTTTTCATCACAGTCCAACAAAAGATATAAAATGCATACCATCTAGTAGGCAATCAGAGAAGCTGTAACTTAAGCTATGTTAGTTGTCTGGGAAAGGTGACAGGCCTGGGCTTTGACTGTTTGAATACTGGCTCTCGGACGTAGAAATCCCGAAGAACATACAGAGAGTAAAGTGGATCGCTATTCTTGCTATTCATCACAGCCTGATTCCAATAAAAAAAATATGAGCTACAAACCGTTTTGAAGGCAATTAAAGCAGCTTTACTTTAAGCCTCGTGAGATGTCCAAGAAGGTTGACAAGCCTTGAGCTGTGACTGTTTGAATAGTGGCTCTCGGAATCCTATAGAACATACGGAGAGTAAAGTGGATGCCTAATCTTGCTCTTGACCTCAGCTAAATATATCTGAATAATTTTACTGGAAATAAAGCTACCTTTCGAGTTAGCTGTTAGAGTTGTCTGAGAAATGTGTTTTATCTTAAAGTCTAATAGGTTTTTTTACAATTTATTGGCACTTGAAAGCATACAGAAGAATAGAAAGAATATAAGATAATTTAACTAAACATAATTTGTAACATTGGTGTTTAAATTTGCAGAGTGAATACTAATAAATTAAATTGTAATGTTGTGTTGGAATGCTTAGTGTTAAAAGATGGATCAATGAGAATATTTCAAAAATTTTGCATGCATGTACTTTATTCCCGGGTAAATGAGCAGATGAAGTGAAAGGTTGTGTGCTTTTGTGTTAGGTTTGCTGCCGATGCTGTGCATCACAAAGTATGCAAAGTAAACTTCAGAATAGAGCGCCAATTACCTAAGTGTTTGAGAATGATAACTGAATCAGTGCAGACAAAAACAAAACGTTTGAATTGAAGACCAAGTGACACACAACGCCGCAAAGCTTTTCTGATAGTGAATAGGCCTAAGTGTCTTGAAAATAATTATGACGAGACCTAGTGATTAAAGCTTGTAGCATTACAAACATGAAAGCAGAACTCCAGAGGCATTTCCAAGAAAGGATCATTGTCGCTGAAGTTGATGAGAAAATGTGCTATCCAAAGCCAGATAATTCATGACATTGGTTAACACAGCCAAGTAGAGAAAAGTGATAACAAAAGTCAGATAATTGATGCATCTGAAAAACTGATAAAGCAAGATATCAAGGACTTGAAACCCTCAAAAGACACCAACCCAAACATTGAAAGTATTTCTTTAGAAACTGATAGCTTTCTCACCTGAATATTTGCTCAATTTATGAAAATAGTGTTTTGTGGGAAAGAAGTGGAAACTCATATTGCATCAGTTGGTAAGGCAATAATACAAGTTGATCGACCATATGCAATTCCTGCCCCAATGCAGCACTTGGCATTCAAATCATCAAATGCATCATCTATTCCTATCAAGGATGCTCATTGACTCCCTACATAACTTTTTTTGCTTCTCTTCAAGAGATATATGCATCAGTTTCCCATGAGACAGATCTACCAAACCTGGGCAATGGGCACTTTTCTGCAGTACTCAACAATGCCACATCATCAGAAGCATTGATTGGAAGAGCCATTCCACGGGATGGAAAATCATAACAATGGCGACACATGCAGTAAATCAGTCTTTTATGACACCGCAAGTCAAAGTAACAAATGAAGATATTATCAGCATTGGACGAATTGATATTGGCCACCTTAGCGACCTTACTGATGAAGATGAAACGAAACCATGCAATCTCTCTGTTATCAGCCAGGAGTTGAAAAGCCTCAACATTCAAGATCTATTCACTGATATCGAATTCCTGTGGAAGTTGTCTCTATTGTTCAAACTTCCTTGGCCACAGTGGTCTGGTTTCATACAGTTTGTGCGCAATGATGTCCATCCAGAAGAAACTGCCATCATGTTTTGGCCCATGCTAGATTGGGATCCAAATGATTTCACTTGAATCTATTCCACCTTGAAGTATGTGTTATCCCATGCTTTCAAACACAATTCTGTTATAATAGTTACCTTCGATCAACCACTTCGGTGGAAGGTATTCTCAGTAGAAAGCTGCTAGGAGCTTCAACCTGCGCTGATTCGACTTCGTGGATTCCATACTATAATGAGCTGGCTGGGAAGCATAGGACATTCAATTGATGGAACAGGTTAATAGGCAGTTCTTGAAGTTGTATATGCAGGCAATGCAGTCAGTCACACGATTTCTGGGAAAGCTGTCTGTCGTGCTGTCTGATATCTTCTTTTAATTGATGCTACTCTCAACACTCATCGGCTGTTGTCACAGGCACCGGTGAAAGATCTTCTACAGGCATTAGCACCAACGCAAGCTGGTATGACAGTGAATCCATCTGCTTCGGCATGCTGAAATGTAATATTTTTTCATTGCAAAGTTATTTTACAATAACCACCTATCATTTTGTGAATGGGCGGCAGCAAAAGAGCCTTTCGCGAGCTTCAGCAGTTACGCTCTATAATCATTTGATGATTTGCCTTAAATTAATCATAAAACTGAAATACTGCACATTTTCTCTGAACAAAGGTATGGTTCATGTATTTTCCTATAAATTCATTATAGTTCAAGTGCATTTTAGCCATATTAAACTATTATTAAGAACATTCGTAGCCTTCAACATGGAAATGGAATACTTAAATCTTTTATGTCTGGCAGTAGTTTAGTATTCTATCAGACATAACTCAGATCCAGCTTCTTTCCCCTTGAAAAAAATAAAATAAAATTGACAAAAAGCTGCTTTAATTGCCTACAAAATGGCATGCAGCTTATATAATATTTGATAGGACTCAGGCTGTGACGAAGAGCAAGACTAGCCAATAGCCATCCACTTTACTCTAAATATGTTTTTCGGGAACCTGATGTCCGAGAGCCAGTATTCAAACAATCATAGCCCAGGCCTGTCACCTTTCCCAGACAACTTACATAGCTTAAGTTACAGCTTCTCTGATTGCCTACTAGATGGTATGCATTTTATATCTTTTGTTGGACTCAGGCTGTGATGAAAAGCAAGATTAGCCATCCACTTTACTCCTCATCATATGTTCTTCAGGATTTTTACATCTGAGAGCCAGTATTCAAACAGTTATATCTCAGGCCTGTCACTCTTCCCAGACATCTAACATGGCTTAAATTAAAGCTGTTTTAATTGCCTACAAGATGGCATGAAGCTTATATATTTGATTGGACTCAGGCTGGGACAAAGAGCAAGGCTAGCGATTCAATTCACACTATGTATGTTCTTCGGGAACCTGATGTCCGAGAGGGGGCTTGTATTCAAACAATCATAGCTCGGGCCTGTCACCATTCCCAGACATCCAATATGGCTTAAATTAAAGCTGCTTTGATTGCCTACAAAATGGTATGCAGCTTGTATCTTTTTATTGGACTCAGGCCTGATAAAAAGCAAGAATAGCCATCCGCTCTACTCTCCGTATGTTCTTTGGGATTTCTACGTCCGAGAGCCAGTATTCAAACAGTCATAGCTCAGGCCTGTCACCCTTCCCAGACATCTAACATGGCTTAAATTAAAGCTGTTTTAATTGCCTACAAGATGGTATACAACTCATATATTTATATTGGACTTCAGCTGCTTCAGAGGCCACTATTACTCTTTAGTGGGGATTTTTTTCGGCGAAAACGACGTTACCGAGGGCTCTATCTTTAACCCCTCAGAAAACAGTGTTCGCACGGGACTATCTGAGCAAACTTTTAGTATGTTAAAGCCAGACATCCAAGGATTCAGAAAATGTATAGATCAAAACTTTTGCAATTTGTGGTGGGTCACCCTCTATTTTATCACCAGTTGCCTGGACTACTATGGGTATAATTTTGCAAGTTGTCGAGAAATCCAAGATGGCGGCCGTTTTGTGGCGGCCATTTTGGCAGCCATCTTTCTTCATTCTTGAACTGCCCATTGTGACCTTAATATTTCACTTACAGTTAAAAAATTTGGTACAGGCATTGGCCTGTGGGTATCGATCAGGAACATGTTGAGAAATCCAAGATGGCGGCCATTTTGGTAGCCATCTTTCTTCATTGTTCACCTGCCCATTGTGACCTTAATATTTCACTTACACTTATGACATTTGCCACAGGTATTGGCCTGTGGGTATGGATCAGCAACATGTTGAGAAATCCAAGATGGCAGCCATTTCGGCAGCCATCTTTCTTCATTTTTTTAACTGCCCATTGTGACCTTAATATTTTGCATAGAGTTATAAAATTTGGTACAGGTATTGGCCTGTGGGTATTGATCTGGAACATGTTGAGAAATCCAAGATGGCGGCCATTTTGTGGTGGCCATTTTTGCCGCCATCTTTCTTCATTTCTTGAACTGCCCATTGTTACCTTAATATTTCACTTACACTCATGACATTTGGCACAGGTACCTTTGCCTGTGGGTATGGATCAGCAACATGTTGAGAAATCCAAGATGACAGCCATTTTGGCAGCCATTTTCCTTCATTTTTTTAACTGCCCATTGTGACCTTAATATTTCGCTTACAGTTATAAAATTTGGTGCAGGTATTGGCCTGTGGGTATTGATCTGGAACATATTGAGAAATGCTAGATGGCGGCCATTCTGTGGCGGCCCTTTTGGCAGCCATCTTTCTTCATTCTTGAACTGCCCATTGTGATCTCAATATTTCACTTACAGTTATGCAATTTGGTATGGGCCTGTGGGTATCGATCAGGAACATGTTGAGAAATCCAAGCTGGTGGCCATTACGTGGTGGCCATTTTGGCAGCAATCTCTCCTCATTTCTTGAACTGCCCATTGTGAGCTTAATATTTCACTTACGGTTTTGACATTTGCCATAGGTATTTGCCTGTGGGTATGGACCAGGAACATGTTGAGAAATCCAAGATGGCGGCCATTTTGGAAGCTATCTTTCTTCATTTCTTGAACTGCCCAATGTCACCTTAATAGTTCACTTAAGAGTTATAAAATTTGGTACAGGTATTGACCTGTGGGTATCGATCGGGAAAATGTTGAGAAATCCAAGATGGTGGCCATTTTGCCAGCCATCTTTCTTCATTTCTTGAACTGCCCATTGTGATCTAAATATTTCGCTTAGATTTATGAAATTTGGTACAGATATTGGCGTGTGGGTATGAATCGGGAACGTGTTGAGGCATCCAAGCTGGCCACAAATGCCCACTTCAGAACGGCTGACATCCTTGAACTGCCCATTGAGCCCTTGCTATTTCACTGTGAGTTATGAACTTACAAATTGGCCTGTGGGCATGGATCAGGAAAATTTCGATAACTCCACATACATTGATAGATTGATAGATAGATATATACATAGATACATAGATCTATACCCACATTGCTTCATTCATTCACTCATTCTCCACACTGCCAAAGTATATCCTTTATCACGGGTGAATGCTAGTATATATATATTTTTAGATAATGTGCATGACCTTGCAGTGAAAGTGTTTTTAAAACATACAGTACCTTCCACCTTTTCATAGAATTAAAATCTCAGACCTAGTGGTGTCAAAAGTTACACATTATGTCAGTTAATTGGCAGTGAGCAAACTTAGTAAAGTGCTTTTGGTACTTCGGTGATGATGATAGTGTCATTTTGGACTTTTTCACTCAGGGAAATAGACTCAGTCAAGACTGTAAAGAATAACATATTTTCATAATCCATGGGAAAATTTGACATCGACACATTTTAATTGGATGGCCTGTAACCAGTCACTTTTGAGACATTCCCACGGGAGGAGCTATCTCTGAACAAAAGAACCTACCGGTTCAGGGGAGACATCTGGGGATTCATAGAGTCTCACAGACCAGCCTCTTCTGTTTTCTAATTACAATACTCAGCAACTTACTTGCACCTGATTGGTCAAGGACATTCTCAACAAATGAGATAAGGTCTTTTCTTATAAGGTGGACTTTTTGAGATTTTATTCAGATTTCACAATTTCAATTTTTACCACGGAAAAGCAATTTCAAAATTTTCTCCAATGATTTTTCGCTATTTTCTCAAACATATTAGCTATTGGGATATACTGTAATGCAAATCATTCAACCGGAGATTCAACCCACAGATGGTTATTTGTTTCCTTTTAGTTTTGTTGAGCTGATTGTACATGCAAATATGAGATAAACCACAATAAAATCAGCCTTTCTAAAATTTTCCCGGAAGACTTCGCTCAAATTTCACCACTTTGTTTCATGTTTTACATTGTCAGGACCTTACAAGTCATGATCGTGCAGAATTGTGTATAATTAATTTGTTCTGGTACTTTGGTCGATGTGACATAAAAATACCTGCCTTACCGACATAACCTGCAATGTACCTGCTGACATTTTAGCATTGTGCACTGTGGCACAATTACAGTACAGGTATTTTAGCATAAATTTGTACAATAATTAGGCCTATTAGGGCCGACCAGATGATCTGGGGGGGGCTATGGATTTTTTTTCCCACTTAACACTGAAAAAAAAGTGTATAGCCATCCTTGCCCCCAGTGGCCCCGTCCCGTCTTGCACCAAATCTTGCGTACCAAAAGACTTGAATTTAAGGTGACTCAACCGTGGTACACTGCACATACTTCTGAGCAGCCTGGTTGCCTAGCAACATAGCGTCACAACTGCTGCAGGCCCTGAAAAAGTTGTGACATCACCATTTTCTGCTCTCTTTTTTTTAGCAGCATGGCAGCCAGTAATTTGCTATTTAAATGAGATCTAATGCAGCTAGAAGCATAATTATTTTTTTATTGAATGCAGTAACACCTACTCTATGCTAGTCCAAAGTTTCAGCTTCTCATCTTTATCCAAAGAATTTTCTCAACTAATTTCAGTCAACTGTGTCTAAAATTGTCTTTATTATTTTAAATTGACATTGGCATAGTCATGGTACTGCAGTTAAAAAACGACTCGGTGAATTTTTTTAATTTTTGGCCATTTGTTTGACAATAACTTGTTTATGATATATGCAAATTTTTAAAAAAATCTGTATGATCGTTTTCCTAAAATTTGATTACTGCCAAAATTGATGCATACAAAATCAGCAATTAATTTGTGTATTGGTGACCTTTGAGCTCTTACAGAAAAAAGTATTTTAACCTTTTTCTTCAAATTTGTGGCAAATGTATTGGTTTACATCCATGGGAAGACATTTCTGACGTTTTTGTGTGACAAATGCATGTAATGCTTTATTCTGTGGTACATAACCAAAAACTCAATTTATGACTTTTAAGCAGTCATCAGGCTAAACATACTGTTGCCATGGCAACAAAACGAGTCGGTGAAATTTTTTTGTTTTTCATTCTTGGAATGTATGGGTCCCATAGAGTAACTGTGCAAAATTTTAGAAAAATCTGTATGATCAACCCACCATACATGAGTCACCTTAATTTTTAAGTATTCTGTCTCATTCTGCTGGAGGAATCAAATGCACTGCCCACCTTATTACAATATTTCATAGCGTATCTTTTCGGTTAAAGTTGACAAAGTTTCCAAAATTTCCCGATTGTGCGAGTTAGCTCACTGCCCCTTCTGGCTATTACCTAGCTACGCCACTGTGTAGTATCACAGAAGCTCTAGTTCTTAGATTTCCATTCCAGGGTCTTGTGTGGGAGGAGATGGAAGGTTGGACGTCCTTAAGGCCTTAACATCACATGTGAGTCCTAAGTCTCACACCTCCTCACACCTGACTCTGGTTTGTTTTGGTTTACTTCCTCTGCCCTTTGCCAGGTCAGGTTCTGGGATCTCAACACTTTGTAAAGCACCAGACAATTTTTTATCTTTTTTTCTCTTGTAATTTTATATGTAATATAATTTACAGCAGTCACTTTAACAGTGCTACTCTCATCATGGGAAAATCAAATGGGGAGTCGACTACTTCATAACTTTATGAAAGGAACCTGTCAATTGAATACATTAATTGACAGCACCTTTTATGTGAGGCCAACTGGTAAATGTATAGGTGTACTGAGCATGCATTTAGCAGTGTTTGTAAGGGGTAGGTAAACTATTTCAGATAAAATAGCTAAGTCATTGCAAGTCTTCTTGAATTCAATTAACTCTGGCAGATTGTGTAAGATTTTAACAGAGGTTTCAACTGTCTCAGTAAGTTAATGGAAATCTAGAAAGCCAGTAATGGTAGTAGGAATATTGAAGTTGTTATAGGGTGCACAAAGTTCTTGTGGACTTTTATTGAATACATTAAATAATTACTAAGACTTGCCAATACTTAAAATTCAAAATGGTGATTGTGAACACTGTTACAAACTTACTTTTTTTTTGCACAGGGAATTCATTTTTCTGATTTGATGAATTCATATATGTTATGTACAGGTCAATTCGTAGACACACCAACTTGCGCAAAAACGATTGAGAAGGGGTGTAGAGTCATAGATGGGTCAAAATTTGGTAAGTCTGAAATTCTTGTCTCCGGTGTTTAACAATAATTCATGATGACAGAAAGGCACATGCAGGACCTCTTGATGTCATTTGTCATAGACAAGGATATTAGCAAAACTTCTGACACAAAAAATATGAGGAAGGTTATTTTATCCCATCCAAAAATAGCATTGAAGTGGCCAACCCCCCTGAAAATGGCCTGTCTCCACCAACATTTTCTTTGAAAGATTGCATCACAAAAAATTGTACAGGATCCTGATTCAATTAAACTCTTCCATATATGGAGACTTGACTATCACTCTTCTAAAATATAGTTTCAAATTTCTGAAATAATATCCTGTATAAGAGCAGGGGGTTGTTGTGTCCATGTCTCCAATATTGCGTCATTAGCATCACACCAGTTTGGTTTCTTAATAAAAATGAAAGGGACACACATTTTGTGAGAAAACCTTGTGTCTAACGTTGTCTGAGAACCCGAGAAAATAACTGCGCTATCTGTAGCTCTATATCATTTAGATAAACCAAAATATTTGAGTATTTCTGTTGGTATGTCGGTTGTCCTATCTTAATTTGTCATTAGCAAACGCCTTGCTGCTCTATTTTGACTGCATATTTCTGGACCAGAATCAATACGAACATGCTTCTGGTGTTCATAAGATCATTTCATGCACAAATTGCCAGATTGCCAGTTTTGCACTGGTCCCTACAAAGATTTTTATCTTAATTATCATTAGCATCACGCTGTCATTAGCATCACAACAAAAAATGGCTTCTTTCCTTTACCTCACTTAAATTCAGTTGCAGGTGACAGGAGTTGAAATTGTGTTCAATATATATTATCAATTAATGTTTTAACAAAATATTACACAGAATTTTTGCATTTTCATTGCATCTGACATGCCTAGTATGAATTTGACGGTTCTCTGAGATTAATAATCAAATATGGGGTGTCAGTGAGATTTTACCATTGTCTAGCACCTGAAATATGGTTCAGCAAAGACATTGGGCACTGGAGGGGTAGTGGAGATCATCTTTGTTATTCAGAATCCAAACTATTGGTGAAAAGATTATTTTTGTTTCTGTTTGTAAATTTCTAGTTCAAGAAAATCTTCTATCTTAATAAGTATTGGTCATAGAAACCTGAAATATAGCTAAATGTTTGCAGAATAGCCACTTTCCCATACGTTGGTAATACATTCTTCAGCTCTAAGTGGTGCGGATTTCAAGTTATAGGCATGATGCTATTGACACAAATATTCTAAATTTAATTGACCAAAATGCATTATCTCAAAAATAATTGGTGCTAGAGACCTGGAACTTGGCCTAAATGTGCAAGCTACCTGCCTAATCATTGGTAATAGATTATTTAACCCTAAGTGGTCAGGATTTTTCAGTTATAAGTGTGATTTTAATGACAGTCAAAAAACATCACAGCTGTAAATATCACCTCATTACAGATCAGCAGAGCATTTGGGACCCTTGGACATGACAGTGCAGTGATAGCTGAGTGTTTGACCTACCAAATGCCAACTTAAAACGGCATTTCTGGACTAAAAAAAATTTCAAAATTTTTTCAGCTGAAATTTCAAGGTTTTCAAATTTTGACCCAGATACGTTGAGACGTAGATTCATAAAGATGTAGATATATGTAGAGTCGAAGAAACTTGACTGTGCCTGTCAACTCAAACTAAATCCATATCCATGAGTTGGCATGTCTTCCAGGCCAGGTAGTCCTGATGTACGAGTGATTGGGGCTTTACGCCCCATATTTATGCACTTGGTAGGCTATTTCGGACAAGGGGAGGACACGGCAATGAGGCAAAGGATGATTGAAACAGCCATCCAACATAGGCCAAAGTGACCCGGCAAGAGCTGGATTCGAACCCTGGACCCAGCGATTGGCAGCCTAGCTCGCTACCACTAGACCAACCAACCCCCCCCTCCCCCCTCCACAAAGGATGATTGAAACAGCTGTCCAACATAGGCCAAAGTGACCCGACATGAGCTGGATTCGAACCTGGACCCAGCGATTGGCAGCCTAGCACACTACTAACAGACCAACTCCACCTCTCCAGGTAGTCACAATGATCTACGACTTGATCCATTTACTCCAATGCCACTCCTAAATTTTTGAAAAAGTAGCCTAAGCCTTATGCTCAAGTGAGCACACAACTAACAACTTTTTTCATTCTTTTGGAATTAAAATAGAAACTGCTACAGTATTATTTTGCTACTTTCAGAGCATGATTTTAACATTCAAGTGCATGTACCCTATTATTCAAACATAGGGGAACGAGGGGCAAAACAGAGCGGCGGGGCAAAATGGTTTTTTAAGTTTTCTCGGAACGTTTTGACCTGCCTTCTAATTTTTTGGTTGGAAAATAAAATAGGATATATGACCAACTTTTTCTGAGAGTTTAGTTGATGATAACGTTACAGGTATGCAGCTATGTTAATTTGAAGTTTTTGATCAATTTTCTTAAAAGAATCATAATTTTTGGAAATGGTGTACTACCTCCAATGACGTTCCCAGCCAAATAATTCATGGTCAGTGTTATTAGAGGACTACCAATCTTGCGTATTAAGCAAAAAAATGAAGTCTGGCGCTTAGTCATGTGTTAGTAGGTCATTATTAATCTACCCTGCATGGTTGGGGCAAGATGGAGTCCTCCTGCCGGGGCAAAATGGGAGGCACAAAAAAGCAATTCCTGCCTAGAAAAGGTTGAAGCTTGATATTGGGTCAATTCAAGCATGACATTTGGGACATTTGATACATTTTCTGGCCATATAACAGGCAAAATTTGAAAAAATCACAAGAGATTTGTGGATCTAATCCATGTCATCAGTAATACCTTGAGGATTTAGGCTTAGTGGTAAAACCCTGTATTGTTGAAACTGAAATGAATGTAACTGCCTTTCAAAAAGCATAGTCAAATCCAATACCAGTTTAAATTGTTAAATTATTAAGAAAACTCGGAAATCAGAGTTATGTGAATATTCATAAAAATGTCACATTTCCACAAAATTTAACTAATTATTGTTTTCTTTTTGTAACCTAATGTTTATGGTTAAATAATTTGTCAAATAATTACATAAAATGTATAATTACTAGCATCACTCCCCCGCTGTAATTACATCCTGTGTTGAGATGTTGATTTCATAATTTATTGCTATGTGTACTCTTAGTATTCTGCAATATTCTCACATTGCAATGACATGAATTAACACATTTTTGTTTGTCAACATGCTTTTTAGTTAGGCTATTATCAAAACAGCTGGTTTATTGCAGAACTTTTGCAACTTTATTTCTTCCCATTTTGCCCCATATGAAACTCCATTTTGCCCCAAGCATGGGGCAAAACGGGATAAAGTTGCATTTTTGAAAATAGGGAAAAATTTGAATTGGAACTATTAAAAAAGCACTTTTCTGTGTTTGAGCAAGTGGTATTGGTACTTCTTCATGGATCAGACCTTATTTGGCATTCGCATGATATACCACCTTCGTGCAGCGAGTCTTCGAAGTTAGGCGGCCCGTTTTGCCCCTCGTTCCCCTACATAGTTAGGCGTCCTTAGGCATAAGAAGGAGCCATTTAATATTCAAGAGGGGGGGGGGCTTGGAGTTTTGCTCTGGAGAATTATCTCATTAATAATTTGTAATATGTTTTTAAGTAGCAGAACAGTTTTAAGAAATCTACCACAGAGCAAAATTTATAACAAATTTATAGAATCTCTTGACTCCGTAAAAAGTCCACCAAGTAACTCTTCAACTTCAAAGGAATGAGAGAAAGGAACAATCTTCTAAATGGACCATTTGAAGTGGCCAAACATGAACTAAAATCACACTCGAAAGTTTCAAGGGCTCCTGCCTTCGCATGAGACTTCCACAAATAATGGACGACAAATATAACCTACTTCAGATTTAGTCCGTGGGCCAGATATCGAAACCCTCCCCCCCCCTTGGGAATTTCGGAGACCCATATATTTTGAAAGATATATATCTTAAGTTACAAAATTTGCTTGTTGGTCAATCTTAGACCTCAACGATAACTAGCAGGAGCTATATGAGTGCGGGAAGGTTGAAAATAAATTTTCGCCAAACCGAGTGCCGCTATTTTCAGAAAATATACTGTTATTCATAAACTAATCCATGTATAGGTGCTTAAATGGTACCATTTTGAAGGTATTTAATTCTTCTATCTATTTAGTGCAAAAATTGATTGATTAGGATATCTATTTTGGTCAACAGAATGGAAAACATGCGGCCATAACTCGAAATTAAAAAGAAAATTTCATTTTATTTCACGAAAGTTCCCCGTACGGGTCACTAGGGGTCAGAAGCATCCTGAAGTTTCTTTCACATCATTCTGTATATTCATAGCTTTAAAATGATGTATAACACAACCATGTAACTGCAACAATAGCTTACCTGCAGTCAATTATTCATTATTGCATTTATGTACGATTAAGTCAAATTTTCCGATATAGGGGATGAAAGACATAGATTCTGCTGTGAATATATCTTCCAGGATTCTGTGTATCTTTATGAAAACAATTGTAGATATTTTTAATAGTCTATATTCTGTTAACTATGTTTTCAGGGGTTTTAAAACAGGTATTTTCATGTTTTTAACTTGGTTATGGCAGCCATATTGCAGATTGGCAACCAAACATATTTTCTTACAAACATGTCCGGGTGACCTACATTGATGGTTTTCAGGATAAACATAATTTTTCCTGAAATAAGAACTTAATCACAACTGGTTTTCCTCTGAAAGGAAGATAGTGCATTTACCCCTTGTTTATTCAAAATGGCAGCCAAATCCCAGAAAAAATACATTTTTTCTGAATATCGGGTGCCAAATTTCATTATTTTTAACAAGAAATGCTTTATGCCACAAAATTGGCAAAAACTGCCTCAATAGTCATTTATATAACAAAATGTAGGTATCATTGCAACCACAAATTAGTAGGGTACATGATGCTATGTTGATTTACAAAAGAGGAGGGACTGTAATTTGACAGGAGGCCATTTTCTTTATCTTACCCCAACATTTTACTTAAAACAAAACAAGATTTCCACACACATACAATCACTGTAATCAAAGGTAACTTCTATACAAAAGTCATGAATTCAGCCATGGTTAATAAAAGAAGAAATTGGTTATTTATTAAAATATTTCTCATTTATAACAGGAATGCTCATAACAAGAGAGGCCCTTTTTCTTCCCTTACCCAGTTTTTCTTTTGCCAAAAAATTATTTTTGCACAGAAATGGTAACAAAGATGTTAAACTAATTTTTTATTATTTTAAGTACAAACCATTATTATTTTAAAGATAATATTGAGTATTATATGGTAATTTTTAATATATTTATCAGGCTACCTGGCACATATAGTTTCATTTTGGACCAAGGGTCCGGACTTTCTAGCCACACTTTGTAAAATTTGGACTATTGCAGATTTTTGGTAAAATTCAACAACTCCTAAACTATGAACTGGGTTAGAAGTGGTTTATAAAAATGATTAGGCATATTGAATTTTATGTGGTAATTTTGTATATTTACCAGGCTATCTGGCACATATAGTTTCGTTTGGACCAAGGTTCTGGACACTCTAGTCAAGCTTTGTAAAATTTGGACTATCGCTGAATTTTGCTAAAATTCAACAACTTCCAAACAATGAAAAAGCTTAAAAGTGGTCATAAAAATGGCTAGGCATATTGAATTTTATATGGTAATTTATTTAGCTTATTTACCAGGCTATCTAGCACATTTAGTTTGATTTTGGACCAAGATTCTGGACACTCCAGCTACACTTTGTAAAATTTGGACTATCGCAGATTTTACCTAAAATTCAACAACTCCTAAACTATGAACTGGCTTAAAAGTGGTTATAAAAATGACAAGGCATATTGAATTTTATATGGTAATTTAATATATTTACCAGGCTATCTTACACATATAGTTTCATTTTGGACAAAGGTTCTGGACACTCTAGTCAAGCTTTGTAAAATTTGGACTATCGCCGATTTTTGCTAAAAATCAACATCTCCTAAACTGAGAACTGGGTTAAAAGTGGTTATGAAAAAGACTAGGCATATTTAATTTTATATGGCAATTTAGTATATTTCCCAGGCTATCTTGCACATGTAGTTTCATTTTTGACCAAGGTTCTGGACACTCTAGTCAAGCTTGGAAAAATTTGAGACTATCGCAGATTTTTGCTAAAATTCAACATCTCCTAAACTATGAACTGGCTTAAAAGTGGTTATGAAAATGACTAGGCATATTGAATTTTATATGGCAATTTAGTATATTTCCAAGGCTATCTGGCACATATAGTTTCATTTTGGACAAAGGGTCTGGACACTAGTCAAGCTTTGTAAAATTTGGACTATCGCAGAATTTTTGCTAAAATTCGACAACTTCCAAAATATGAACTGGCTTAAAAGTGGTCATAAAAATGGCTAGGCATGTTTAATTTTATATGGTAATTTAGCTTATTTACCAGGCTATCTGGCACATAAAGTTTGATTTTGGACCAAGGTTCTGGACACTCCAGCCACACTTTGTAAAATTTGGGCGATCGCAGATTTTTGCTAAAATTCAACAGCTCCTCAACTATGAACTGACTTAAAAGTGGATATAAAAATGACTAGGCATATTTAATTTTATATGGTAATTTAGTATATTTACCAGGCTATCTGGCACATATAGTTTCATTTTGGACCAAGGTTCTGGACACACTAGTCAAGCTTCGTAAAATTTGGACTATCGCAGATTTTTGTAAAATTTCAACAACTTCGAAACTATGAGCTGGCTTAAAATTGGTCATAAAAATGGCGAATCATATTGAATTCTATACGGTAATTTAGCTTATTTGCCAGGCTATCTGGCACAGATAGTTTCATTTTGGACCAAGGTTCTGGACACTCTCGTCAAGCTTCGTAAAATTTGGACAATCATAGATTTTTGCTAAATTTCAACAACTTCCAAACTATGAACTGGCTTAAAAGTGGTCATAAAAATGGCTAATTATATTGAATTTTATATGGTAATTTAGCTTATTTGCCAGGCTATCTGGCACATTTAGTTTTATTTTGGACCAAGGGTCTAGACACTCAAGCCACACTTCGTAAAATTTGGACTAGCGCAGATTTTTGCTAAAATGCAACAACTCCTTAACTATGAACTGGCTTTAAAGTGGTCATAAAAATGGCTAGGCAATAGGCATATTGAAATTTATATGGCAATTTAGTATATTTACCAGGCTATCTGGCACACATAGTTCTATTTTGGACCAAGGGTCTGGGCACACCAGCCACACTTTGTAAAATAAGGACTATTACAGATTTTAACCAGATTTCAACAACTTACTTACTATGAGCTGGCTTAAAAGTGGTCATAAAAATGGCCAGGCATATTGAATTCTATATGGTAATTTAGCTTATTTGCCAGGCTAACTGGCACAGATAGTTTCATTTTGAACCAAGGTTCTGGACACTCTAGTCAAGCTTCGTAAAATTTGGACAATCGCAGATTTTTGCTAAATTTCAACAACTTCCAAACTATGAACTGGCTATGGCTTGGGTGTCCAGACCCTCGGTCCAAAATGAAACAATACCCTTTCCATGTCCTTTATTTTTAAAAAAATACTAAGTAATATATAGTAATAGTTTAGTGTATTAAAATAGATAGTATAACACCAAAGATCCTTGGTATTATTATATCGATGATTGAGGCAAAATAAATGGCCGCCATTTTGAAAAACGGGGTTAAACTGCACTTAACTTCCCAGGAGAGTATCAAAACCTGTCTTAATGAATTCCTGACCCATGAAAACATATATTTAGACCCAAAAATCATTGTTCTAGCCCAATTAGATCCAGAGATACGGGCGAAACGGTTAATTGGCGGCCATCTTGGAATTATCCATCATGGCCGCCAGTCGTTGAGGTTATATAATGACCAACAAGCAAAAATGTGTTCTCTGGAATATTAGCTTTCCGATGGTATATGTCTTCAAAATTCCCAAGGGGGGGGGGAGGGGGGGTTATGGTGGCCCGCGGACTAATTATATAATGTAAAATTATATGTGGTGCTTCATTGGCCTATATCTCTTTTCAATTTAAAAATCATATGACAGTCTATAATAATATAATAAGGGGGAATGGTCCAGGGGCGTCACTTTCATTTAAAAGTGGTGGGGTAAATTCTGCCAAAGTCTTCATGGAAAATGTCAGGAAAAACTTTTTTTAATGTATGCATAAATCCCCAACATCCCCACCTACACGGACGCCACTGCCACCATTTAATCTCAAGGGGGGGGGGGCTTTGAGTTTTTTTGCCATATTACAAAATAAATCAATTATTTTCTTAAGAATTAAGGTGATGCTTCATTTAAGAATGAATATTCAGGGACTTGGCATGCTTTAAATAAATAATTACAGCCGCCATTACTATGAAATAAATAATTTCAGGCACTATGTGTAATAATTATTGTCTCTTTTATCAAAATGTGTAGGGGAAGGGGGGCTGGTAGGCACTAATAGGACATTTCGATGTCCTGAACAGAAACTATTCTGACATAGATTTTGTCCATATGTCAGTTTGAAGTCCCATCCCCAACCTACACTATCAAGTTCTCACTGAGCTAGTACTATTATTTGCCCAGGAGATATCGCAGCAGAGGTGCCGGAACAGGGGGGGGGGGGGGCAAGTGCCCCTCCTGCCCCTGTCCAAGGGGGGCAAGGGGGTAAGGGTGCCCTTTAGATAAAAAAAAAACAAAAACATTATTGGGCCTTATTTCATTAATTTTAGGGACAAGTTAGTGAGTATATTCAAAATAATTAGTGACTCCGTATTTAAATTTTGTCACGCGAAATTGGCGCGAATATGATTTGCCCTTTTTCATCTCACCGCCCTTGCTGTCCGCGATTCCTTCCAGCACCCCTGTATCGCAGCTCAAAAATTCTGTGCCAACATGCCCCACCATGAAGCAGGTTGGCACATGAGGGGGGCATGTTGGCACCTGAGGGGGGGGCAGCTAGGCAACAGTTATTACAGGAAGTCAAATGTGCACATGTGAAATGATAACAAGAAATTCTTTAAAAAAAAAAGAATTGTAGGAACCTTTGTATGAAATATGAGATTTCTTCAAACACATATTTTATTTTTATAATATTCTGTTGATTTGTTATGTATGTGCAGTTACATGTACCTCCAATGTACCTACTGTGATTTCACATTAAGTTACCTCATGACTAGGCATGCCTAATTACAGGTGTTACAAACACAGACAGCAAACAATGCAATGAGAAGCCCTTTTATAGGGGGAACGGGGGCACATTGGGACGCTTTTAACGTCTACTAACTTTGCTCAATGTTGAAAGCACTGAAGAACTCAGAAGTTTGCATGAATATCACCCATACTATTAAGCTTAAATGCAATGCATAATAAACTAGACTGCACCTACCCATTTTGCAGCCAGAGAGTCGTAAACATGACTGTCCCAATGTGCCCCGGCCTGGCACAGCCGGGGCACATTGGGACATCAATTAAAAAATCATTTAAACACTCCATTTACAATAGATATCATATATAAGTAGTGCGTAAGACAATGCGCAGTGCATTAACACCTTGTAGTGCCAATAGTTCACAACTTTAAACAGTTTTAAACCTTTAACATAAACTGTCCTTGGTGCGGACATCTATGTAAGTAACACATAGTGCTTTGCGACAAATTTGTTCACAGAGCATGGTAATCCACTTTACCTCTATTCACTGTGGCCTGAACACCTGTTGTGTGCTGTCCCAGGTAATTCTGTTGCCTTGGACACTTAAATTCTGCCATATTAAGTGCGTCCCTATGTGCCCCGAATTCACTGTCCCAATGAGCCCCGATATGACTTTTACACCAAAATGCTAATTTCCCGGACACCAGAGAGTGTGTTTATCACGATAGCAATTCGTAACTGTTTTTTACGATATATAAAATTCATACTAGCACGAAAAAAGCCTCATTGTTCATGGTTTGTCCACAGAATGGTTCGAATTGAACCCGTCCATATTTACTTTTGTAGTAGGAAAACAAACATTTGCTCGCCATACTTCTGCATGTGGCTGTAATTTGTCTATAAAACCATGGAAATATCAGGATGTGAAATTACAAGATATGATGGCACTACCATATCATATAACTTGCAAGGATCCAAGAAAACCCCACCGTCCCACAGTGCCCCGCGTCCCAATGAGCCCCCGTTCCCCCTATTCTTTTTCATGAAAATGAAATTTCTATTTCTATAACAACAAACTAATGCTGTGTTGCATATTTGGATTATTACACCTTTCATATCCTCATGACCATCACAGGAGTTGTGAGGAGTTGAATATATAATATTTTCATACAGTGTTGTTTGGCCACATCTATTATATCATCCCAAATCTTTATATACATATACAGTACTTCTATTTAACCAATTTTCTGAAGGAAATCCCTATGGGATATGCTCCAGGTGTGCTTTGGAGATGGTCCCCTATCACTCAAACATGAACACCAAGCAGCTGCTCACTCAACCATGACCTTGATGCTATGGGGGTGTAGCTACTTCCAAAACAAGAGGGGGCAATATATACTTGATCTTAAAATTGTACTCACAGACACCTCCTCTGTAGCATTAACACTCTCCTAATATTGGAGGTCAATCAGGAAGGTACTCCTACCATAAGGAAAGTATCTCTGCAAGTCCAACTTCCTATTGGCCCCCTCCAGAAACTCATGTAGCTACACCTCTGTAGTACACATAAATTGATGACAAAGCACTTTGCTGATGCTTTATGGCCAATAAGTTAGGGACTTCCCATGTAAAGTACTTCTTCATTTGGAGTTTTTAACACAGATCTGAGATGGTCCCTACAAAAATGAAGCCATCAAGCTACAAATACCCAGGCACAATGTCAATATGCAAGTTTAAAAATTGATAAATTTTCATAGAGAAATTCAAGTTTTTGTTCGGAAGCTTATTTTTGTTGATAAGTAACCCATCTGACTGCCACACTTCCTGTGAATTTATCAATCGGAGAGCAGTATTCCAGCATGGATCAGGACGCAAAAAAGACTGCAAGGCGTTCAAACCAACAAAAATGGAACAATTGACTTAATACGACTGTGAGGCATCAGAAAGTTATTCGAAACTTTTTTTTTTACCTTCAATTTTTTTCTCAAAGGAAGTTTTTTTGTGCCAACATTTAAGGATGAAGTAAACAAAAGGTAAATCTCTGCTTTGAGAGAGTGGGCTAACTTTGTAGGATGACCTTTGACCCATGAGAGTCAGCCCATAAATTTACTTTCTTTATTAATTTTTAGTTGGTTATGGTTGGCCACCAAAATCTTTTCAATGAGAGTTAAAATATTGATGAGGCTGTATGATAAGTTTGAATGAGATTGGTTGGGAGGGACACAATAGAAACTGGTCATGAGTTTTGGTAAACTTTCTTCAGAAGATCTTGCACTTCGCGCCTTTAGTTTGTGCTGCTAATTTGCACCGCTAAAAAATAGTAATTAAATAGGCTCAGTGCAATCTCACGTAGACATTACTTATAGTTACCTCAAATTTACAGCAGCTTAAGACTTTTAAAAGAGTCATTAAAAGCTTTGTGAAAGCGCACTAAAGCATCTTTCTGGAGGGTCAGTGCACCTGGGCCTTCCATTCAAATGATTAATTGCTCTGACAGCTGGCCAATTAACTTGTCTATTAAAATGAATATCCTTGCTACTAAAATCACAATTGGCCTCAAAGTGGCTCAATCATGACTTGACAGGGGACAGGGGTGAAGTCTTATATATAATATAATATAATATATAATGATAGAATAGAAAGTATGTATCAAAGTGACCCAATGTTGACCATAAATGCTCTATTAAAATGATCACACCTTTTCTTCACTAAAATCTAAATGTCTCAATGTCCTATACAAATGGCCTTAGTGATGTTCGCAGGAGTTCTTCGGGCTTTCTTTTCGGATAGATTTAAAAGAAAGGTTTGGCATGGGCGTTCGGCGTATAAGACTTCCAAGAATTGAACTGCCCAAACATTGATGAAATATTCGGGCGTGGGGGCTTGAAATGTTCATTTGGGGGTAAATTGTTTATTAAGCAAAACATCACCGGATACAATTATTTATTTCAAGTCTGCGACGTCCCATAACATAATAAATAAAACAATAGTATAAAGATATTCACCCAGCAAAGCTAATTTAATTAAAAAATGCCAGGACACAGTTTATTAATTTCATCAACCAGAATTCCTTCTATTTTTTAAAGATCCAAAAAAAGTCCGGTTTCCTCTTCACTGATCAGCAAGACAGATTCTGACTCATCAAAACATGGGTGAAAATGCCGTTATCCATTGCAATGAAATTTTCACATTGTCAGAGCACATCGCAAGCTGGCAAAGCAAGCAAGAACAATGCTTTTGGCCTTTAATAATTATATATTTGTCTGTCAAACAATCAAGTGTTTTGCAATTTTTTTCAGCCTTTTTTGATGAAAGTCACATGCTATCTTCTATTAGCATTTTAATAACTCTGATAGTACCAACTAGAAAAGCACATGGAATGTGCACCTCCAGAGCTGGACAGTTGGGTTGGCCCTGGCCAGGGGCGGACTGGCCTGTGTGGCATAGTTGCAGCTGCCATGGGCCCATCCTCTCAGGGGGGCCCACGCAAGATATTTAAAAAAATACATATATAATTGTACATGTGATGTGACCAAATTAACCAAATAAGACAGGGCAGGAGAGGGTAGGAAAGAGCTAGGAATGTCTGGGAGAAGACGCAAAGAGGGAAATGTCAAAAATGTATAGGCTAGGCAAGAGTTGAGAAAGAGGCAGGGTAGCCGATGGCAGACAGAGACAAAAACTTATAAGTTAGAGGTTTTTAGAATTTGATGTGGATTATCAGATAATTAGTCATGAGTCGAATTTATTCCATTCCATGATAAAGGCATGTTCTCAAAAATATTGGCCCCGCTGTGACTTATGTTAATGTGTGTATGTATTAATTTGATACAAATAAAAGTTCAAAGTTCAAAGCCTTGCCTTCCATGCTGGAATCAGAGTTCCATATTGCACAGAAAGAATCTCCAGCCCTCTGGATATCGTTGGCTTCTGGTGGCCTATAGCGGCGCCCAGACCCCTGCCTCATTGTGCCTCCCCCTCTCCCAAAATCCTAGTTACGGCCCTGGTAGCGCACACAAAAAAACGTTTTCCGGGAACCTCAGACATTTTGTAGGCCTGTACAATGCGATGGGACCGGATTTTTCCGAGGTCCGTAATACTGTTTAATCAGCCTGGGATTAGCCAAATTGATTCGAGTTCTGAACCTAATCAATGGATTGCGCCAGTGTTACGAAACATACAAAGGCTTTGCGAAGATCATCCGGCATCTGTCAGACATTCAGTCTGACAAACAGGCACCTCTTGTCAGACCGAAAGGATTCTTGTGAGACAAGAAAATTTCATTGCTGCATTAATACAAAAGGGACAGAATTATTTATTGTCGAGCTTCCAAAAAGAATATTATTGATTGTCTGAATTGGGCCTAAATGCAAAAAAATAACAATAGGCCAAAATGGAATTATTTTCATATAAACTTTAACACTCCAATTATGGACTGGGAAACCAGAGATAAGTAATTATCCATTGCAAAATCACAGCTGTACAATTGTCATATGTATTGGACAACTGTCCCAGAGGTCCACAGACCAAGCATGGGTCATGGGTGCAGAGTTTTGAGGCGTGGCATAAAATTTCATAGATTTTTAACTCCTCAAATGTTTATTATGGCACAGAGAACACAATTGTGCTCCACTCATCAAGAGCTTTAAATCGATACACATACATGTATGTATGAATCTTCAATCTTCATTGAGTACATCCCATGGCTACTGTTGATAAGTTTTGGTGTTGGTGTTTAATAAAAGTCTTGTTTTCATCACAGAAAATATGTAGGCCCTTCCCCAAATTTATTTCCACTGCTGCTTCCTAATACCCAAATCACAGTATCAGACATGTATATATGTCATTTGTGAATTTGTAAAATGTCAAATGCGTGTTTAACACAGATAAAAATGTTCTTAATTAATCAAGATATTTTTTAATTAAAATCTTCATTCAGGGGGGGGGGGTTAGTTTAACCCCCCCCCCTCCCCATCCTCTACCTTTCTCTATCGGCAACTGCATAATTAAATGCATTAATATCATAATTATTTTCAGTTGATACCAGACAAAAAACAACAACACATAATCATGCCTTATGCATTCCTCTTTCTATTCTGCCTTTTGGTGCAATTCTTGCAACACACAGATAGATGAAATATTTTTGCATTAGTGATTTCACACTAGAGACGTAAAATTGTTGATATATCTGGCAATGTAACAAAATGTAACCACTTGATTAGCAATTTTTGCGCAAAGTAAATGGGGCATTGTGCATCAATAGATTTTGATAAAATTCCATAGTTAGGCAGTTAGTTATGTAAATGAACTAATCTGATGGGTTTTATTCATCTAGTGGTATTTCATGGTATGGTGAGGGCTTTAAATCCAAGTTTTTTTTTTGGCAAAAGACACATAACCGTACACCCATGAGATTCCCGTGAGGCTGTATGACGCCACCTCCAGATGAGGTCACCAAATCCGCCATATTGGAACTGCCCTGAGACATGTCACAATGACGTCAGTCTGGTAGAACCTCATGTCCATTCTATGTATCTCTATGGTATCAAACATTTCCTCCACTGGCTATTAAAAGGTTGTAAGTGCCACTTACGACCTTTCTGCAGTATTAAAGGAATAGATATTGAAAAATAAGCCGCATCTTTCTGTGAAAATTCCAGAAAAATATCATTTTTAGTTTTCGAGATATCAAACATTTTCTGTTACAACCTTTTTGCGTTTACATGATTTCATATTTTTAAAAGGTTGTAAGTACCATTAAAACAGATGTTTTTTTTTTAAACGTTGTAACTCTCACTTACGACCAGGGGTGCTTCAACTGTGAGAAACAGAGAAGGTTGTAAGTAAGACTTACAACCTTCCTGCATTCTATTATTCCCATTGATATGGTCGTAAGTCACACTTACAACCTTTCATTACTAGGATTTTAAAAATTACGATTCAGTCATTTGAGTGGAAAGATGGCAACTTCATGAGAAAATTATGTTAAAAATCTGAGAATTTGAAGGCGCAGAACTAAACTTGATTTCATTTTTCCAGACAATTGGTTCATGTAGGAATTTTTTATTTGAATCCAGCTAATTCAAACGTAGGCTGTGTAGCAGCAAACCATCAGCGAACAACACTTTTGAAAGATGCAAAGAAACCATTACAGTGATTTGTATTTGAGAAACCATGGAAAGGCCTAACTACACAAATTTACATATATTATAGTCTATAGGGCTGTGCCGATGCGACGATTATCGCCGACAATAGTCGCCAAAAGTTTCGATTTTGATCATCTCCACAAAATAAGTTACTGCTAAGTCTGCAGTCTGCCCCCATGTTGAATTTATCAGCAGTTACATTGAATCAATACATTACAATTATGAATAATATTAAGTAAATCGAATTAATTCATACAATTTATTTTCTTTTTCCTTCCTGCAAAAAGTATGTTGGTCCTGCTTGTTATAATTTTATCTAACACCAATGTCCATGGATATTCATTGAGAGTCAATGGATTCATTGATAATTGATGTTTCGTATAATTATGCTGATATTGACATTCTATGTGAAAATCGATTTAAAATCGATAATCGAATCGAAATAGGGGAGAGCGGGGCACCATGAGCCGCGGGGCACCATGAACCGCAGGCCCTCTGCAAAAAACTGCTGGACGTATTCCTCCAGGAAGCACTGTGTATGTTCCCCTATTGGTGATTAAGTAGATCACAAAGATTAATGACTGTCCTTGACACCATTTTTGCACAAGAAGAAAAAGGAAATTTGTGCAGTTGAAAAGTGAGAAAAGTAAAAAAATTGAGGTGAGTAAGCTTTTCTGCTGGCATCTTTATTCTTTGCAGCACGTTCTTAACCCATTGCTTGCTGATAAGAGGCAACTTGGGCTATAGAATAGTGAAGCCATGTCACTGGAGGGATTAACTGATATTTTAGGAAATGTGTTTTAAGTTGAAATTTAGACATGGGGCACCATGAGCCACTTTTGATGGGGCACTATGAGCCAATTTGATGAAAGGCTCATGGTGCCCCATTACAGTATGAAAACATGATAAACACTGCTCTGTGACCACTGAAGTAAATATTGAGGCCCATAGATGTTTACTTCAGAAAACAAGTCTATATCATAACTATGTATGTTAAAAAACCTAATTGCCCTTTGATTACAGATAGAACAATGGTAAGAAATTACCATCGGAAAACTGGGAAGGGTCAGGGCCGTATTAACCTTTGGGCAAACGGGGCATTTTCCCCGGGCCCATGACCTCAGGGGGGCCCATGATGAAGCTGAAAAGAGTTGCGACAGTAAAGAAATTGCTTCGGGTAACTGGCGTGAGAACGCATTTTTCAGAATTTAGAGCATTTTCGGGGCACTAGGGGGGCCCATTAGAAACAGTTTGCCCCCGGCCCAGAAATGCGCTAATACGGCCCTGGGAAGGGTATCTTTGACAGTGCCATCATGGAAAGGGCCGTGATAGAAGTTGTTGAGAATAATACTACGATCAGAACAGCTGCCAGGGACTTCGCAGTCGACAGGACGACCCTCACACGATATGTGAAGAAGTACAGAGAGAAGCCGGCAAATGTGCAAGTCCCATATACACCACATATGAATCATAGACAGGTGGGTGTAACTACTATATTTGGTGCCCACTCACAGGATCGTTCTTGCATTGCAAGGACAGAGAATGTGTAAAACTGAGTAGTCCTAATAATTATTATTCTGAATTATTTTTCTTGCAGAAATACCATATGAATGTTCCATTCTCTTTAACTTTTCAGGTTTTCACGGAACCAGAGGAGGCATCACTTGACACATATATACACAGTGTACAGAGATGTTCAGTAATGTTGGCGGCACTAAAAGGATAAAATCCATGCTCTCATTTCCAGTCGACCTTTCACAATATTCTTGTCAGTAGTGATTGAACAACAAACTCATTCGTTTATAACAACAGTTATGTCTTCATAGTTTAGGACTTTAAATTAACAGTGATGATGATGTTTCCTTTCCAATGTTAACATGAAAATCAATTTGGCGTATGTTTTCTCACAATTCTTTGACGTTTTCTCGCAATTTGTTGATGAAAAAACTTTTCATGAAACTGATAACGCTTTGACTGTCATTTCCACAATGAAATTCAAAAGTTATGTGCATAATCTCATGACATGTTACTGTGGCTCATGGTGCCCCAAGCTCTGGCTCACGGTGCCCCATGGTCGGGGCACCATGAGCCGTTTGACTTTTTTTTTTCAAAGCAAAATTTCTTACCTTTCCGAATAGAAATTGTGATTGTATCACATGTGACATTGTAGTCAACAGTTCAAACCATGATGACATAAGGTCGCTTGGCATGTAACATTGAAACTTTATGCTCAGGAGCTTAAATTCGAAAAGCGGCTCATGGTGCCCCGCTCTCCCCTACAAGTCAATTAATCGATTTCAGAAAATTTTTCGATTGCACAGCCCTAATTATAGAGCAGTTTCATACATACACAAGGTGTAGGTCGTGGGCTGTGGGTTGCAAACCCAAAAATACATTGATCGTTTGTATCAGATTTTATCCATGCATAATTTGTTCATGCAATACTGTTCAAGATTTGACCTAGAAGTAAAAATAATAATATTTTTAAAAATCAATATTTGAAAAATAGTTTTCATCAATCAGGCCATCACAAGGCACAACTACATCATATGGGTGATATGGGTATCAATTTCATTCAAGCACTTGCAAAAGTGGCCAATTTTATACATATTATTCTCAATATTTTAAAAAGTTTAGGATATCAATCCATCAGACTGATCAGACCATCAAAAGGCACAACTAAACCATATAGGCTATTTGCATACCAAATTCCATTCATGTACACCTAATGGGGGGCCGAGTGCTAACCGCCCGCTCGCCGCTTGGCAGATGGCATGTATATACTTTTCATTATTTGACATGTACACAAATTTGTGGAGGTGTGAAAACGAGCATGTACGAATTTGTGGACATAAAAAGACGAGCACAGGTGCTCGTGTTTGTGTAATAACTAACACTTGTGTATGTGCTTTATTATTCAGTTGTGTACCTGCCATTTCTAACATTCATGGAGGTGTTATAACCAGGGCTTTGGAGTCGGAGTCGGAGTCGGGAGTCGGAGTCGTGGAGTCGGAGGTTTTTGGGTGGAGTCGGAGTCGGAGTCGGAGTCGAACTTTGATTTTCAGGTGGAGTCGGAGTCGGAGTCGGAGTCGAAAATTAATTTGGTGACTCCTGACTCCTTAAAAATAATTTATATAATTCACAAAAACCAATTACAACAACGTGAAATGTATCTTGAATTTTAAGTAAAACTTCCTAAACAAGTATTCAAGAACAAAAGCCAATGGAAAATTTGTGGAAGTACTTTTTGCCCCCCCTGTTAATCATGTAATATTTGTGTGAAATAATGCGGATAAGTGGAGTCGGGAGTCGGAGTCGGAGTCGGAATTTGGGAGACCTAAGGAGTCGGAGTCGGAGTCGGAGTCGATTTTCAGAAAGCCGAAGGAGTCGGGAGTCGGAGTCGGTTCACTTACTACCCGACTCCAAAGCCCTGGTTATAACTTTCACTTTCGGGGTCAAAAGTATATAGGCTTAGAGTTAGCTTTAGCCAAGTTTAAGGTTGCAATGTTCGTAATTACATCTACACAAATTCGTGAAAAACAATATTTTACACTTACAAGAATGCTAAATCCGTATATGTTCATTTTTGCAGGTTTACAAATTTGTGTACATGCCAAATAGTGAAATATATATGGGTGAAGTCATTTTAAACGAGGCCAGCCAGGATTTTGACCTTTAACAGGACATAAAAAATGTTTGGCTAGTAATAAGTTCTTTAAAATTCTCTGAGACGTAGAAAACAATTTTGTCTTCATAATAAATCCACTTTTACATGAAATTATGGCTTTATCATTGAGACCAGGGACTGAAAACTCTCAAAATGGTACATTTTTGGGGGTGTCAAACGTCACATTTTCAAACAGTGTTACTTTGACAGTTGATGGTAAGCAACTGAAGTAAGTTATGCTCAGTTTTTTTAATTTTAATGACTACCTATATACCTGAACTTAAGTTTTTTAATTCCATTTGGGATGTGAAATGTTCTGGGAATATTTCTGGGGCCACCGAAACCTCCCGTCACGTACATCATAAATGTCAAACATGGTAAATCCAGAAAAAACATTTTCTAAAAATGGGTTTTTTTCCTATTTAAGTGGCGTTTGGTTGACTTATTTTCCACTGAATCAAGAAAGTATATGATACACGATCACATACCAGTCAGCTTTAAAAGGAATATCCAGCTACAGTTAAATTGTCACAGTCCAAACATGACACCTGCAATCACTAAAAAAATTCTTACCTACAGGACGGCAAATTTTCAAACCAAAAATTTTGACACACCCAGTAATATTTTTGTGAGTTTGTATGCTGCCAAAATAAGTATTCCACAAGATTTATCTAAAATGTTTAAAAGGATATCCTACAGAGCAGAAAAGGCTGTGATATGGAGGATGCAAATTTTGAATGTCAATAATTCTGGGATTCTCACCTACAGGACAGATATGATGTAACGTCACTGATAGAGGTGTTCTCATGTGCAGAGAAGCATCACATCAGTCAAAATTTTTCATTTTGCTGTGAATAACTAGAAGGCAAATTGCAATTTGCATATCTGGACGCTGATAATTGACCTGAACATTGTAACATAATATTGGTCTGGTAGTCTGGTTGGCTGAATTATAATAGCAGTAGTCAGAAGTTATCAGGGCATAGTGGCCAATGGGCCTTAAGAGAGAGAAATAAATGAATTGCTACATAGCGATGCATGAAGTTTTTTGATTGTGTGTGATGGAGTTGTGTGTTTAACAACTTGAAATAGTTGTGTTAAGCTGACAGAGGAGATACACACCCACAGCTCATCATTGCTTTGGACATCTTAAGCTAAGGTAGATACAGCTCATCTTCATGAAGCAGACCCACTTTTATGATTTCAATAAAACCTGAGATGTTCGAGAAAGAAAGCAATAGCATAATTTAAACGAAGTCAAAGAGCCCTGAGGCTATTGCCCTACTTCATTGCACATTGGCCTAGAAAAATGGACCAAGGGCAGAGTAAATGGCTGACATCACCGGCTGACATCATTGGCTGACTTCATCAGCTGACATCATCCTATAACCGGCTGACATCAGTGGCTGACATCAGTGGCTGACATCAGTGGCTGACATCAGTGGCTGACATCAGTGGCTGACATCACCGGCTGACATCACCGGCTGACATCACCGGCTGACATCACCGGCTGACATCACCAGCTGTCGTCAGTGGCTGACATCAATGGCTGACCACCGGCTGACATCACTGGCTGACATCACCGGCTGACATCACCGGCTGACATCAGTGGCTGACATCACCGGCTGACATCAATGGCTGACCACCGGCTGACATCACCGGCTGACATCACCGGCTGACATCACCGGCTGACATCAGTGGCTGACATCACCGGCTGACCACCGGCTGACATCAGTGGCTGACATAAACGGCTTACATCACCAACTGACATCAGTGGCTGACATCACCGGCTGACATCAGTGGCTGACATCACTGGTTGACATCGGTGGCTGACATCACCGGCTGACATCAGTGGCTGACATCACTGGCTGACATCAGTGGCTGACATCAGTGGCTACCATCAGTGGCTGACATCACTGGCTGACATCAGTGGCTGACATCACCAGCTGACATCACCAGCTGACATCAGTGGCTGACATCAATGGCTGACCACTGGCTGACATCAGTGGCTGATATCACCGGCTGACATCACCAGCTGACATCCGTGGCTGACATCACTGGCTGACATCACTGGCTGACATCACTGGCTGACATCACCGGCTGACATCACCAACTGACATCACCAGCTGACATCAGTGGCTGACATCAGTGGCTGACATCACTGGTTGACATCAGTGGCTTACATCACTGGTTGACATCAGTGGCTGACATCAGTGGCTGACATCAGTGGCTGCCATCACTGGTTGACATCAGTGGCTGACATCACCGGCTGACATCACTGGGTGACATCAGTGGCTGACATCACCGCCTGACATCAGTGGCTGACATCACTGGTTGATATCACTGGTTGATATCCCGGCTGACATCGCTGACTAACATTGATTGACATCATTGACCATATCATAACTATCAATAGGGGAGCTCCAAAACACAGGAGAGAACTCCCAATAAGAAGAAGAAGAAAGTGTAGCTACCTTGTGTAAATAGACAGTACTACTACTGTGGTTGCCATGGAGATGGTAGACTCGGAACTGGACGACACCTAGTATCCCTAAAGACTAGCCCTGCTAGTCTAACAAATGGACCAGTGTAGTATGCTTCCTCAAAAAGCCATTCTTTAGGTCAGAAGGAGGTGTGAATGAGGCCATGGTTGTAAAACAGTTCATCCTGTCTGAGCATAAGTCGGTCACAAGTTGGTCAATAGCTTTAGGGCTCTTTAACCCCCTTTTAAATTGTTTATGCATGCCAGTTTCAATCTAATGATCTAGTTGTTGAACACCGGCAAATCTATATAGCTCTCTCAACCAATAGCATTAGTGCGTATTTTGCATGCTAGGCGGCTACCGCGTGTTGATGACGGGTGTGCGCTGAAGCATATCAGATTCTGGTAGACTGGTCCCCCCTCCCTGGTGTGCCATAGGGACAGTATATCAGTTATAATTCTAGTACATTGTCCTATTTAGAATCCAGTCAATTTTCCATGATTGCAACACAGATTTCCAGCTATTCTCGGTGTTAAGGACCAATTCACCGGGTGATATCTGTAGATCTATCCACTATCTGTTTGCTATATCAGTCTGAGTCACTTGGATCACGTGTGTGCAACATAAAGTAAGTTTGATGGGTTTACTGTGTACATCACTATGTCTTATGTTCAGCCAACAGGAAACTGAAAAACACAAGGAAGTAGGCCGTTGTGAGACAGAATCTGGACGCCAGAGGCGTCCAGATAATAAGTTTTGTTTCTGAAATTGGCCTTGCATGAAGATACAAGACTGTCACACAACAAAATGTGTCATATGTCAAAAGTTTCAAATTGGTACATCATAATGGACAGTACATCATTATTGACCAAGAAGTAATTATTGGTCAATTATGATGTACAGATGAATTTTCGTCCTTTCTGATATGAAAAGATTACCAAAGTAGAGAAAAGTTGTGTTAATTAAATTCCCAGACTTCTGTTGTCCTTGTCATGAGATTTCACACATGCATTTCATTCTTATCTAACAATAACATGGATTCTTTGATGTACATCATATTTGACGCTCGTAATGTCAAGTATGATGTACAGCATAAATCTTAGATATATGACAGTAATCTCTTCATTAAATTAAGAATTATAATATATTTTGGCTAGCTTCATTTACTAATGCAGTTTATCTCAACAATACAATGTGTTTGATTTCGTTCAGCCGAGATTAATAGGCGTACATCATAATTGACACTTCATGTAAAATTCTTCTGATTATTTGTATTTTTACTGTTGTTATGAATGAGGATTTTAACAAATCTAATTTACCTTACTTATTCTTTCATATATTTTATGGAATTTCAGAGAATTTAAGTTCTAGCTTGAGTCGGTTATTCATATTCAATGTGTTTTTAGTCACATAATAGCATTTTTCTAATTTTTATTGTTTTATGTCTGTGACTTTAAATAAAACTTTGTTATTGTTATTGTTATTATTGTTTGGTGCATGTGTGTAGCTTCTGGCAACTTATTTTCCAGCTTCTCTAGGTGAAATTTCTCTTTTGTGTTATATTAGGGGGAATTAATATTTGACACTTGTTTGTTTTTATTGAAATGTTTATAATTGCATTTACTGGTAAAGTTTATTAATACACAATTTGACATAATTTTTTTAACTTGGTCAATTATGATGTACGTTTGACAGAATTCTCACCTACAGGACTATGTCAAATATGATGTAACGCTAAAAATATGCCTATATCTTTTACACAACAGGTTAGATGGCTTGGATTTTACCATTCTCTCATACATTCTGTGTGTTTTGACATTTTAATCCAAAAATTTACTGAGTATTCCTATGTGCTTTATTTTGACACAACATCGAAGAAGCAAAATTGACGAACATATATTTTTGTTGCGTCAATGTGTGTATTTCAAAGCAAAATGGTAATTTGTCAGCTAAAATTGTTTTAAATGATCATCTATACCTGGAACAATGATTATATGATCAATGTTTGCTATTATCAACAATAGGGATTAAATAAAGTGGAGTCAACCAAAATTCCTCACCTACGTGACGACATAGACTCTCCTCAGTAAAATTCCATTTGGGGCAGTGTCAGTGTAACTTAAGGTCATAAAAGGTATATTTCATAAAAATTAAGACTATGGAGCACAGGCTGGATAAGGAAAACATCCTAAAACATGCATTTTAAAATTTACCCTTATGTGACACTTTTGGCCTCATTTAAAATGACTTCACCCATATACCTCTAGATGGACAACATTTGACCAAAGTATAATACCTTCTTAGAACTAAAGTTCGCCGGTGGTAAAAATCCTGGGCAGTCTTTGTAGAGCCTCCATTTACCAGACACAGGTTGTTAAATCATTCGTCTACATGTTGACATCATCTCATGAAAATCCCATCTGTCTTCTCAGCATGGATGAGAGAAACTGTACACTGTGCAGGTTTATCAGATATTATTCAGATTCTTTTTATGGCAGGTAACCCATGTTTTACATATTGAATGTCAGGAGTTTATCTTATGAGTTAGCCTTTGGCCCAATTTACTCTTGGTAGATATAATATGACCTCACTGATGCAACAGTAATGTGGAATTCCATATTCCATGGTAATACATTTTGGATTGTAACCATAACGTTTTGTAGTTTTTTCCAAATCAATTACATAATTCGTTCAACAATCAGATGATAGGCCATCGTTCATAGTTCAATTCATAACTCTTAACATTTGTTTGAAACAGACAAAAGCAATATCATCTGATGTCAAACATTCATTTGGTCAGTTTTAAACATATCCTTTTTCAGAATAATGTTTTTTAATTAATTAACAGTTCAACAAAAATAAGTCCCCCTTTGGATAAACTTGAATATTTCAATGATTCCATGTATCACTGATTTTTATGACAGTTGGCTGAATCATAGAATATAATGGTGGTAGTTGTACATGCAATGTACAAATTGTGGCCCTAAATGTACACATCATCCGACTTTTCACCAAATGCTAAGTAATGAAGCCAAAGGCAATCACTTTCAATTGTACAAAAACATGCTGAAAACTGATACCGGATCTCCCGTCTTCAAAACCTTCAGTGAAACGGTTCAAGTTTCACAGATTTTCCATCAATTAATCAAGGCCATATTATGCTAAATTTCCCTTTTCAGATATCTCAACAGTCAACACTTTCTGTCCTGTACCACATACACCCTCAGTTTTAAATGCTAGACCAATATCAGCATCCGTGACTTTTGGTCTTTCTCAACATGGGGATTAAGATGCTGATAACGGGTTGGTGTCTGAATCTTACATTGTTAGCTTCAACCATATATTTCAATATTTCAAAAAGTATCAAATATCCACCAATTAGACTATATGGGCAACATGTGTACTGAATTTTATCCATGGATGTACTTGCATTTGTGCTGAGTACTGGCCCAGAAATGTTCAATCAACCCGTGGCCTGCCTGCCTGCCCGCCCGCCTAGTATACAGACATTTTACTCAATTGATTACAATACCTTCTTCAAACTAAATCTCTCAACTGAAGGTAAAAAAATGAGAGTAAATTTAGTTTTTCTGGGTTGGAGTAAAGTAATACAATTAACCACAAGCATTTAATTAACAATAAGCATTTAAGAAAGAATACTTCATATTGCTTTGGATTTGGAGTGGAATAATAATAACATAAATATAACCCATTTAAAAACATTTATTCCAACAATTTGCTTCAAATAATAATCATTTCCGTGTTTTTTTTTTGGCAATATCCATGAAATATTGACTTACAACCTTTTGATATTGAAACACTTACAACCTTTCATAGGGCAGTTGCGAGACTTCAGACAAATTTGGCAAAGTTTAAAAGGGCGTAACTCAAAATTTTGTTAAAATTGCCTGAAACTCAACTATATGCTTAGTAATGGCATCCATAATGTTTTTGGATGGGGCAAGTGCAGAAAATATAGATTGAAATTGGCAAAAAGGCCATTTGAAGTTTTAACTTACATCGTTCTTGCACTGGATCTTAAGAATTCAGAAAGAATTAAAAGGTTGTAAGTCAATTTTTTGATATTTAATCCAAATATATGAATTAAATCTGTAGCAAAATACTCCAAATGAACTACAATATTTGATTTGTCAACATATGTTACCCTACTTTCAACATACCTGCCCTTGTGAACCATCAGACACTCTTGATAGTTTTATGCATTTTTCTCAAAATGTCATTTTTTTAGTTACAACCTTTTAATAGCCAGTGAACGATTTATAAAGTAAACAACTAGTGCTGCCACACCTGGAATTATTTTCTGCTTCAGGATGGTGCTGCCATCTAGTGTCTATGTAACTTAGCAGCCAGACGACTTCGACCAATCAGATCACTTCATTTCGGCAGGAAGCTGTCAGCTATATGCAGGCTCGGCTGTCAGCCTGTGCTGACCAATCACATTGCTGCATTCCGATTTTGGGTTAGGGACAGGCAGGGGTAGCCATTGTGGTTTGGTCAAAAAAAAAAAAAAAAATCTCAATTTCTGACTATTCTCGGCATTGCAGGCATCTATTTACAGACGATACAGATAGATCTATCCCTTATCTATCAGCCACATTACTCTGACTCATTAGGAAGGCGTGTGTGCAGAGGTGGAGGAGAAAATAGAGTTGAGTTGAGTAAATCACTATATGTCATGTTTACCGAAAGCAGGAAATGAAGGCTGACGGATCAGATAGCACTGCCATGCAGTCCTCCGAGCTGCAAGCAGCTCTGGAGGAATTAAAATTCTCATGAATATCATAGGACATTTTGATAACTCATGAAGCGATCTCTTGTGGGTAATGCAATCCTATCTCTGATATCAGCCATGTTGTCACGGGAAATTCAAACGCAATTTTGTCTTTGGATAGAATCGAAATGTTAAAACAAAATTTAATGAACAATCCTTCAAAGCTTAATTTGAGAAGAGATTTTTCATCAAGCCACCATTTTTTTTTAGTCATGAGCAGTCATGACTTTTTGGAGCAAGCTAGAAGCCATGAAGATCAAGAAATTCATGATTTTGATGGCGTGTGTGTGTATATTTTGTGTGTGAAACATATTTTACTTGTCAAAGCATCTAAGAATGAGTTTTTGGTGGAAAAGTTTAAATTTATGTTATAAAACATGGACAATTCTGAAGCCGTGAGCAGCTGGCTGAAGCTGGCTAGCCAGCTAACACTTTAAGCCAGCCATGAGCCCAAGACAGGAAAAAATGACCGCTTATGGGTCTTCACTCTTCAGCAATGTCCATCAATATCAACACATTAAAACAAAAGCACAATAACGTCTATGACTGCCTTCATTTGTACACGTGGCGCAGCAGTTTATTTCAATACATTTTACAATAAACACTTGTGCAAAAACCTTTTCCTAACAATCTCAATCATTAACAGTTTCCGTTCTGACACATTATTATTATTATTCAACAAATATATTCAACATATATATTCATTATTCAACATATGTATCAAGGTGCTGGCAAGATCATTCAAGACTTAACCCATCAGTCGGCACACAAGCAACTTGAATCGGCATATTCATGATATTGCATTAATTTGCAACTTGCTCATTATAATAATCAGCATATATTAGCATATTTTTAGACTTTAAGCAAGATTAAGCAAGAAACAGGGTTAAACTTCAATTAAAAGTTCATAATAATTCACAATCGTCTTCATTAAATATTCAGGAACAACATAAATATTAGATCTTTCTCAATATATTAACTGACATGCCACATAATTATTATATAATAATTAATTCAACTGTGATCAACCAACAGGCATAATACAAAGTTAAATTGGCTTATTAAATCGGCATATTGGACTTAAAAATTAGAATATTCCAACAAGCATATTAAACTAAAATCAGCAAATATTAAGTTAACCATCAATCGTAATTAGTCACCTTAATTGGGCATATTACAGTTGGCATATTAGTATTAGCCTTAAATTAGAATATTCCAACAAGCATATTAAACTAAAATCAGCAAATATTAAGTTTATCATCAAACAATTATTCACCTTAAATTATATATTTATCACATTTATTACAATCAGCATATTAGACTTAAATTGTAATATTGTAACAAGCACATTCAACGTAAATTAACAAACAACTAAAATCAGCATATTTATTACAGGTATATGTCATATTTACCTAAATAGGCATATTACACTTTGCATTTAAGCATTTTTAGACCTATAGGGAGAGAGAAATCGAGTTGTTCAATATCGATATTAAGCCACTGAAACCACTTAGTTCACATAAATAACTATATGATATGTTTAACTTCATTTAACACAATTTCATACCGGACAAATCACTTGTGCGAAATATTTAGAACGTAGGTGCTCAATCAAGCTGAACTGGTATGAAACATTGCACGTTGATTTTTGATAACCTCAGACATTAACAATAAAATCATAAATCTTCATGTATTGATGGCAATAGAGGCACTACAAAGAAATATTTTCACTAATTGCAGTCTCATTTATTTTTAGTGAACATTTTCATTTCTCTGCTTTTTCTTAAACAGCATAATTTTATTTACTTATGCTCCTTATATAAGTTAAATAAACTTTTCCCTGAAATTGACATGTTTTTCTTCCTTATTTCTTTAACATCTTCAACAAAAAAGTTTTTTTCTTTGCAAATCAATTAGAATTAGCTTTTTCGTTTCAAATTTCACCCGTTTCTCCAATTTTCTCGACACTTGAATATAATTTTTCCCAATTTCTCAGCAATTAAGCAAATTTCCCATTTCAAAATTGAAATAGACATAGAAATAGCGCTGTTCCTATTTTATTTTAAAAATCTTCACAATAAATACATCTTTAATTTTTTTTACAATCACTGGCGTTTAATCGTTCATCTGTTCACAGTTGGCATGTAATATGTAGGCCTATGCGTGCTATTCTACAATACACTTCTATATATGCTACATAACAATGAGCCGTCCGACATAACAATGAACCAATCTATGATCTACATAACAATTATCACAAATTATGGCACAATCTGGCAAAACATTACGACGATACAATTTTTTTTTCCAATTTTTGGTACTGCTAATTTGACGTCACGTCAATTGAGTAACTCCTGTCTTAAGGCCATTGCTACGTCACAGTAATGTCAACATCGGTCATAGAAGCAGTTTATGGGTCAATTTCATCAGGCCACACATAATTGATATTAGCTTCGCGGACCCGCCGCCACAATGGATTTCCTGCCGGTGGAAAAAAAAATTGAAAAAAAAAAAAAAATTTTTTTTGACATTATAAAATTTTTTTTTTTTGTCCTACCGACTGACCCTAGAAAAAGTGCCTTGAGAGGATCCGAGAAGCTAAAGATCAATTATGTATGGCCTTAATGCACTTAAATGTATTACCTATCATAACAGCAAGGTATCTATCTGTGTTACAGTCAGACACCAAATTGGGGGTTCTTGAACCCGAAAAATGAGGTCCCTATACTGGCGTATTCAGGCCAAAAATTAACATTGAAGAGATAGGAAAAGCTGCAGAGCGTCGCGTATTAACCCCGTATAATGGCCTCCCCTAAGGCCATTTCTAGATACGCCCCTGGGTACCTGACTCAAGACCTCATATGCTTCATTAATTACAATTTTTTAAAGTAATTTTTGGAAAATGAACAATAATCTGATACTTGTTTGGTGTTAATCATTAGCAGGGCATTCACATGCAAATTGTCAGTGACAGTCAGATACCTGCTTTTCTTGTAGTAAAAGTACAATGGTGAGGCCTAATACTCGGTAGTAGGTTTTAAATGCATCGAAGTATCCTAATGTATCACCATGAGTAAAGGTTCCGAGATAGGATTGGAAAATCTATCTTAAATTAAGGCAAACTAATGTATTAGCAGGAAGAAAGCTAGGAGGTAGCATATCATATATATTTTTGGTTTAAATGCATTGCAATGTAGGCAGCTTATGAATATTGAATAATCAAATTAACAACATCTACACATGATGATTGATGGATGATTGGGCTTTACGTCCTGTATTTATGCACTTGGTAGGCTAATTAGGACAGGAGGACGACATGGCAATGAGGCAAAGGATGATTGAAACAGCCGTCCAACAACATCTACACTCATCGCAATATAATAAATATCACAAATGAACAATTCACAATACTCATTATTTACTTGGGTACTAAGTGATAGAAAACATCAGAAAATCTGATACATTGCCACTACACGGATAAATAAGTGCTGTTGCAATTTGATAATTTTTCCAACTTTTTAAAAAATATTCACGATAAGAGAGCTCTTTTACATAATTCAAGAATTCAGAAAAGTCTTGCAAAGTGAATTTATACAATATTTCTGCTGCCGATCATTCAAAAGTCAAACACGGAGAATAAAATATTTTGCAAGCTTCATCAATTAGAGGGACCAAGATATGTGGATGATTTATGATCTTATAAGTAAAACTACAAAAGCGTCTTCCATTTAGAACACTTAGAATATCAACATAAGACCTATAATTTAAGTATAAGGACAATTGGTGAATTAACGATATATTTCATATTTTCTATCAAGACTGTTTGAAGGCATGGCTCAGTCAGGTGACTACTTAATTTAAAGCAGACCAATCAGGACAGGAGGACACAGCAATGAGGCGAAGGATGCTTGAAACTACTGTCCAACATAAGTCTGGGTGATCCGCCAAAGCTGAATTCTAACCTGGGACCTCATAATTGAAGGAGTCAGTTGCGAGTTAACCATATATTTCCTGTTGGTGGATTTTGAATTAAAGTTAAAGTTACCCCCAATGATGGGTTAAGATTGAACCAAAAGTTTATCAAATTTTTACATTTTCTGGTGTAGCTGGCTCATGTTGCTGAGTGTGTAAAATATCTCTGGTATACAATTATTTTTTCCTATTGAAATGACCAATAAATGCACTAAATGACCCCTAGATTTTATTTCGGGTACGCACGGAAAAAATCAACAGTCAAGCTGGCTGTCAACTTTGTGACGTCATAACCATTGCAAGAATTTGTTAACTTATAACAATATACTGATAACAATGGTAATTGTGACGTCATCTATAATGGATGTGCTGGAGGTGGGAAGCATTATCAAGAAAAAAGAGAAGGAATAACTAAATAATTAATGTTATCAAAGTGATACTTCAGAAAATCAGTTGTAAATGTTAATGATCACAGGTTTATGATATTATACACAGAAAGGCGTCCATATTTAGCAGAATAATTTATCATTCAGGGCAACTTTAAGGCCTGTTTAATTATCAACAATGGAGAGCAGCAGACACAATATCAATAGTTTGCAAACCACTACAGCAAACATAGATCAATACAAATCCAACATTTACTAGACCAGCTCTTTCGATATGAATATAACACTAGGAGTCACTCTGTTCTACAAATCAATTTGGAACATTTGCTACCAAAATAACGTGCTGACATCTGGTGACGATCATTTCATTCTAACAATCTTCATCACCAAATTTACAATTCCTTTCTGTCACTACTATTTTAATAGTAAGCATTAGAACACCAGACAAACTACAAGAAATAATATAAAAGATAAACTTTTCAACTTGGCGTAAATTTTTGTCTGGTATTGTAATTTTGTAAACCATTCTTATATAATTTTATTTGAGACGCTTTTATAAAAAATTTAGAGTTTTCTTGAGCTGGTGATCCATTACCAATGACATCTTTGACCGAAAATGTTTCTAAACGCTCATTTCATGATTAATTTTTTCTATAAAGTAGCTTATAAACTGCAACAACAAGCCCATAAATGCATGAATAAAATTGATGTCATTCTGCATAATAAAGCAATAGTTCAAACTTCAAACAAATGCGGAACAATATAATTCTACGAAATCTTGGTAGGTAAATTGTACCTGAACAATATATGGAATAGAAATAATCATTCTAAAAATAACAGTGAGCAAAACAAAAAAGGTTTTGATAAGATCATCAAAGTCACAAGTAGCTAACAAACAAATCAAATTTACGCAGAATAAAATCGAAATTCATTAAATACAAACTTATATACAAACTTATATACAAACTCAAATACATATCAAGTGCATTTACAAATGTACTGTCATATAAAAAACAAAACAACATTATGTCAAATTGATCCAAAGTAAGTTCTACCAGGGTTGGCAAAAAAGAAACAGCCGCAAACTGTTTTTTTTAAAGCATCTGCCATAAACTGCTGTACAGTGGTCTGAAGTGTAAATTCTACCTTTTACTGCCGAAAATGTGTTTTACCTCAAATAGGCCTCTTTTAGTTTTATAGAAGAACTCAAAAGAGTTCAATTTGCCTCATAGTGCTTTAGAATAGCGAAAATCAATAGAAAGATTATGATAATCAAAATTGTAAGGCACTGTCATGTGATTGTTGAGGGAGGAAATATTTAAATCTCTTGCTATAAATTTCGCAACACTGAGCAAAAAAGAGAAAATTTCATTCTTATTAATTCCAGAATTTTTAAAGGCAGTTTACGGCAGATAACTACAAAAATCCAGTTTTCCACAACACAGTATCTACTGGCAAAACCCAATTTCGCCATTTACTTATCAACCCTGGACTATGATGGACCTATCCTACATAAAATAACCGGAAACTTAGACGGAAATATAAAATTTCTAGACGCAAATTCAAAAGTCAAGATCATCGCTAACACCGGGTTTACAGATAACATCAAACAATAAAGTTAAGCAACTTTCAAACGACATCAAGCATTTTAAAGCCTTCAAATTTCAACAGAACTTCTTCAACGATTGAGGTAATCAACAAGATTTATATATACACTTGGGAGTGTTGGAGATAGAGATAATTTGAGTCTCGATCAAAATCAAACATTGTGCTATGCAATGTAATCAAAATGTGCAAATAAGTGGTTTTGGAAGTAATTTACGAACTTTTAATCAAATAATTTGAAAAACAAGGATTTCAACAAAAAATTAATAGACAAACCAATTTGCGGACATCTATAAAATCAAACGCATGCCTTTTTTTAGTTAGTTTTAAGTTTTAAGAAGCAAGTCACTTGATTGTTATAAATAGGCCTCTTAGAACACAATTATTATTAATTAGATTAGAAAAACAATATCATTACTTCAATCACAAATCTTGTTCTTCACAACAAAATACATATTCACTGGTTTCACGTGAAAGTATAACTAACTAGTAGGCCTATTATTCAATGCAATTTCATAAATTATGACGCCACGGGAAACACTTCAGTATATGCCCTAATAGAAGCCAATTAGACAAATCAGAGATGCCTAGACTTTTTTGAAATTTGAGAGCCAACTCAAAACTTCTATCTCCTTTCACCAGATATTCGAAGCCACAGCAACATGTCGACCTACGTACAAAAATATATATCTTTTATATTATAACTTAGATTAGTAACAGTAAAGCACAAAATGTTAATACGACCGATTCATGACAATATCTATTAAGTCACTTATAGATAGACATTGAGTGAGCAAGAACAATATGTACATTGATGATGTCAATTTTTAACTGTCTTTGTACAGGGGTAATATTGTCCAGTAATATTGTACTCTACAAACAAGAACATGCAGTGTTCCAGCTACGCCTTTCTTTTTGGAAACTTCGAAGAAAAAATTTTTTTTTGGGAAATATTTAGAAAAGAAACGTTTTTTTGAAAAGTGCACTCATTTCAGGAAAATTTTATTCCCAAATCAAATCCTACTTGGAACAGTGACATGTTGGTTACTAATAGCTCAGACTTTCGCTTCAGACTTGGTGTTAAACAAGCAGCAACTTTACATGAAAATAGAACGGTCATATTTTTAGGTGTCTTTGTATACACACGGGAAAAACTTTGGCTAATAAAAGCTTAGACTTTCAATTCCGAGAAAATAGAATGGTCATATTTTTAGGTGTCTTTGTATACACACCGGAAAAACTTTGCTTAATAAAAGCTTAGACTTTCAATTCCGACTTCGTGTTTTTAAGTAGTTCCAATACTTTCAACTTTAAAAGTAGTGCCAACAAAGCACAGCGACATTATGTGGCAGTTTAAAAGAACGAATATTAGCACAACTTTTTAACTCCGTGATATTGGTTATTATCGGTCAATCCTTAAGTATCTTTGTATAGAGGTATACTGTACAGTAATGGAACTATGCATAGGCTACACTAAGACCGGACATAATACTTCTTTAGCTTCTCAGATCGACCGACCCAACATATTTTCTGCTTACGAAAAAAATATTGAGCTTACTCCGATTCTTGTTCAATTAATATTATAAACAAGAATCCATGGATTCAAAGCTTCGACTAGTGGTCATGTAAAGTGAGTTGAATTCGACATGCGGAAAACCAACTTTTTAGGTTGCTCTAACCACTGAGCAATAATGGTGATCAATACGCAAAGGCTAGACAGAGAGCTATTAACCTATACAGCCAAACCAGACAGTGCAACATTCATAACCATGTTATGGGTCCCAGGTCTGATAGCTCAATGCTCATCATATAGATGTCTACTATAAACAAGAACCCGCGGGTTGCATAATGCAGGTGGAATTTTCTACTGTAGGGTTGCGTTTGACACAATATTTTCAAAACTTGGATTTTCATATGCATATGAGTTCTGAAACTTCAGGCCTTGGTAAAAAACAACTGTTTCTGGTCTTATTTTTCAGCTGTCAGATGGGCATCATTTTGTTAATATCAATAAATGAGAAAATCCTGTCTCTTAATACCCTATACACATCTCATAATGCTCATACACGCCATTGCAGATGTTCTCCATCAGTGAAAATCTGAAAATGACATTCAAATGGCAAGATCAAGGTGCTCCGTCCAATCCACAAACTCATCTACGAAAACAATCTGTAACCAGATATGGAGCACTGAACACGTTTGTAAGCAAAAACAGGTATATAGAATGTCTGAAGTACATTCCAAATGTATTTTTTTTATTTATTACACATAAGGAAAACAGGAAAAAAGATATCTTACTTTTTCCGGACCATCATAAAAACACTGTTGTAATTTTGGCTATAGATGAGAACATCTGTCTCTTAATACCCTATTTATAATCCAAAATGCTCCTAAAAACCGCTGTAGATGTTCTCCATATGTGAAAATGTGACTTTCCAATAAGATAATGCTAATTAGATGGCAAGATCATGGAGTTTGTCCCAATCCACAAAACCCATTTTTCTACAGAAACAATCTGTCAACAGGCCTAGAGCAATAACCACTGGATTTTTTAAAGCGAAAATTAGTATATAGATTGCTTGATATATATTCCACATACGTTTTTCTTGATTCTTAGATTTGGGGATTAGAAAAAATTATATATAACTTTTTTGATCGGCAGAAATGCATCATTTTACCCCATATTGCCACAAATATGATTTTCTTTATAAAAATAACCCATACATAATCCAAAATGCTTCGGCGCACAAAACTAGGGGTTCTCCACTAACGGAAAATCTGACTTTCAAACACGAAAATTCACTATTTGATAGCAATATCGGGGTGCATGTTCTAATCCACAAAACCCATTATATGGTAAGTGACTGGTATAATGCAGCTGCGCATGCGCACCTGCATTAAAAACAGCATGGATGTATAATGTAATCGTAATCAGAAGGTTGGTGACAGAGGTCAAAGTACCAAGGTTGGAAATGACCTTCAAGTTTTAACTTCATTCAATGAACGGGAAACATATGAAATTCATGAGAACTATTTAAAAAGTACACAATCACATATCAGATGCTATGAGTCTATATTTTTAATACTGTTGCATGAATTACAAAATATACATATATACACTTAACAGTTTCATTTTTTGACATAGGCCTAATTTAATGTCAGTTATTCTGTTGTACACACAATTTATGATTTGGTAAATAATATTGAAACAAACTGATTCTTGTAGTGATTAGAGAATACTTGAACTTGAAAGACCAGTATTTAGCCATAGATTTTCATTTTTAGATGTCACTTACTGGATTATACCGATACTGTTTAGAAGTCGCGAGTGCATGAAATTTTAAAATAAAAAACTATCACAGCAATAACAACTTCAGAACTATCTACACTATATGTGTGTTAAAATCAAGCTGTCTAATCGAGAAATGTGATGTGATTATGAGACTGTCGTGGGAAGTGGATTTCCTCGTTCATAGTCCAGCTTTGAAAGACTTGACAATGTCACAATGTCTGATTAATAATGTAATGATCATGCCGCATGTTGATTATTTGAAGCTTGCCAACTTTCATTTGAGTCTTCCATGATAGTATTGATGTGATCAAGACCAAGATGGCCCCAATTCAGCACCTGGAAAATAAGGAATATATGAAATTATGTTTGGTCAGCAATGTTAAACTGAATGAAAAGGATACATAATTCCGTGAAGTGTAAGACATTACAGTTTCAAAATACAGACCAAGCTCTTATGTTTTTGGATTTTCTTTTCATTTAAACATTTAAACTACTTTTTAGGCCTGAAGGATTGACATAAAAATGAAAATTTATTTTTCCATGCCATCGTACCACTATAAAAAAAAAAGAACCTTGAAAGACAGAATAAAACAGGAGAATTTAGAATTCCATCCATTCGCTACATGTATGATATCCTGCCCCATCTCAAGCAATTTCTAGATAAGCCTCGGCCAATCTGAATAAATATCAATTTTATTTTTCAACTTACCTGTTTTATAGGGCCTAATTAGGTTTGTACAAATTTTGGACCATCAGCCTTCTTCTTTAAATGGTTGACCAAAGGATGCCAAACTTACGAGATGTAGCAATCTGGAAAAAAGAAAAAGAAAGAAAATTAATGTGTCATCATTTACACATTACATGTATCAGAAAATAATAATTTCCTATTTTTTCCATGGTAATTTTAGGCCGGGGGGGGGGGGGGGACTAAATACGCCACTGTTTGAGACTGCTAGGATTGGATGGGTCACATGGGATTGGTTTACTGATTGCATTGGACAGTGGTGTCACTACTAGAAATGCAAGTTGGGGCGGGGGGGGGGGGGGGTTGAAGCCCCAAAGTCTAGAAGCGTTTTCAGAGGCCCGAACAGTCCAAGCGCGAGCTGCCCCAAAAAATTACTCAAAATCCAAATATTTTAGATGGCAGCGGTTCTCTGCTCACCGAATAAACTGCAAAATTGATGGCAAATGGTGCACAACATACTGTGAAGATTGTCTTTTCATGGGCTCTGGCGATTTATCCACTACCAGTCCAGTATCATACAAGGAAAATTTCTTTTTTTTTTGCGCAAGATTATTGGGGGGCTGAATGCTCAATTTGGGGGGGCTCAGCCCCCCTAGTGACGCCACTGGCATTGGATCGACTGGAATGGAAGGACAGTCAAGGACTGGGTTGGAATGTATGAGATGGATTGATTCAGATTTATTGTATGAATTTAACTTTTAAAATTTAGCTGAATGTTTTTGGTTGGAAGGCAGCTGCAGCAATTCACACACTGAGGTTGTCTCTCAGTCTTTAGTTTTCTACACAATATGCATGACATTTGTAGTGTTCACAGGAGCTCTCATTTGAGCGCATCTGTCATTGCTGACACATTGGTTGTTTATTGCAGCCCCTCCCCCCAAAGGCCATTTCTAGATACGCCCCTGATCGAAATCCAATCAATGGCATCCAATCAATCAATTCAATCCCAATCCAACCAATACTGTTCTATTCCACCCATTCCAATCAATCCCCATCCATTCAATCCCAATTGTGCCATGTTATCCAATCAATCCCATCCAGTTGTGCCAGGTCCCCTGACCATGACAGTTATCAAGCAGGAAACTGTCATGCCAGAGCTCTGGGGCAGCACACCAGCAGCATGCAGGTGGGGCATTGAGCATTTGTCACATGTGACATGCATGCTTTTTTGGTCAATCTTAAATTTGTGAGCCCAGGCCAAGTTATTCCTACACATTTGTGACATTTTCCATGACTTAAAAGTCATTGAACTTTTCCTGAAGTCACATGACTTGCAGACTGCAGTGTTGCTGCTGCCAGGCTGCAGGATGCTGTTGACATGGTTGAGTTTTGCAAACAGTGCACCTGTTTCAGGCAAGTCTGCATGTGAGTGTGACTATATCATGTATATACAAAGCACTTTATGAGTCAAACCATATGTAATGTAAATGCTTGTGTGGGTCCACAAAGTCCCATTAAGTACTAGTAATAGTATTATATTCTAGTCAAACTAATACTCAACTAGTCTGATCAAACAACATCATAATATTGTCATCTTGCTCTATCTTTGTAAATACTCAATTTGTATATCCTTATAATCCTCTTCCTGAATAAATCAAATCAAATCAAAATGCCTACTGGTTCTACTTGATCGCACACACAGCTCAGAGTGAGCTGAGGTGAGTCAATGACAAAATGACACACAATAGCAAGCGTGACACTTAGCTGACAGGATGAATTACAGTTTAGTTAATCAGACAACTACACCATGATCTATGAAATAAATTACAGAAACCAACTCACCTGCTATTTTGCATGAACCACAGCTGCTGTCAGTGCATCATCCCACATCATGTTGAAACTTGCAATCCAACTTTGTCAAAGTAGTCCAAGCACTAAAGTAGGCTCAATTAATTTAGATCCAAATGCACTTTGTCATCAAATTGTTTCTATGCCAATCTATGGCTTATGAAAACTTTCATGTGGTAATCCAGGCCCAGGTGCAATGCCAAATTTCACTAATTCCACAGAGAACAGCTGCAGCATCAGAGCACCATGCATGTTGACATCTCAACAACAGACAACGAAACTAGGTCAGCTGGCAGGCTAGTGTCACGTGAATAGGGCCTGACTTATGTCGTCTGCAGGAGCGAAGGCAGGTTCCAACAAATGTTTATCCTAATGCCAACATGCACACAAATGAATTGTATGGCGGAACAACCATATATAACTGAGAACAACCGCCTGTCAATATGAAAGGCTGCTCTTTACGTCTGACCCTGTTATGGGCCACAACGCAATCTGGCGACCAGCATGACCTACATAAATCCGTTATAGCCAGTGACCTGATTAGCTTCGAGCGCCCCTGGCGGGCGGTCGAAGCTAAAAATTGAGATATTACCTTTATTTTCATCCTACCAAACCAACCTTAAAAAAGAGCCTCGAGAAGATCCGAGAAGCTAACGATCAATTATGTCTGGCCTAAAATGTTTGTTAACGTTCACAACTTTCACTGCAGACTTGGTGTTAAATAAGTACCAACTTCAAATAGCGTGGTTATTTTTCTTCAACGCTTTTGTACAGTTGTTACATAGGCCCATACTGAGAGTTTGATACTAGGCCATTTAACTTTTACTTACAACTAGACTTTACAACTAGACTTTCATCACAGCAAAATGGCAAGAAGAATAGAGTCACTTTCTGAGATTTTCCATTTTTGTAGGTCCTCACTTCATAGTAAGCGTACACACCGTTTTTCAAAAACACAGTTACACTTTTTGAGACATTTTCAGAAGTCACTTAATGTTACACTTTAAAATGAATCAACTATGTAAGCTTAATTTCAAAATTATTGACTTTCACCTACTACCATAAGAGGGCAATATGGCATATTTTCTGTTTCCAATATGTTGGCAAATTTAATGTCTGGATTATACTGAAAGGCAACAATTATGGCATTTAATAACACAAAGCTTCTCCTTTTAACAAAAGTTCAGTAACTTTCAAGGTTAATCATCACTCTCTGAACATTCAAATTTTAACTTATAGACTTTACAGTAGACGAAAAACGAGTGCTTACAGAATTGGACTGAAATGTTTCTTGCAGTGTCATAGCCCTATCCATGCCATGTTAACTCTATGACGTGTATAGCAGCCAGTGAGTCATAGCCTATACTTCCTATATTATTAATCAGAGTCATTGACCAAGTCATACCACTCATCAATGAGGTCACACGTTGCCTTTAATATGACAAATTAGCACCTCTTATCAATGTATTTGATAGGGACTTTAGTGAGGTCACTGATTGCCACTAGCAGCTGAATGTAAGTACTCGTCATTCGTCTACTGTAACAATGCTACCACAGGAAGTTAATCGAGTTAAAACCACGATTCAGCAACCATTTACGGTACTACAGTTACCGTATCATAACAAAGCAAGTGACGGAATATATACATAGAATATATTAGAAAGATTGTTAATACAACTCAATGTGCAATTGTTTTACAAATTTTTGTACATATTAATTAGACAAACGATTGAGCAGACAAGTTTGGGAACTCCCCAGTTGATATAATACATTAATTCATTATAATATACAATAATTATTATTATATAATCATTTTTACACCTCTGCTGTCTTATATAACAATATTATGATTTACCGTTAGGCCCGACATAGTTAATTTTTAGATTCTGATCGACCGACCCAAAAAAGTTGAGCTTAACAGTAATTTAATTTAATTTACATTATCAAAATGTGAGATTACAGCCTTTTTTTGTGTCCTTAGCGACCTAAAAAGTTCCTTGAGAAGATCCGAGAAGCTAAAGATCAATTATGTCTGGCCTTATCAATTCTAATTAACAAGATTATAATTAAATGGTTCACAAAACACAAGACTTTTGAGTGTACAGTGCAATAATGATAACATTACAAAATTTACATAATTATAATTACTGTACATATCATATTTGTCTTTTTTGTACATGTTCTATGCCAATGTCTCTATGGATTTGTGTATTGTATGCAGTACATACATACAATGTCATACATATATAAATAATGAATACATAACGTATATGTATATACATGTACCTTATTGTACTAAAATTAGATATCTCATATCTAGTTTGTGGTCATCGTACTACTTTCACAAATCGAATATTTCCAGAATTAAAGGCTCGATATTGTTGAGGTTAGCTCGTTGGAGCATAATGGTGTGGATATCGTGGAGGTTTCGGATGTCAGTGAGTTTTTGTAGGACTCGGGCGAACATTACAGGGTCTTTTGGGTATGTTTTAGAGATATAGTCTCGCAGGACACTCGCGTACTCCTCCTGGGCCACGGACACGGCCTCTTTGTCCTTAATGGCCGGACGATCCGGCGAGAGTACGGACAAGACCATCAGAAACATAAGAATCACGTTGTCACTGCGTATAGTAGATAGAACTCCCGTAACAAACGACTGGTAGTGCTGCATGAAGCTAAAGGATTCTTTACTTGACATCTTCATCTTCTCGGCAGTGATCGTGGCAACCTGTCCTTGCTTCGGGACGACCCAGTTTGCCGTCTTCGTGTCGAACATCTTCACCGATCGTAAAACTAACACCTCCAGGACGGCACCTTTGAGTAAGGAAACCTGCAAAAAGAAAGGAATAGTATCTAAAAAAGAAAGGAATAGTATCTAAAAAAGAAAGGAATAGTATCTAAAAAAGAAAGGAATAGTATCTAAAAAAGAAAGGAATAGTATCTAAAAAAGAAAGGAATAGTATCTAAAAAAGAAAGGAATAGTATCTAAAAAAGAAAGGAATAGTATCTAATAAAGAAAGGAATAGTATCTAAAAAAGAAAGGAATAGTATCTAAAAAAGAAAGGAATAGTATCTAAAAAAGAAAGGAATAGTATCTAAAAAAGAAAGGAATAGTATCTAAAAAAGAAAGGAATAGTATCTAAAAAAGAAAGGAATAGTATCTAAAAAAGAAAGGAATAGTATCTAAAAAAGAAAGGAATAGTATCTAAAAAAGAAAGGAATAGTATCTAAAAAAGAAAGGAATAGTATCTAAAAAAGAAAGGAATATAGTATCTAAAAAAGAAAGGAATAGTATTGTTACGCACAGGCTTCAAGAAATTAAATAAACCATCGCTTCGTACGAAATTTGACAGATCGCCGCATTGTAAATAATTGTCGGCGCCGAAAATGGCTAACTTCGGGCGCTTCTGCTGGCCCGAAAACGACCGGGCGTCACTGAAAAACTATCGAGAATCGTCCAGAACGATTTAATAAACAATTTCAGTTACCTGTCAGTCATTGTCAAGGCCTAATATATCCAAGAGAAGCTAAAAACTTTGCCAAATGTGAACCAAACATTTCAACGGCGTCCATCTTGGATTTGTGAAGTCTCGTGTATCACATGACCCTCGAGAGCCAATAAAAGAGAGCGTCGCACGGCAAACCGATCATTCTGGATCTGGATTTTGAAGGGGAAGGAGCTCTGACCAAAGTTACAAAAAATGTCAAAAATTCCATAAAATGCATTTTTCTTGAGAAAATCATCATTTGGATCAATGGAACTCTCTTGAAACATTTGACTGGAAACAAAATGGAGAAATTTTGTGAAATTTAGCTAATTTTGAGAAATTTGACAATTTTGGAAAATTTAAGAGTCTTCTCCGCTGCCTGTGTTGTATCACGGAGAGGCCTCCGTCATATCACGGAGAGGCCTCCGCATCTGCACGGAGAGGCCTCTGTCCCATTATGGAGTCATCAGGATGCTAGGAAATATTGGCCAAGGAAAATGGAATAAATAAAGCCCCTTCTAAAAATAGAATATTAATTTCAAGACTTTTGGAGGATTTGACTTCTGCCTCCGCCTCCGTCATATCACGGAGAACTGCCTTTGCCTCCGTCATATCACGGAGAACTGCCTCCACCTCCGTCATATCACGGAGAATTGATGACAAGCCTCCGTCTCCGTCATATCACGGAGAATTGATGACAAGCCTCCGTCTCCGTCATATCACGGAGAATTGATGACAAGCCTCCGCCTCCGTCATATCACGGAGAATTGATGACAAGCCTCCGTCTCCGTCATATCACGGAGAATTGATGACAAGCCACCGCCTCCGTCATATCACGGAGAATCAATCCGGTCCAGACTTTCTATGAAATTTTAGCCGAATTTAGACTTTGGATCTTCCGAGAATTTATCCATCTGACTGATTGGCAGAAATTGACACTTGAGTCACATATTTCCATACTCCGATTTTCTTCTGTAAAAATGCGATTCAACTCATGATTTATTAATAAATTATTTAACTGTTTTCCAGGATTTATTCCTAATTTCTCCCTCACCCTCCCCTGAGGCATAACAGTATCTAAAAAAGAAAGGAATAGTATCTATAAAATAATCGAATCCCTGTAAATCTATACATCCTAAATCATGTATATATTGAACAGTAACACTACTAAACAGGTATGTTTGTACAGGGGTAAAATTTCAAAGGATGGATGGGTTATGGGGCTTTATGTTCTGTATATCTGTAGACTTATTAGGACAGGACCCTGGAGGAGGACATAGCAATGAGGCAAATTAGTATAGGTTATTCACCTAGGGAGAGGCAATATGTGATTTATCCAGCGAGGGCGTTAGCCCGAGCTGTGATAAACACATATTGTCGATCCCGCGGTGAATAACTGGCTTATACCATAAGACAAAACTGAAACTTGTCATTTGTTGTTGCGGTTTTTCACAGCTTCACTTATTATTCTCCCATGGGAGGATAACTGGACAACAAAGAATATGGGTTTTATTGCAGTGAAATACTGGCTCATGATTGGCTTACAGAGGTGTCGAATGGTATAAAGATTGAAACTGCCATCCAGCATAAACCCCGGAGACCAGCAAGAGTTCCATTCGAACCAGGGACCCAGCAATTGGCAGCCCAGCAACCTATATATCACTGAGCTCACCCAGTATAGCCTCCATTTGTACATCGGTAATATTTCAATGGATGGAAGGATGATTGGGGCTTACGCCTTGTATTCATGTAATTAGCAGGCTGATTAGGACAGGAGGAGGACAAGGTAATGAGGCGAAGGGTGATTGTAACAGCCGCCTAACACAGGCCCAGGTGGCCCGACAAGAGCAGGATTCAAACCCTGGACCCAGTGATTGGTAGCCTAGTACGCTACCACTAGACCAACCCTCCCGCTCAAGACCCACGTAGAGATTGTACCATCATTGAAATTTTCTGTAGTCTGCACATGTTGCAATAGAAGTCTTTGTATAATATTATATATTCAAAGTAAACAAAAAGGACATGCAAAAATAAATCACTATAGAAGTCCATCTGTTTTTTTTGTCACAGAATTAACTCATATAACAATGTGATAAATTTTATCAAAAATAATACACAGATCAATAAACAACTACATCACAACGCCACTCCTAAAATACCGAAGGCTAATCTCAAAGATCAAATTGAATAGGCTGCAGAATTTTACTATGGATATCCAAAATTGAGCACAAACGTAAACCACAACAGCTGTCCCTATGTTAAAAGCAATGCCCCACAGTTAGACCAACCTGTGGGGTGCGACATGAGATCCAACTTTAGAAAACAAATAAAAAACTTCCAATAGAAGACAATTTTCAGAAACCATGTCGCTTTCAATCAGTTCAATGTCATCTTAACTCTTGAATGAATTAGATTTAGCAATTATACCACTTTATTGGGTTAAAAGAGTTTTTCAATTGTAATTTAGGCAGTCAATTGAAATTCTTGATAGTTGACTTGACCTCAGTGATTTAATTCATCTATTATAAGTGCAATCAGCACTCCATTATTCTGGAATCCACACAAAATCCTTTCTGAAAGCTAATCAATTGAAACACGAAAAAAAATAACCAGATATAAGAGGTAGGTGCTGTATTATGGCCAGTGGACGGATTTACCATCCATGCTGGACGGATTTGCCAGCATCCTGGACGGATTTACCAGCATAAACCTTTAATTTTCGTTGCTATGGTTTCAGCATACATTTTTAAAAATTTGATTTTTTTCAAATGCCAGTGATAGTACGGGACGTGCTCCTTCCAATGGACTAGTTTTCATTTTTGTATATTTTCCCTTTGTCCTAGAAGTAAGGTTTCAGCCATAAGAGGACGGATTTACCCTCCTTGACTCTACTCCACCCTAAAACCTTACCTCCCGACCCGACGACTCCGACTCCTGACTCTGACTCCAAAGCCCGGCCTACCAGACCACAATAAATACTATTTATTACTGGAATATGGGTGAGCTTACAATCAAGAGGACCTCTGTAGCAATTAAATTTGCATCACAATATTTGTATCAAAATATTCACATCAAAATAATCACAATATTTGCGTTAAAGTATTTGCGTTAAAATATTTTTGTAACCTAATTCAAATTACTTGAATTTGAAACATAAATACTTCATATATATGGATCTTCATCATCTAATAATTTGCTAACAACTACTTGATATACAGATTGAACATATGCTGTACATTTCATACATCGACACATAATCCAGACTGTATGTATATAACCATGATATTGACAATTTCATATTTCAGAGTTCACACACATGTTCCTATAGGTCAACTAACCTAATCAATTTTGGATAGCCAAATAAACAGACTGGCCCATATATAATAGCCCTGTGACCTTTTAAGCTGCGTATCAATATGTCAGAATTTGCATGAATCAGATTCAACTTAGTATTATAAAACTCAAAACATGGAGACCCAAGGCCACACGTAATTGATTCTTAGCTTTGCGGACCTGCCGACACAATAGATTTCTTGCCGACGGAAAAAAAATAATTTTTTTTTTGACATCATAAAAAATTGTTTTTCTGTCCTACCGACCGACCCTATAAAAAGTGCCTAGAGAGGATCCGAGAAGCTAAAGATCAATTATGTGTGGCCTAAATCAGGCATATGGGCAGCTAGGTGTGAAAGTGTACTGCCACGTAACCCTACATTTAATTAATCACCGTAGAACGGGGTAAAGTTGGCAATCCGAGGGTCGGGCATGGCACATGGCCACGCTAAAGTGGCCTAGCAGGAACACTGCCCATTATTAAAATCACACATAAGACATTAATCGTAAATACCTGATCTTCCTGATTAAGTTTCTTGAATTCAACCAGATTCTTGGCCATCTTTACCAATCTTTTTACGGAGGCGTCGGCCATGTTGAGGAAGTCAGCGTTACTGGGTTGAGTCACGATGCTTTTGTCTATGGGCGGGTCAAACGATACTCTGAAGGCATTGACGACCTGAAACAGCACAAAGAACGTTAATATTCAGTTTAGTTGAGTTTTTTTTATCACTGGATGTAGGAAGATCCTATGTATCCAGCTCCTGGGTGTTTATATAATTATATATATATATATATATTATATAATGGCCCGGCGTATTTAATAGGGCTTGGCAATATATCGTAAAAATATTGATATCGCGATATCACAACATGCAATATCCATATCGTAGACTGATGCAATTGAATATTTTTGAAATAAATATCATAGCATTTTTCATGGGAAGTACTTGAAAATCAAGAATCTTCTTTTCTCTCAGGTTACTTTGGTCCCCAGGGAGTAGATTAGTTTCCAAATATAGAGGAAATCACGTGAACTAACGTCAGCTATCTCATGAGATTCATTGTACAACCCTTGAAGCTTTCTTATGATTTCTATGGAAACATGGGAAATATCCTATCAATTTGCATATACCGTATAACGGGGTAAAATTGGCAATCCGGGATAAAGTTTGCAAGCTATTTTGACCCACGTATTGGCAGAAATGCCAACTTTTTTTCACTGATACGTATGGCAGCTTTGCGAAAAATACCTGTATCAGTGAGGCAAGTTGCCATTTCTTCCATTAAGTGAGTCAAAATTACATGCCAACTTTACCCCGGATTGCCAACTTTACCCTGTTCTACGGTATATTTTTCCAATATTGCCAAGCCCCGATATTCAGCTACGGTGAATAGGTTGTTCAGCCAGTTTCTTAAATGCATAGAATCTGCAGGTTTGGATCAAATCAGACTAAATAGGCCTAATATTGAACGGTGTGACATACTCCATTTGAAACAGTGATTTTATTGAGAATTTTCATATATTTTTAAAAAGATATTAGGCCCTACTATCACTTTATAAAGAATTTATATGTTATTTCATTGCGCGATTGTTTTTCAGTCCATGAATTTCATTGTACAAAGTCATAGACTCAACATAAATAGTACTATATATATTTATGATTTAATATTTTCATTTCCAACATTTGCAAATAAATCATTGTTTTTCATCTGATTCTCTTTATCTTGTCAATAAAAAGCTAGAGTTGGGGATGACCATTTAATATCAAGGGGGGGGGGGAACTGAATAAATTCTTACCTCCTCTAGCCGCTTGAATGTCTTGTCACACAGATGAGTGTACTGGTCCAGGTCAATCTCAGTTGTCATTACGTGACTGAATCCAGATTCCGATCCTGCCGAGCTGCCACCAGGAGACGCCACTGGAGGTATGATTGCTGTGGCTGCAGGATAAAACGAAGAAAATCAGATTGAGGTTAACTAAATTTTGCAGATTTTGTAGTGAAAGTTTTAATTCACACGAAAAAAAAAACAGGGCTTTGGAGTCAGAGTTGAAGAATTTTTGGTGATAACGGTACCAGGGAGAGTACCTATGTGTCCTTAAAGATTAAGCTGAATGCTGGACTTTAGGATTAAGGTCAATTAAACTTTTTTTCCTTTTAATTAGCCAATCTGACGACTAATCAAGGCCGGAAATCCCACTGAGGATCTCATGAACACAGTTCCAAAGTATTTGTGGTGTGTTGTTTCAAGATAAACCTCGTATAACGCTCATATAATTGCAGACATAATCCTCTTCAGACTAGAGAGACCATACAGGAGCTTAATTCTGAACAACGAAAAGGAACGAAGCCATTGTGATGAATGTACATATCAGGTTTGACAGGGTTCCCACAAAATCTTATGACATGAATTCCATCACTTTTTCATGACTTTCAACAACCACATTTTGGATTTTTTTGACAATGCAGGGTATATTCAATGAAACTTGAGGACAAAAACCTTAACCCTGACCTTATTCAGACTTACATGTTTGTTGTTTGTAAATTTATTAATAGGCTCCATGATATAATACATAATATAAGGTAATCAGAATCTGCAAAGCATTACTCCTACAGATTTGTCAGGACCTCAAACTATCAAACTTTCTGAAAGTGAATTCATTCATTATAAATTACCTAAAATAAAAGTGAAAGTACACCTTTATAAAATGCCTGAACATGTTGTATTTTTTAAGACCAAATGGGTATGGAGGTATTTTGAGATGTACTCCACAAGTTGAAGATATCTTGAGTTTGCTGTACCCACGAGTGCGTCAGCACGAGTGGGTACAGAGGACTCAGGATATCTTCACGAGCGGGAGTACATCTCAAAATACCAACATACAGCCATTTGGTCTTATTTATACCCCATTATGCAATCCCAAAAAGAGCTAAACTTCACTCAGATGATCAATACTCAACAGTTGCCTCAGAGCACACATAGCAGCTCAACTTATGATGTCACAATGTTGTGACGTCACCATGGACATGACGTCACAATGGTAAACAATGCAATGACATCATCGACAATGATAAAACCATTGAGTATACAACAAACCATTGAGTATACAACGCATTATCCGACCACCAAGGCCAATGCTTGATTCTGATTGGTCGAGAACATCGGGTATATATCCTGTATCTGTCAGGCAGCTTGGCCTGTACAGATATTTTCTGTATCCTGCAGTGATGATGTCACAATCACTCAAAAATTACGTGACGTTGTTATGCAAACAATTGGCAGTGATTGTTTATGTCATGACGTCACTATGGGCTGCTAGTGACATCACAGCAAACTGCTGCTCATCACTTAGAGAATTCAAAGTTATAAGACTAAAATTTAGTAAACACCATTAATAAAATCATTGCTGGGCATAAATAAAAGGCCATAGCAGTGTAGTTCACAGCTATGAACATCATTTGTGTAAGGCCTGCTTCTCAATTAAGACTCGTCATACCTGACACTCATAACATTCATACCTTTGAACACTGTTATAGGGGTTTTATTATAGTACCATGTGGTCGGATAAATTCGTAATTTGTTGTTTGCTTTTGGCAGATACAGGATTTACCTTCCCTCAGATAGCTGTATCCGGGCTCAGCTTCGCTTCGCCCAGATACAGCTATCTTCGGGAAGGTAAATCCTGTATCCGCAAAGCAAACAACAAATAACTAATAATACCACATGGGATATATCCACTGCTTTTTCATGTGGTATTTTAAACATTATGGGGTATTAAATACAGGGCTTTGGAGTCGGAGTCGGAGTCGGGAGTCGGAGTCGTGGAGTCGGAGGTTTTTGGGTGGAGTCGGAGTCGGAGTCGAACTTTGATTGTCAGGTGGAGTCGGAGTCGGAGTCGGAAATTAAAATGGTGACTCCTGACTCCTCAAGATAATTAATATAATTTACAAAAACACAGTTACAAAAAAATATGAAAGTATTCCGACTTTTAAATATAACTTCCTTAACAAGTATTCATGTACAAACTCCTATGAATACTTAGTAGAATTACTTTTTCTCCCCTGTTAAACATGAAATATTTATATGCAATAATGCCGATAAGCGGAGTCGGGAGTCGGAGTCGTAATTCAGGAGGCCCAAGGAGTCGGAGTCGGAGTCGGTTTTCAGAAAGCCAAAGGAGTCGGGAGTCGGAGTCGGTTCAATTATTACCCGACTCCAAAGCCCTGATTTAATACAATCTTTTGCTTTACCAGGTAATTTTGGAACACCGGGGGACATGGCGCCATCTGTAGTCTCGCTCCCTGATTCTGACGGCCGTTTCACTTTGTTCTCAATTATTTTACATCGACGTTCCTGCTTCTGCCTTTCATCTGAAATGGACAAACATATTTTGACATTTGAATATCACCTAATAATCAATTAAAAGCCAAAGCCCTATTATTCCCAGATTTCCATCCCATCTAACTTTGAAGAGAATCGTTTTTGAACTTGTGAATTAAATTTGTGAATATATTCCATATAATTATGATTACTGTATATATACTCGCATATAATATATATGTATAAGTTGCACTTTTGATACTCGGATTTTGACACATAGAAGGAGTGAGTCTTCAACATGGAATATACCAAATTATCAAAGTTTTAAAATCAAAATCATTGAAATTTTGTCCCTCTTGTCCGCCGTTTTGAATGTCCCGCTTACTTTGAGTCATTATTTTACGAAGCTAAATTGTGCAAAAAAAAACTCATCAGTAATTACAGTCGAGGAATTACTAGTGCTTACAGAATACCAAATTTCAAAACTAAGTGAAATACTAAGGGATAAGTGGACAAGTCAAGAAAAGTGGCCATTTTGTGGTGGCCATTTTGTGGTGTCCGAAATGGAAGCCATCTTGGATTTCCCTACATGATACCGATCCATATCCAAAGGCCAATACCTGTACCATATTTCATAACTCTAATTAAAATACTAAGCTCACAAATGACCACTTACACAAACTCTAACCCGGACAAAGACAACAAGGACGACACTGACTGCGATTAAATTACGACAATAGCTGTTCGTGTTCAAAGAAAACAGACAGGCTAAAAATGTGATTTCGACTGGCCTAAGTTGAGCAGCTATACTTATCTAGACCTACTACTTATGAAATACAAAGATTACAAATCAATATTTGCGAACTTACTGAGTATCAAGTCTCTCTTCATGCCCACTGCAAAGCACTTCTTGAGTCGACATTTCTTGCAGTACGACCGCGATTCTTGCGTAATCTCACATGTGCCATCACATCTGCCCCAGATATCCTGAAACATAAAACGCAAACATTAAGAAATAATTCTGAGTGTGAACTGCAACAAACAACAGCAGCCGTACTGTGTCACTCGCATGTGAACCAGACCTCTAGCAGATCTAGCAGAGAGGTTGAACCACTGGGGATTCTGAACAAATTTTGATTGATATACATTATTAATATATATAATTATATAGAACCATTTTAAACTTTGTACAGAAGCCCCTATGGTTGAAACGTTATGTCAACTAAAAGTAAGTCTCAGTGAACAATAATTCAACATATCATGGATATACCTAGGACCAAGAACAACTTATTCTCCATTAGAAGAAATAGGGTTCTCACAACATTTCACAACAAAAATAAGGGTTCTAACCCTAATTTTAAAACTAAATCCACAGACTTTTCCCAGGACTTCCAGAATGAAAATTATCAAACTTCAAGGACTTTCAAAGGCAATGCCGCATTTTTGAAAAACAATTCTGATTTTCAAAATTTTTTGCCAGAAACACACTTAACATTGTCTGTTTTGAAAACACTGCATAGGCATTCAAGAATAACTCAACATCCATACAACAATGGACTTTCAAGAATTTTTTCCGCAGATTACAAGGATTCCAGGACCACCTGATTTTTGGCAGTTTTAAAGCACTTTTCCAGTCCTGAAGAATTTTCAAGGACCGTGGGAATCCTGGAAATTCCACGTCTTTTCCACGACCAAATTAACATGATTAAGGATTTTCAAGACCAATTCAACAAAAATTGAGGAGGAGATACCGCTCGAAACAAAATCACGAGGCGACTTCCACCTCCCTTCTCATCTTCCGGCCTACCAACCAACTGCCATGAGGCCACACATAATTGATCTTTTGCTTCTCGGATCCTCTCAAAGCCTCTCAAGGCACTTTTTCTAGGGTCGGTCGGTAGGACAAAAAAAAAAAAGGTAAAAAAAAATTTTTTTATAATGTCAAAAAAAAATTTTTTTTTTCCATCGGCAGTGTATCTATTGTGTCGGCGGGTCCGCGAAGCTAAGAATCAATTATGTGTGGCCTGAGGTCCATATTGATCTATCTTGTGTTGATCTGACAATCAAAAATGCTTCAATTTTGTCCTGTCCTTGCGTGAACTGTTGCTTGGCTCGATGAAACATCATTTAAGACTTGGTAAAGATCGGAAAATTTGGAGGTGAATGACCGCTAGTCTCTGAACAACCGTCGAGGCAATTAATTTGAAAATCACCACAAGTGCATATGATGTGCATTTAAAATTAAAAACAACCACATCGAATTGCATTATTCATCCATTTTTGTCTGCATTATAAACAATCAGCTTGACAGATGGCACACTAACTTCACATGAACATGAACAACGACACTTAACCTACTACATTTAACATCTTTAATAACTTTATATGCAGCTGTCCATGTGTTGTCAGGAATGTACAAACAATCTCCTTCACAGTCGTCTAGGTCTTTCCAAGAGGCAATGGGATACCACAAGGAGATGAAGGATCATTATTGAACAAGGTGAAGCTGCGTACAGCTGCCGTACAGCTGCCGTACAGCTGCCGTACAGCTGCCGTACAGCTGCCGCAAGGTGCCGTACAGCTGCCGCAAGGTGCCATACAGCTGCCGCAAGGTGCCGTACAGCTGCCGCAAGGTGCCATACAGCTGCCGCAAGGTGCCGTACAGCTGCCGCAAGGTGCCGTACAGCTGCCGCAAGGTGCCGTACAGCTGCCGCAATGGACCACAGCTAGAACTGAACCCAGGACCCAGTGATTCCTCAGGGACTTCTCATGACCACGGTGCAAATGGTGTAGTGATGCACGGATAGTGAAAATAGCCGGATACCGGATAATCCGGCAACACCAACTGCCGGATACCGGATAGCAACCGGATAGTTGGAACCGGATAGTAAACATGCGAAAATGGAAGTTTTTCGGCATTTGTTGTTGATCATGAATATTTTTTTATGAGAGCTGAGACATATCGGTCCGGCAGGAGGACTGTTCCTCTGATGGAATGTTTTTCGTTTTGTTATGTAACTGAATTCTGATTTTGAAGATGGTGAAATAATGTTGTTGACTCTGTCGTGGTAACGTTCCTTTGGTTATTATCAAAATTTTAGCCTTTCATTAAGTTTAGAACATGCCAGATATCCGGTTCTGATATCCGGTTCTCATACCCTCATTTTGCCGGATACCGGATATCCTGCAAATTCCACTATCCGGCCGGATACCGGATACTGTGCCGGATATCCGTGCATCCCTAAAATGGTGCGTGTTTGGGAAAATTTTGTAGTATCAGTATTTCAGATTTTATTTTGGGCAAAATTTTGTAGTATCGAGATTTCAGATATTATTTTTTGGGAAAATTTTGTAGTATCGATATTTCAGATATTATTTTTTGGGAAAATTTTGTAGTATCGATACTTCAGATATTATTTTTTGGGAAAATTTTGTAGTATCGATATTTTAGATACTATTTCTTGGGGGACATTCTGTATTATCGATATTTCAGATATTATTTTTGGGTGGAAATTTTGTGGCATCAATATTTCAGATTTTTTAAAAATTTTGTAGTATCGATATTTTAGATGTTATTTTTTAAATTTTCGCCCTAAGTCTATTATTTAGTTTGTACTGAGAACAACACTATTGACCCATTCTTAAGCTTATTAACTTTGAATAGTAAGTACTCTCAGTCATGCACTGCAATAAACACACATGTGACTAACAATTTCACTATTCGTGAAGAAAAGGTGTGACCTCCAATCATAATTTCATGCAGATGTGAACTTGGCCTGGATTTTCAAAATATTTTGACAACTATGTTGATTTGATACAATATAGTTACATACAGTTTTGGGTGGGAACCCAAAAATTGCACATTTGATGGACTGAACAGCACTTCCCTATGCAATACTATACATTAAATCATATTTACTTATTGTTATGCACTGCAATGTAATTATTTATTATTTATTACACGTTTAAGTACATTCTAATAAAAGAAGAATATATATAAAACAAAGTACAAAGCTATAAAATAAGGCATGCGAGGAAAAATATAGATGTACCGTAAATCAATAAATTGTATCATAAAATATTAAGAGCAACCTTAAGTGGCGATCGATGCATTTTGGAATGAGCCTACCAGAATGATACAGCTCAAAGAGTCCTGTCAAACACAGAATGGTGCCCATGGACATAGAGCATGTAGAGTGATAGACTAGGGGAACACATAACGATTTTATCCACTACCATATTTTTTCTTGAATTAGGTAATATTCCTGCCCAATACTCATAAAGTGTGTGTGTTTGTGTTTTACGCCTCTGCAGCACCTTAGTGGGCTATATCCACGCGCCCTGATACCTTTTGTCTCTCAATGATTAGTATGGCCGCCCATCCCATGGCTATATCGAGGCAGGCTAGAATTTTATATGTCCTTGTCTTTTTTCCTCATATTTTGTAATATGTCTGTATTTGATGCAAAAATGTAATTATGTTTTCTGGTCTGTGTGTAAGAAATAGGAGGGGATTTGTTGGGAGTAGTAAATTTGGACCACTCCGTAATCCAAGCCGACAACTGCAATTTTTTTTCAAGTGAGACTCAGCTGTGTTGAGGGGAATCAAGGAGATATTATCAAATCATCTGTACTCCGGGCAAGTGAGCAGACTTGAAGAATATGGCATCTCTGCGAAAATGTTTTACTACAGTGTTGCCATAATCTGCTTCCTGTACATGCTATGATTACAAAATTCCCATTACATGCATAATGAGCCATGTTCTGAACTTCATAAGCTTGGCTGCCAACATCATTATGATCACTTGCAATGTCAACTAGTGCTAAGTTCCAATTGGCATGCTTTTACTTGGGTGAAAGGGCCTCTAATATCATAATCCTGTATCTTCTTGCTGATAAGGCCACACATAATTGATTCTTAGCTTCGCAGACCTTCCGACACAATAGATTTCCTGCCGATGGAAAAAAAAATAATTTTTTTTTTTTTGACATTATAAAATTCTTTTTTCACCTTCTTTTTTTTTTCCTACCGACCGACCCTAGAAAAAGTGCCTAGAGAGGATCCGAGAAGCTAAAGATCAATTATGTGTGGCCTAAGGTCAACAGGACAGACAGGACTACCATAATAAGGACATCTTCCTCTTGCATGAAACATCAGTCTAATTGACATGATTAAGGGATTGTGACGCAGGGAGTTCTAACCTTTGGAACTCAGTTTCACTAGCTTAGTGGCAGTGAGCGTCAGTTGCTAACCTTTATGAAGCAAGTTCACTAGCTTAGTAGCAGTTTGTCTCGGCCGCAGTGAGTGTTGGTTACCATCCTTTGGAACCCAAGTTCACTAGCTTAGTTGTAGCTTGAAACAAGGTTGTAGTGAGTGTCAGATGCTAACCTTTGTGACCAGGTTCACTAGCTTAGTGGCAGTCATTGTTGGTTGCTAACTTTTTGGGACCGAAGTTCATTAGCTTAGCTGCTTAGCGGTTGTGTTCGTAGCTAACCTGAGGGACCCAAGTTCACTAGCTTAGTGGTTGTGTTTGTTGCTAACTTTTTGGGACCTAAGTTCACTAGCTTAGTGGCAATGTGTGTCAGTTGCTAACCTTTATGAAGCAAGTTCACTAGCTTAGTAGCAGTTTGTCTCGGCTGCAGTGAGTGTTGGTTACCATCCTTTGGAACCCAAGTTCACTAGCTTAGTTGTAGCTTGAAACAAGGTTGTAGTGAGTGTCAGATGCTAACCTTTGTGACCAGGTTCACTAGCTTAGTGGCAGTCATTGTTGGTTGCTAACTTTTTGGGACCGAAGTTCATTAGCTTAGCTGCTTAGCGGTTGTGTTCGTAGCTAACCTGAGGGACCCAAGTTCACTAGCTTAGTGGCTGTGTTCGTTGGCTGCTAACATTTTGGGACCTAAGTTCACTAGCTCAGTGGCAATGTGTGTCAGTTGCTAACCTTTACGAAGCAAATTCACCAGCTTAGTGGCAGTTTGTCTCGGCTGCTGACCTGTTGGACCCAAGGTCACTAGCTTGGTGATTGTGTTTGTTGGTTGCTAACTTTTTGGGACCCAAGTTCACTAGCTTAGTGGCAGGGAGAGTTAGCTGCTAACTTTTTGGGCCAAATTTCACTTTCTTAGTTCTTATCGAAAAGCACAGGTATTGTTTGGAGTGATATAAAGCACAACTGAACAAGTAATATCCAGCAAAAAGTAGGCCAAAAACTGCTACAGCCTTCAGCATTCTTCAACAACCATTGGCACAGTTCTATCAAATTCATTGCTCAGAAACAATTTTATGCAAGACTGCAACAATTTTACAGCAGGGAAATCCCAAAGGTGTAAAAGCACTGTAAACAGTACAATAAAATCCTGGTAGGGTTCCTACCGCTATAAATGAAACATGTCTAGGAGTTCCAAAGTTGCGTCGAACAGAACAACTGCACTTTTACACGTCTCTTACAACTTGCGGAATTGCCAAGACGCCATTTAAAGTTACGTGATGTCTTAACGGTGGCAAATAAACAGAAAACAAAGGCCGATTAATTGGAAATTAATGGCGAAGATTAATACGAGGGACAACTAAACAAAGGCCTTATCTGCACAAATTACGAGTCTGTTGAACTCTGTCCACCTGGTAACGTGAAGTGTGATAATAAATTCGGGACAAGGCCACCATAAAAAAGAAACAACCATTCATATCATGCCTATAACCACGGAGTACTGATAAGCACAAAAAACACAATACATTATTTTTTCTTCACATTTTCTTTATGATAACCATAAATATTATCAATGATACGGGCATTTTTCTTAGTTTGGAGAAAAACCATCGACAGACACTGATTTCCCACAGCACACAGGTGAAATTTAAAGGGGGAGGGCTGCGAGGGGGGGGTACTCATAAAAATTTCGGTACATATGTACATTTGATGAATATAACAAGTTTATATGAACATGGATGACTGGGGCTTTACGTCCAGTATTTATGCACTTGGTAGGCTAATTAGGACAGGAGGAAGACTTTGTATCAACAAAAGCGACATATTTGGGCATAAAATCTGAATTACATGGGACGTTTTTAAAAAATATATGCAGTGATATATTTCTGAACACTGACATCTGCAGTGCCTCCCCTCTCCAATCTCCTTTTGTTTCTTATCAATACAGTACTATATATATACAAAGTTTTTTCCAATGTACATAGGCCTACTTCGTCGGTTTTTGATGTAGATCGTGCATACAATATCACGTATACGTGCACTTGATTTTAATGGAAGTCAGACATAAAAATATAGACGCCTTCTTGATATTATGCATTATTTATGATCTTTTGAGTGGTTGGACAGAAAAGTCACCGGCATCAACTACAGAAAACAAGACTAAACTTGAAGCAGTGCTCTATATTTCAGCTGTTTCTTTCCCAACTAAACTACTTTATGCTATTTAAATTTGAATTCATCTAAAAGCATTTCGTGACAATTCCAACAAAACTATTTTATACTATTCATATATGCTGCTGCACCTAAAAGCATTTCGTCTGAATTAAGCCTTACAGGCTTACACAGACTGCAACTAAACCTGTAAGCCAAGAAACCACTTCTCAAGAACTATTATACAAATTTCAACCAGAACCGCAAGCGGTTTCAATGCTCGTCTGTTAACGCCAAATCCGTCAATGTATGCCTAAGCATTACCCATAAGATGGATGGACGATTGGGGCTTTACGTCCTGTATTTATGCACATCACCCATAGGCCAATAGCTCAATAACTGCATTTAATCTCGTAACTGGGAGTGAAACACTAAGCTCCAAATGAACAATTCAACAATGGTGGCCATCAACCGAAGCTCCAAGTGCAACAAGAGCTGAGTTATGTCAAAATGTCATCGTGTCATGACATTTTGCCTAGTAGCTCAGCTTCTGTTGCACTTGGAGCTTTGGTTGATGGCTTGTCTGATACCCCTATTACCTGGCCTCATCCCTGTTTTAATGAAATGGCTGAAAATAATGGTAGGGTTGCACAAGCTGCTAAAGTGTCAAATCTGTATATCATACTTCCACAATATGTTTCAGCTTTAGTATGATGAACATTATAGATAGACAGATAGACAGATAGATAGATAGATAGATAGATAGATAGATAGATAGATAGATAGATAGATAGATAGATAGATAGATAGATAGACATGGAAAGTGCAGCCCTCTAAGCCCAGTTCTGGGCGCTCAAGAGGGTTGATTGATGAGATGAGAGAGAGAGCGGGAGTCCTCAACATGTTACACATTTACCCCATGTGAGGGATCTTTTACTTGCCCAGCTTAGACACTGATACAAGGGGAACTCACCCTAAAAGCATTCCTCCTGAAGAAGGCCTTACAACTCTCACACGAAACAGCATTGAAGTTGTAGCCGAGCGCTTTATCCCCGCAAACCAAACAAATCTTGTCCTTCAAAGGCTTCTTCATCATTTTACCCTTCCGTACCGTCGAGTGAATGACATTGTCCTGAAAAAGATGAGAAAAGTGTCATTGCAGTGTAATTAAACGTTTACTCACAACATAATTTGACTCGAAGAGCTTTCATAGACCATCCAGTCTCCTTCCTCAGTTCTAAGTGTGGATTTTGTTGTCACATGACGAGGTGTTGTATTTGTCACGTGACAAGGTGTTGTTGTTGTCACGTGATGAGGAGTCACATGACATAAGGAGCTCCCGGTATATTACCGGGAGGGTGTGTCTTCCCCGGTCCCCGTTGAGGGCAGGTTCTTCCTCTGAGATATGGATAGCCTCTGCCACTCCTCTCTGCAGTAGCTCTCCTGGTGTAATATGGAGACATTTTGTTCCAAGAATGAATGTCTATGTTCCAGACAATGCTGCCCTACTGGAGACCAGCTTCGATGATGTTCCGTTATCCTCTTTTCGCTTTTTAAGTCTTCTCTCGGTCTCTCAAACAAGAAAAGTGTCTTTTAATGTTTTACTAGATGGTACTGATCAGACATTCTGTTGCCTCACATCATGCGGATAGATAGGTAGGTAGTTAAGCACGGTATCCAGGCAAGGTATCCGGTAGGCTATTGGAATTTGCAGGATATCTTTAATCCGGTATCCGGCCGGATATCAGAATTCGCAGGATATCCGGTATCCAGCAGAATTAGGGTGTCAGAACCAGTTATCTGGGATGCACAAAAATGTGTGAAAAGCTTAACAAGAACCCGCGGGTTGCATAATGCAGGTGGAATTTTCTACTGTAGGGTTGCGTTTGACACAATATTTTCAAAACTTGGATTTTCATATGCATATGAGTTCTGAAACTTCAGGCCTTGGTAAAAAACAACTGTTTCTGGTCTTATTTTTCAGCTTCAGAAGGGCATCATTTTGTTAATATCAATAAATGACAAAATCCTGTCTCTTAATACCCTATACACATCCCATAATGCTCATACACGCCATTGCAGATGTTCTCCATCAGTGAAAATCTGAAAATGACATTCAAATGGCAAGATCAAGGTGCTCCATCCAATCCACAAACTCATCTACGAAAACAATCTGTAACCAGATATGGAGCACTGAACACGTTTTTAAGCAAAAACAGGTATATAGAATGTCTGAAGTTCATCTCAAATGTATTTTCTTTATTTATTACACACAAGGAAAACAGGAAAAATGAAATCTTACTTTTTCCAGACCATCATAAAAACACTTTTGTAATTTTGACTATAAATGAGAACATCTGTCTCTTAATACCCTATTTATAATCCAAAATGCTCCTAACACCACTGTAGATGTTCTCCATATGTGAAAATGTGACTTTCAAATAAGTAAATGCTATTTAGATGGCAAGATCATGGAGTTCGTCCCAATCCACAAAACCCATTTTTCTACAGAAACAATCTGTCAACAGGCCTAGAGCAATAACCACTGGATTTTTTAAAGCGGAAATTAGTATATAGATTGCCTGATATATATTCCACATACGTTTTTCTTGATTCTTAGATTTGGGGATTAGAAAAAATTATATATAACTTTTTTGATCGGCAGAAATGCATCATTTTACCCCATATTGTCACAAATATGATTTTCTTTATAAAAATAACCCATACATAATCCAAAATGCTTCTTCGCACAAAACTAGGGGTTCTCCACTAACGGAAAATCTGATTTCCAATAAGAAAATGCTATTTAGATGGCAAGATCATGGAGTTCGTCCCAATCCACAAAACCCATTTTTCTACAGAAACAATCTGTCAACAGGCCTAGAGCAATAACCACTGGATTTTTTAAAGCGAAAATTAGTTTATAGATTGCCTGATATATATTCCACATACGTTTTTCTTGATTCTTAGATTTGGGGATTAGAAAAAATTATATATAACTTTTTTGATCGGCAGAAATGCATCATTTTACCCCATATTGTCACAAATATGATTTTCTTTATAAAAATAACCCATACATAATCCAAAATGCTTCTGCGCACAAAACTAGGGGTTCTCCACTAATGGAAAATCTGATTTTCGAACACGAAAAATCACTATTTGATAGCAATATCGGGGTGCATGTTCTAATCCACAAAACCCATTATATGGTAAGTGACTGGTATAATGCAGTTGCGCATGCGCACCTGCATTAAAAAAACCTTTGGTGATAACTAAAGAATGTTAAAAGAAAATCCAAAATATGATGTTCTGATGTTACCGATCTTAAAAATTTTAATTAAGTTCCAGAACATAATGCAACGAAAAACATTTCATCAGAGGATCAGTCTTCCTGCCGGACATGATATCTGAGAACAGGCACAACACAAGTCAATTGTGTAATGGTAGCTTTTTACAGGGTTTTAAAGTTCTCAAATAGAGAGGTTTTTCCTCAAAATTAGGGTAACAGGGCTAAAACAGGTTAGATCCTGTTTTTCAGGGTTGGTTGAGAGGTCTGTGATGGAAAATTGTCAAAAAATATCTGCTACAAAAGATAAAACCAGATTTCATCTTCTTTTCTTTAAGACATTCAGACATCCTACAAATCTGTCAATTTACTGTGATTCCCTATAGATTGTGATTACTTTTGAGAAAAGCCAGCTACAGACAAATTTCACAGAAGCCTTTCATATACATTACTTTTTCTGAGAAATGGAATTGCTGAGAAATATAAAAATTCACGGAGTCGTATTAAGATAGTAAAGTAGTCTTCGGTGGAGAATTATGTTTAGCTCTTTGCGAGGGTCATACATCCTATTCTTGGCACGTTATTCAGTGAAAGTCGGTGAATGAGTCATACAGGACCTCGCCACGTTCACCCACAGTCACTGATGACATCAGTCAAGTCACATGGATGGATGGATGAGTTGGGCTTTACGTCCTGTATTTATGCACTTAGTAGGCTAATCAGGACAGAGGGAGGACACGGCAATGAGGTGAAGGATGATTAAAACAGCCATCCAAAAGAGACCCAGGTGACCCGGCAAGAGCTCGATTCGAACCCACGACCCAGTGATTGGCAGCCCAGCATGCTACCACTTAACCAACTCTCCCCCTTAGGCCACACATAATTGATCTTTAGCTTCTCGGATCCTCTCAAGGTACTTTTTCTAGGGTTGGTTGGTAGGACAAAAAAAAAAAGTTTATAATGTCAATTTTTTTTTTTCATCGGCAGGAAATCTATTGTGTCGGCGCGTCCGCGAAGGTAAGACTCAATTATGTGTAGCCTTACCTCTTCCAGGAAATAATGCTACCTAAATTATATCATGTATATTCATTCATTCTACTTCAGGGAATCGGGAATTGGGTCAGGTAACCTTCTTTTTGAACACAAACATGAGCAGCAGACCACATCTGGCTTTTTTTCAGTTCACTTTGTCGCGGCACATCGTATAATTGGCTTCTAGGGAATGAATTACAGAAAGAAACGTGAGCAACAGGTATGGACCGTATTATTGGCCAGGGGCCGCAGGGGAGAGAAGAGCCAGAAATAGCGGCAATTACAACGTATAGCCAAGAGGAGGTTTCTCAAATCGGGACTCTGAATACAGGTCAAAAGGTCATATGGGTAAATGAGGGTAATGTGGGTGGAACAATGTTGAAGCAACAGGTTGTATTGGATGGAAGGATGAATGGGGCTTTACCTCCTAAATTCAAGATGGATGGATGATTGGGGCTTTACGTCCTGTATTTATGCACTTGGTAGGCTAATCAGGACAGGGGGAAGACACAGCATTGAGGCGAAGGATGGAGGAAACAGCCATCTAACATAGGCCCAGGTGACCCGGCAAGAGCTGGATTCGAACCCTGGACCCAGCGATTGGCAGCCCAGCACGCTACCACTAGACCAACCATCCCCCCTACCTAAATTCAAGAATACACTTGGTACTTTTAATAGGACGGCCGGACTGCCC